>WAAF01011595.1:1044734-1337323 GCA_013400475.1 Tricholaema leucomelas
GTCCTTCTTGTATTGGGGGCTCCAGAACTGCACACAGTACTCCAGGTGGGGTCTGACGAGAGCAGAGTAAAGGGGGAGAATCACCTCCCTTGCCCTGCTGGCCACACTGCTCTTGATGCAGCCCAGCACTCGGTTGGCTGTCTGGGCTGCATGTGCACACTGCCGGCTCATGTTGAGCTTCTCGTCGACCCAGACCCCTGGGTCCTTTTCTATATATTCTATAGATATATATATATATCTATATATACTTTAAATATCTGCTTGTAAATTGTGCTAGCTGTAAATATAAGCTTCATTCAAATTTCCAGAACCAACTGAGTCTAGTCTGGGTGATTTCTAAAGTGTGGGGGGGGCGGGGGACACCTAAACCACCACAGTGGCAATGCTATCATTGTAAATCCAGGTTATTAAACCTGACTCATTTAAACATTTATATATTAAGACCAGTATGAATTTTGTTGGTATCTGGCTACAACATAGTGGTTAGTTGCTGCTGTCTCTCTAACATAGCAGCATCTTGAATGTTTATGGCAGATAATACTGAAATCATTATGAGTAAACACAAAATAATGAAACTACTGAAACGTTCAGAAGTTAATTTTGATAAAATTTCAAATTTCAGGTACTTGACACCGTGACCAATAATGTAGTAAAGTAATATCAGGCCGTGTTTTTGTCAGAGGTCAGTGTCATTTTGTGAAGAAGCATCTATAACATTTCAAATGAGTAACGTTCATCTGTGGATGTGGAATTGCTGTGTGATTTATTCACTTTGATCATCACTAGAAGTCTTTTTTAGCCAGTAGTAAGGAAGATGTTCAACGTGACTTAGCGATTAATTTCTCCAAACACTTGGGATGGTGTAGTCTTTGTGTAACGGTAGTATGGGCAGGTTATTATTTTCAGAAATTAATATAGTTTATTAATTTTTATATTTGAGAATCTTGCCACCAACCAGTATTTGTAGTAATAAGTTCTTTACATGACCATGAAAACATTACACAGATGAGAACAGGGAATCTAGATCACTTAAGAAATAACTAGCAATAATATGACAAACTTTAAACTATTGGAGCTGGAAGAGAGGTTCTTGCGGTTAATTATAGTACTTGTCCACTAGAGGGACTCGAGAAGCTCCTTTCTGCTTATGGCAGAAGGCAGTTGGATTGAATTATGGAGCTTTACAGAGTTATCTCCAGATTCCTGAGGCTAACTACAGTTTCCAGACAGTACCTAAACACTTCCAGAGAGTTCTGTCAGTGTCTTGATAGCCATTAAGACTCTAGATCTTCCTAGACTCTAACAAGGTGCTGGGAGAGAGGCAGATGATCTCTGACTTGATCCTGGTTCCTCTTGAACTCTAGACTTGGCACAGAGGTTTGCAGAGATGCAGGCAGGATGTCTTGTGCATGTGCAGTCTTGGCACGATGTCACACTAGCTAAGCAAGCCTATCATATGAAGGCACTTGATACCTAATCCTGGTAAACTTGAGACAAGACAGTTTCCAGGTAGACAAACCCAAAGTATCAGGGCTTGTTATTATGTACCAGGTAGAGCATGGCAGGAAGCAACGGCAGACAGCAGTGAGGCAGAAGTATATTAAGGCAGAGCACATTGTCGTTATGTGCTCATTACTTTTTGTCAGTGTAGCCTGAGACTAATGGTTCTTTGGCCACAGATTAGCCAATCAGAATGGCAGTTTTCCAAACTTGACCATAATAGCTGAAGTCAAGGCTTACTTATGCCTTTTTAGGGCAGAACACAAACAAGTGTATAAAAAATGTGTGAGGGTACCCTGTTTACAAGTCTGAAAGGAGAGGAGGCGACTGGAAGGCAGAAGGCTTTTGTCTTCCTTTCCTGCCCTTGCTTCCCCCCAAAAACAGGAGAGAGAGAGAGCAGAAAACATGTCTGGGCAAGCCAGAACATGTTTAGGCCTATTTTGGCCTTCCATGACACTTTACCAGGTCTGTGACATTCCTGTGGCTGTGCTGATAATGTTCCTGTAGAGGATATTTTCTGAAGGAAAGGCTCCTTCTTTCTGTCATTTCCCCTGATGCTGAGGAAAGAGCCCATTTGTGTCTGTGAACTCTGCACCTGGGTGGCTGTCTACTAGGAATTGGATTGATGTCTGCAGCTCGCTCACTGAGTGGTCAGATATATAACAGAAATTTTTTCCTATTATCTAGGCTTATATTCTCAGTGACAATGACATTTGTCTATCCAGATGACTCGTACTGTCCTTATGAGTGTAGAATAAAAGACACATTTCTTGTAATATCCTCTGGTGTTTCTAGCTGGAAATTCAATAGTTGTTCAGAAGCCCAGAGCTACATATGAGCTGTGAGTTTAGGTTAGTTTGCATTGCACAGTGCTGATGGGGTTTGCCACAAGCATGCACCAAATCCTTGTTATGGAGGCAGGGAATTAATGTGGCCGAGTCAGGAATTTATATAAAAAATAGAGTTATTTTATTTCCCTGAAAACCTGCCCCCAAAACTATATACAGAAGTTAATTTAATTTTAATTAGCAGGTTCTTAGTTGGTTGAGAATATCTACACGGGTGCCACAGGTAGACTTGACTATTTTATAAGTCAGAAGTTGGAAAAGGCTTGATCTATTAAATATAGCGTTCCCCCACTATCAAGATAAGGCTGAGTCGAAGCTACTCACAGCAGAATGACGCTGGCTTGAATGGAAGGGCGATTCAAAGGCTTGTGCCTGCGGATCTTTCAGAAGCCTCCGAGGGTCGTTAAAGAGCTATAAAGCTGCACAATGAGGGTGCTTAAGGTGAAGCAGGCCTTGAGAGCTTGTCTTTGGAGCCTCAGGGGCTCCGTGTGTAGAAGCTATCCAGGCGGGGAGAACTCCAAGGCAGGAACGAACTCCATGGCAGGAACACCCCAAGGCGGGAAGTCCCTCCAGTATTTATACCATTCCTAGACAAAGAGCTGAGTTACCACTTCCTAGGTGTGAAGAACACAGCCAATCCCCAGCCGAGGCCAGGGCAGGCCCGGCACGGGGCACCCCTCGTGCCGGAAGGGTCCCTTGCTCCCCCCTTTCACACCTGCAAGGCAGGGTGGGGGGGAACAGGTCTTTTCGTGCCTTTTTCCTCTCCCACTCAAACCACAGAGGGAGAGGAATTTTGGGGTATACGGAACACTTCAGGACAATCCTGGAAAGCAGGATATGTGGGGTGTCCATGCCCAGATATTGCCTCTGTAAGGAGAGGCTGGGGCTACCCTGTGCCAGACTCCAGTGGCCCCACCACAGGGCACTACTAAACTGCTTAGCCAAGCTGAGGGAACAGCAGGAAGTCGAGTTTCAGAAAGGGACAAAGGCAGCAGAGAAGGAGGAAGCCAAGGAAGGAGCAGCAACAGAGGGACCCAGAGGCCAGAGAAACAGGAGGGCAGAAGGTGCTGAAGAGGTCAAGAGTGAAGAGGTGAAGGTGAGACTGTTAAAAGGAGTGGGAAGGTGGTTTAGGTTTTTACTTTGTAGCTAAGAAAGTGATCTTTTGTATTCCATTTTCTTCATCTATTACTGGTGGAGTAAGGGAGTAGCTGAGTGGTCTCTGTAACAAAGTACTTCACGAAGGTAAAAATATGCTGGAGTGACAGGAGGTGGGAATGAAAATGAGACAATACAGAATTGTTTTCTTGTGAGAAATCGTTTTGGCTTTCCAGCTGTCATAGAATGTGGTGTTGGTACACGAGGCCCATTTGGAAAGCTGTGCATAATTCACCCAGGTGAAAATGAGCAGCAGCAAACCAGGACAGTGACATGCAGCAATACAGGCCTGATAGGGAAGGCAGTGTGTAACAGAGGTCAGTGATGATAATCTGGAAGCTGTTCTTCAAAAGGCATGATGACAGACAGTGAAATTCTTCTGTTATTTTGAGAGTGTGAAAAAATCCAACTACTTGATCATCATGTAGAGCTAACCTTCAAAGGTTTCCTTCTGTTCTTGTAATAAATTGCTTCTTTGACAGTGTATTGTGTGAGATTAAGAGCACTTCTGACATACTGGACAGCATCATTCTAAGTCTTCTCGTTCCCTTTTAAAGGATCTTTGGTATTTCATTTAATCTGGCACCTTGCTAATAATCCAGTAGTGTTACCGAATTCATGTAGAATACCATAGATGACACTGACCTCTGTCCTTTGTCTAAAGTTTCAGTCTGAGGCAATATGAAGGACTTTTCTGAGCTCTGAGATAACACAGAAGAAACAGGAGATGTAAATGTGGGTTCAAGTATTTTCAGTGGTAAATTGGAATTGCCTTGAGCATTTTACTAGAAATTAAATTTGAGTACACCATATCTGGCAATTAATAGCATATTAAATCTATCTTTATAGGCAGTGATTAGACAATCTTTAGTCGTCATTACTTCATACTCTGAATGGCAAAGTGAATTTATTAAAGTTTGCAAACATTGAAATAAACACAGGTAGTTTGCTCAGTAAAATTTTACTCATACATAATAATGTCTGGGTGAAAAGTCTTTTGGGATTCTGTCTGTTTTGAAACAGAGATTAAAATGAATCTGACTCATTTTGCTATTCATTAAGTAGCTCACTCCAGCTCCATCATAAATAATAAATTATCTGATAGAAAGACTCATCACTTGTTAGTGATATTGGAATATCAGCAGGTAAGTTAACAGATACAAGTAAAAAGCAAGCTAATGTCAGCATAAAAGTCTTTAAAACTTTTTAAAACTGCATGGTGAAGATCAGGATTAGATACCATCAACTGCCCCCAACACAAGAAGGACATCAGACTGTTAGAGTGAGTCCAGGGGAGGGCAGTGAAGATGATCAGAAGGCTGGAGCACCTCTGCTATGAGGGCAGGCTATGAGAGTTGGGGCTCTTCAGCCTGGAGAAGAAGGAAGACTGGGGAGGGACTATTTACAAGGTCTTGTAATGACAGGACAAGGAGTAATGGGTTTGAACTGGAAGAGGGGAGATTCAGACTAGACATTAGGAAAGGGTTCTTTACAGTGAGGGTGGTGAGACAGTGGCACAGGTTGCCCAGGGAGATTGTGGATGCTCCCTCCTTGGAGGTGTTCAAGGCTAGGTTGGATGAGGCCTTGAGCAACCTGTTCTAGTGGGAGGTGTCCCTGCCTATGACAGGGGATTGGCACTGGATGATCTTTGAGGTCCCTTCCAATTTAAACCATTTTATAATTCTATGATTCTAACTGCTTAGGAAAGTGGAAGTTACTGAGATTTGCCTGTAGAGCTGTTTCCAGCTTTTTCCATTCCCATTCAATCTAGCTGCAATTGGCAAGAGTATAGAATATTTAGCTTCTTGGGCTTACCTGTGAAACTTGATGATTTTAAAATGTTCAGATAAGCTCATCCTATAACATCCTTAAGATGTCAGAAAGAGCTGCATGTTTCTTCTTTTCAACTCCTGTTAACAGACAAACCTCATCATGTGAGATCAAGGCATTATAGGCAGATATACACTGATTAGCCCTCCCTGACCAAAACCCCAGCACTCTCCAGAAAACTCCACCTGAGATCTCTACCCTATTTCTGCAATCAATTGTCCTACTACCATTGTGCAGAACCCTAGGAACGTAAAAGGATGGTGGTGTCACTAGAGATTAATCTTTCACTGTCCTCTCTCTCCCCATCTTTTCTGTTTCAGTGTGTGTGGAGGTCTCTTTCTGAAGCTAAACCATGTTTGTAATTTTGAAGAGGTGTGGATTAAAATACTGTAAGCTCTGTTGGATGCCTGAAAGCACCGACAACACTAGGAAATTTATACTTTACCCTGCTAATTGTTGGAAAATATGAGCCCTTGATTGGTATGCAATTAGAAGCGTAACATTCTGTTAAACATATCACACAGCATATGGCATGTTAGTAGCAAATCCTCTAATTTAAAATGAAAAAAAAGTATGTAAGTCTGCATATTAGCAATTTTTGCAGGGAATCAAAATCTGCCGTTTATCTAAATGTCAGAGGGGAAAAAGCTATCCTTAGCTATTTTGGTAATCTAAATTTGGTTTATGTTTTATAAAATTTATGTTCTCTAACAATAAACAAATATAAAAGAGGAAAAGCTGTAGTATAGTTAAACATGCTGTTAGATCTAACTGAACAAAAGGATGCCTTTTATTAAGAAAAATAAAATTACCTTCCCACATCTGTTTTCATTCACACAAGATAAAAATCTTGAACCAAAATGAGAATTGCAGAACCACCCAAAAAAAAAAAAAAAAAGGTGGTACGTAGTCTTCTCAATTACAGGTACAGAATGGACCCATGAAGAGATGATTTTTAATTTAACAACCTCAGTAGTTTGATGGCTTGATACCCCCTCTAGTCTTTCAGTACATTGTCTCTGATCGCTGAGTTGTTTGGCTTTTTTTTAGCGGTGTGTTTGGGATCACTTTTCACAGAAAATCATAGAATTAACCAGCTTGGAAAAGGCCTTTGAGATCATCAAGTCCAAACTGTCACCTAGTACATTCTAATTAACTAAACCATGGCACTAAGTGCCTCATCCAGTCTCCTTTTAACCACCTCCAGGGATGGTGACTCCACCACCTCTGCAGACAGCTCATTCCCATGGCCAATTGCTCTTTCTGTGAAGAACTTCTTCCCAACATCCAGTAGTCTTTTCAGATACACGCTAAGCTGCTCCAAGAAATACCCTTTTGTTAGAGGCTGAAGTTTGCCTTGTGTGGTCCCAGGCCTGCCTGGTACTTAGATGTACTAGGCCATTGATAAGGCTATTTGTATGCCCTGCTATTTGTAGGCAGGGTTCGTTGAAAGGCTGCTTGATAGTCCAGACTAAGATGCAAGCAAGTGAAGTATCTGGGAATGAAGTAAGTTTCGCAGTGGATATGCAGGGTTACCATGTTTCTTCAAACAAGATTACTGTTGGAAGGGATTGCATTCCATTGATTGACTGCACACATCCCACCATTTCTGTCAGCGAGTTTTATCAGTTCTTTGAATGTTTCATATACATTTTTAGCAGAGTCCTCCACAAGCCTGTTATTTCTAATATTTGTAGATGGTCTGTTTCTCTCGTATTTGGCAGGTAGTATTTAACTTCCTCAAAGTTTCTGACTTCCTAGTCAATCTTTCACTGTTGCTGTGTTAGGATAACTGATCACTTAAAAACACGTGCCTTATTTCTGCTTTAATTTCTATCTGGTCTCTGATCTTTTTTCTGTGGCATAGTATTTATGAGACATTAGTCTAATAATTTATTTGCCCATATATCTTAAAGAAATCTCCTAAGGCTGGCTTTATTAAGTGTTTATCCTGAAATGGTGAGTAGAATTCCTATTCTGCTTGCCCCCCTCATTGTCCCTATTTTTGTCACCCTATGTCAGTCACTGAGAGTGACTCTGCAATGTAGCTGAGTGTTGCGGAGCTGCAGCCGAGCCTTGTGACAATTTGTGTCCCTATCTTAAACCCAGCAGGAAAGAATTTTTTTCTGCCGTAGCGATAGCTGATCATTTATGATGCTCAAGTACTGACTTCAGTTTTGTTGTGACTTTGTACTTCGTTTTGACATTGCATTCTACAGTCAATTTGGCGTTGAACTGGAGAAAATGAGAATACTAGGAAGCTGATTCTTTATTAATTTTATATCAAAGACATCACTCCAAAATGTTGCAAGAGGAGAGTTCTTTTTCATTCTGCTTTACTCACCAACTTACACACATTACTTTGGAAAGCTTAACTTTAACAAATTTAAAATCAGTTTCTGCTGCAAAGCCTGAGGTTTGGTATCGGTTATTCCTGTTGTGTGTTGTAGTCACTAATCCTTTTAATGAAGAGCTTTTAGCATTGAAGAGATTCTATTTATAGTAAAGCCATTAGAGCATAAAGCTCCTCATTGCTATTCTGCAGCATGTAGCTGTAATGTTTGTCAGCGGAGGAAAGATATTTTTAGCTGCAGCATTGAAAGCTGAGGCTGAAAGGTCAAGAATCCTCACGGGAATATGTTCTGCTACATCAGTGCTATCACACAGCTGCTGTTTACTCTCTTATCATTTTTCAGTAATAAGAAGATTTCTTTATTGTGACACTAAAGGTATAAAACGTCAAAAGGATTTTGTGCTTGAAATGAATGCTTGGGGAAAGATGATGTATCCAATCACATTAAATGTTCCCCTTCTCCTTAAGTAAATGATTATATTTTCCCAAAGACTATCTCTACCTATTTGTCAAAAGATCCATTCTAGGAAAGCTTTGCTTTTTTTTTTTTTTTTTTTTTTTAATTAAAGGGGATAAGACCTAATGCAAGCAAAAGGCAATCTGCTGAAGTAGTGACGAATTTTAAGTATGCACTATTCTGCCTGACATCTACACCATTCATTTTCTTATCAGTGGTACTGAATGAGAAGCATCATATCAATATGGAGTTTGCCAAAGGAAAAAGAGCCTGGCTGTTTCTGTTGGTAATTTGAGGAACAGGATCGTGAGTGGTGGTGATTATATCTGCTGCAGGACAGTTCGTAGAACACTGGCTAGGTACTCATCAAGCACAGAAAGATCATGTGGTCCTATTAAAGCAGGATGTGGTGTTTGGTGCGTTAGAGAAAGGAGGGGGAAAAGGGGATAATTATGAGAATACAAGGCTGCATATATTAGCTGAGTGTACAATATGGAGGCTTCAGAGGGCTTTCTAATATCTTTATAGAAAAATCAGGGGGAAAAGAGATTAATTGCCACATTGAGAAAATTAGGGCTGCATGATCAAAGGAAAGGCAGAGAAGAAATGGGCTGTTGACAGATGGCTTATAAAAATGAAAAGATCTTTCAGAGGCTATGAGTATGGAGTTTTGTGCTGCTGGGGAGGCACAGGCACTGTCATCATATTTTAATAATAATAAACTGCTATGTAACCCTTTTAATTCACCAAACATTATATAGCATAGGAAAAAGTATGACTGAAATAATACACTGATGGTTACGCTTTCTTCTCAGGGTATAAAGAAATCAATTGTGCTTCTCTTCTAAGAATTTCTTCAAGGTATTCCTGCCAGAAGTTGTCCTTATCTTCTGACAGATGAACTCCATTATCATATACCTTTTGTAAGAGGTTCTTTCATGTCAGGAAATTATTTTAATTCTACTCATTCTGCAGGCCCAAACCAGTTTTTAACACTACTTTTCCCAAGCTTTCTCTGTAGGCAGTATTTGACAATCCATGTGGTTGTAACTGTTACATTGTTCTGTCTCCTAGAGTCATGCTAGGAAACAGCACACATTAATAGGCAGCTCCTATCCTCACAGTCTCCTGCATAAATAAACTAAACGTTGAAGGACTGTCAAAAAAGAATTGGAGAAACTGAAGAGATCTAAATTCTACAATTATTTTCTTTTATTATGAAATAAAATTTCGGTAGATGGATGTTAGCTGAAGGAATTAACAGAAAAAGGGAGGGGTATGGCTTTATGAAAAGACATTAATGGCTTGGTCCTGTCAAATCCAACAGATGTTGCTCTTATGTGAAAGGAAGTTATATGTTTCTGGCTCTGTCCCTTTATGGCACAGTGACTTTGCTCATTAAAACACCAGAAAAAAAAGTAGCTTCTCTTTTTTGGAGGGGTTCAAATTGATAGATTGAATCAGTGTGCTGTGTAACAGGAGCAGTGAGTGCTGAGGAAGGGGCTTCATGTGATGAGCTGGAATGGGCGAAAGTGGTGGACATGAGTGAGTCAGCTTATCCTCCTCACTGCTGCAGTGATGAGCTCCTAATTTAGCTTACCAGCATTTGAAACACAGGGACAAATTTGAGAATGAACTTGAAGAACAGGGATGATAGGTGGATAGTGGCTCAGGTACCAGTCTTTTTTAAGAAGACAATGTCTTCTGTGCACCGTCAGAAGCACTCTTCGAGTGTTAGAAAACTTAGTTTAAATCTCCTTAACAACTGCAGTATCAAGGGCTGTTGTTACAGAAAGTCTGAGTCTCTTTGAGAGACGTGTGGAGACCTGCATGAGAGATGAATCATTTCATAAAGTCATAGAATGGTTTGTGGTGGAAGGGACCTCCTGCTGTGATCAGGGACATCCTCCACTAGAGAGGTTGTTCAAAGCCTTGTCAAACCTGACCTTGAGTATCTTCAGAGATAGGACCTCAACTACACCTATGGGCAATCTGTTCCAGTGTTCCACAACCCTAACGGTAAAGAACTTCCTAATGTCCAACTTAAATCTGCTCTTTCTAATTTTAATTCATTGCCCCTCACCCTAGTACTGAAGGCTTTTGTAAATAGTCCCTCTTCAGCCTTCTCACAGGCCCCCTTCAGGTGCTGGAAGGTCGCTATGATGTCTCCCCAGAGCCTTCTCTTCTCCAGGCTGAACAAACCCAGCTCCCTCAGCCTGTCCTCATAGTAGAGTTGTTCCAGCTCCCCAGTCATCTTCATGGCTTCCTCTGGACCAGCTCCATGTCCTTCCTGTATTGAGGGCTCCGGAGCTGGATGCAGTACTCAGGTGAGATCGTATCAGAGCAAAGTGGTAGAATCACCTCTCTTCATTTGCTGGTCACCTCATCTCCCTGTCTGTATTGATAGCAAGGATTGTTCTGTCCCAGGTGCTATCTTTCCTCCCTGGCCTCCATGTGCCTTAACAGAGCTTCTAGGAGAACAAGAGCCTGTGAGTGTGATGCCTCATAGCTTGAGGAGGAATGCTTCATGAATAGGCTCCTCTTGGTCAGGAGTCCTGTAGCAGACTCTGGTCACAAGCTTCCCCTTGTTGCCTTGATCTCTAATTCTTACCCATAAGCTTTCAACTTGCTCGTGGCTATTCTTTAGGGATATCTCTTCTCATTCAATCAGTTTCTTAACATAGAGGGCAACACCTCTCATGCTGGTACTGAGTAGCACTTGCTTGATCTAATCTGTGACTTCAGTGTATCCTATACACAGATCCTGTGCTACTAAGCGGTAGCATTTCACTCTCTCTGAAGCAGCAGTTATTTGATGTTGAGGACAAATGTTGACGACACTTTTGCAAATAAAGCTTCAGGTGCCTGGCTAATATTTTATTTGCCCTGGCCTTTATATTCAATCGTTTTAGAAGTCTTGTTGATAGTAGTGCTCTCTCCATAATACAAAAGCCAGGATCAGTGGTGATCTCAGTCTTATTTGTTAAGTGGGCATATTTTATGTGTAACTAATGACTTGGTAGTGGATGGTAAGTGTAACTACTGACTTGTTTTATTATCTGTCTAAAGCTCTCAGGAATCTCTGAAAGAGTCTTAAATCACATTTTTGCTGTGGTTTCCTGCTTGTGGTTAGGTGCCATTCAAGTTTTGTGAGGAATTAAAATCTATAGGTGGCCTTGTGTGATTGCAGGTCATTCTATATGGCATTTCAGTGTTTGGGATCCAGTGCAATTTATGGTAACAAAATCTAAATTGAGATACTTAAGGGTAAAAAAATCTGGAAATGAACTTTGTTGACCTTACTGTCAATTAAATGACTATATCTCAATGTAAAATCTTCCTCTTTGATCAAGATTCTGATTTTGTGCTGTTGAGAAGCCATAAATGTAGAGAAGATGTGATAAAAGGTACTGTCAGGTTTGTCTGCCTACATATATTATGTTCACTGCATAAATACATCTACAAGCTTGTTCCCTACAGAGGTCAAAGTAACTCCATAGAAACATATTTTTGTTTTAATTTGTCAATCCAGAGAACTTTTCTGTGTAATGTTCAACATAAGCATAGATAAATAAGCCAAGACTTCACCAGGGAAAAAACATTCCTGCCAAATTGCATTACAGTAGGACAAAAAAATTCCTTCCAAAACATTCCTCGATACTTCTGAAGGGAATACCTCAACCAGTGCGTGCAACTTCCAAAATAATCCATTCTTAGGGAGTAAAAGTTGAAAGAATATATTTTGCCTTCTCACATAATAAGTTTGAGTCTAGGAACTGTACAATGAATAATCCAAACCAATTTTTAAATGTGAAGAAGAGGGTAGGTGTGATGTAGAGTAGCCAAAGCCTATGACGATGTCTCATTTGGACATCATGCATAGACATGGACATGATTCTGTAAGCAGATAGCCTCTTTATTAGCTCAAGTTTCTAATTAGTTCCTAGAAGAAAGGTTGCTGAATTCTTACGCAGAAATGGTAGAGCTCCTCTTTCGTACTGTGCGTAGCTGAAGAAACTTAGCAAGTTCTGCAACCCCATGGCTGACCAAGGCTGAAGTGACATTTTAATAGAATAAATGAGTAAGTCGTTTTAACTGCAGAAGCAAATCCTAACTTCACTGTTCTATCTGGTTCCTTCCCTAAACCTTCCATGTGCACTTTCCAACTCAGCTTGTGTTAGTATGCTTCCCAGCATATCCTTAATTTCTCTTGGGTTGTGTTGACCTCCTGAGCTGACAGGTCTTAAGTCTTGCTGTTCCTGTTCAATCTCAGGGTTCGTGGGTTGAAGTGAAAGATCCTCACCCCTTCTGGCTCCAGATAAGACATCCCAAAATGATCAAATGAGAGTCTTTTTCTGAGAACGCGATGAACTGCTGACTCTTCTGGCTAATGTTGTGTTTATGAGACTGGAAGTTTACTTGGGAATCTGATTTTTTTATTATTTTCTTTTTTCCCCCCAAACCTTAGGGAGCTTGACACTGGAGAAGGATATATCTCTAGGTAAAAAGTTGTACGTTTTAAATTGTCCAACTGCAGTGGTGTAAGAAGACAGTTGTTTTCAGTTTCTTGCTTACGTCTTCTGAATTTATGATGCTGTTTTTCTCAACAGAAACACCGCAATGTTTCTTATCATCTGTGAGCAAACCATAGCTCTGTGAGAAGCATAATGTGCATATTATATATAGACAGACTGAGAAAAGATCATCACTTTGCCTCAGGCTACAAAATAAGGCAGAAATATAGTGGGAAATGCAGTCTTGCAGTCTCCCAGTTTAACCAGTGATTGATTCATGATGCTGGCTTAAAATGCACAAGGAATGAATGATGGTAAATAAAACTTAGAAAATTACTGGTCAAAACAGTGTCTCTTATTCAGGGTTTAATGGCATGTGATTTCGACACAACTTTTGAAATTAAACTAAAACTTTGAATTGTATTTTGCTTCTGGCAATACCCTGATTAATAAGCAAAGCAAATGTTTTTCTCCAGTATCTTTATTTACATATCAGTGTGTCACAGTAGTCCTTTTGCTTGTAATTCAGCTGTTTAAAAGTCCCTCTGGCTGCCACTGGCTTGGCAATTAAATGGCATTAGCTTATGTCCTCCTAAATATCAAGATGTCCATATATCTTCCACAGCAAAGGTTCTGTCTCAAGATTTTTCTCATTCTGGAATTCTGAGAAACCACCTCTAAGAAGAGATTTTGATTCTAATTGCAGCTAGAGCATCCACAAATAGCATCCATGCTAAGTGTATTCCAAGCCCAGCTCAGTATCAAGGCTCAGAGAACTTTCAGACAGATTGTCAAATTCCTGGTCACTTCCTGATCCTGCAGTCTCCTACTTTTTCTTCTCCTTCCTCAAGTGTAGTTTGAGGATGGCTTTCAGTTGACCTAAGATGAGGGCTTCTACAAGGGAGTGTTTGTGCATTTCCCTCTCCTCGGTTGTGCACTCCTGGGTTTTGGTGCTGGTGTTTCAGTTGCTAAGTCAAATTAGGGAGTTTGTGATCTGAATTGAAAACAATTTTCTCTCTCACTGGCAAATCTTCCTACAAATAATTTCCTCAATTACTTTGTGCACTTTTACTACCTAATTTGTTCCAGCTTTGCATCTTGCCGGACTTCTTGTGCTGATTTAATACCAGTCTGACAGAAGACAAACCCAGTGAGAAATGCAGATACTTTCCTGTAAGTTAACAATTTGAATGGCTGGTGGGAGGACCGCTTTGACAAAATACTTTTCTAAGGAAGTGGAATCTCCTTCATCACTCTCCCAACCCTTTTTTATGTCATCCTCATAAAAAAAATTGTCATGACTGATAACCTTCACTCTGGACATCAATGTACCAACCTTAAGACCTTCCACTGCTGGAGTACATCATAATCCAAGGTCAGCTTTGTGCATATGAAACCCCACTGGAGAATATCTGTTTGATGTTTGAGACCCCATAGCAGAATATCCCTGAAATACCCTATCCAGCTAGATATTTTCAAATACAAAGCTTTTAAGGACTGGCTACACAATTCTAACCAGAAAATGCAAATTATCTGATGAAGTTTCATTTTTCTCCAGAGTTGTGTGACTGAATATGAGGAGGGAAACCCAGTAATCATCAGTGAAAATAAACAAATAATGGCTTAATAATCACAAATCTGAGAAAACGATACTGATTATTCAGAGAGGGTGATTTATCTTAAAACATACTATTAGACTGGCAGTTGAAATAAAGGCAGATGTTTTTGCTTTGTCCTAGAAGGTTGGAAGTACAGAGCTGAAGTAAAAAGTTGGTATCCACATAATGATCTGGGAGGGTGTGGAGGTCTCTGTGGTTGTTATTTGCATGCAAAGTTTGTTTGAACAACAGATGGAAACATCTTTTTCAGCATTTGTGCTGTTTATAGTTTCTCGTACATGTTGTGTAGAGAATGCGTTGTAACATTTTTCCTTTAACACTTGTGGCATATTTTGGAACAAATATTTACAAATGAAAAATGGCATGTATTAAAATTCTAATAGATATTTTAAAATTTTGAAATAACTTCCAGTGGTTGCACTTCACTTTTTAAATGCTTTGCAAATGCACTTGTATACCACAAGTAATTCTAAATGATTCTAAACCTGTGGTTTCAGGTACAAAATTTAGATTAAAGGTAGAGTCACTGAAGAATGGCAGAGTGAGAAGTAAGGTATAAATTTATGACAAAATCTTCAAGATCCATATCTTGTTTCTGGATTTGTCTTCCACCTTTAAATTTGTTGTGATACAGTGGATGAGTCAATTTTGTTTTGCTTTGGTTAAAAGCAGAGTTCTGAGTGAGATATGAAAGTTTTAAAGATGTTGAAAGGCACTAGACAGTACAGTACGGAAACAGCACAGCGTAGCTGGACTGCAGCTGTACCTTCATGGTCCAGACCCTTCTCAGAGTGGTCCAACCTTAATATTTAAAAAAAGTGGCAGGTCAGGCCAGATGTAATGGGTATTGTAGTTTTTGTGCAACTTCCCAAGGTCAGCCTGGGACTTAGATTTACCTGTGTGTTCCTACCCCAGCTCCATCTTCTAGTTAAGGTGCTTATGCAAAGGTCTCCTACATGCACTGTAACTTTTCTTCGGTAATTGCATTATTTAAATTTAGAATTAAAGGTGAGCTGACGGACATAGGGTTATGATGAGAAAAGGAAAAACAAGTCGTGAAAGTTGAATAGTTTTTCTAGAATGGAAGCCTGAGTCTGGTGCCTGAATCTAGGTAACTGTTTTCTCCTCCTATCATAGGATGGTGAGAATAGAATCAACCAGGTTGGAAGAGACCTCCAAGATCATCACAAGGGGACACAGCCTCAAGTTGTGCCAGGGGAGGTATAGGCTGAATGTTAGGAGGAAGTTCTTCACAGGGAGAGTGATTTGCCACTGGAATGGGCTGCCCAGGGAGGTGGTGGAGTCACTGTCCCTGGAGGTGTTCAGGAAAAGACTGGATGAGGCACTTAGTGCTATGGTCTAGTTGACTAGGATCATAAAAGAATATGCATTTGGAATTTTGGCTAGTGCTTTAGCTTACCAGCATTTAATGTAACCTGGTTAAAATATACAGTAGCATGTTTGTTTGAAATGTAGTAACATCATCCTTTTTTTTTTCTTTTTTTCTAAAAAAAATACATAAAATCAAACTTCAATACAAACCAGCATAGATCTGTAGTCAGTGTTTATCCCAGTGATCAACATATTTAGGTGAAAATAATTCAGATTTACTTGAGCACACTCAGAAAAGTTATGGTATTTACAGTTACGTGTTTGTATTTTTCTTCTTGTCCCTGAATTTTGGGAAATGTGCTATTACAAATAAGCTTTATTGATATATATATATATATATAAATCATGCAGTGCAACAGAAGGGACATAGCAAAGGCCTGCCTTACTTTGCTGTCTCTGATTATAACATTTTCCTGCCTTGCTGTACTAATGGTGTACAGGATTGCAACTGGCACATAAGGATGTGCAAGACCCTTCAGAAAAGTTAGACTGCCCCCCCCGACACTGCATGCATGGCCTTTGCAAATCCACGTTTGGAGTATGTTTTGTACTTGATGGGGCTCATATCTGGCTTAATTGGACATGGAGACCAGTATGTCTTAGCTCTTTCTTTTGTGGAAATGATAGAACCAGAACAGTTTGACTTAAAGATGTTGCAAGAAAGATGCTCTTCAGCTCTTCTGTTCAGCCAAGAATCTGATCCTGTGAGGTTAAAACATCTAGAATCATTTGTCACTATTAAATAAAGTTTTGTAACTATTATACCGTGCTCAAGCTTTCCAGTTCTAACATGTAGGAATCCTAAGTTTTGTCTGAGCTACGGCCAAATGTAATGACCTTATGTATTTTAATTCACATTTTTCTGGGGCACCCAGAGAATGTTTTCTATCAGCATCTCCATCTCAGAGATCGTAATGATTTTTCCCTAACGTTTGCCAATTCTATTCTGGGAGCTTATTGCCAAGCTAACTTCATTATGCTATTATTGTTTAGTGCCTTTTTTTTTTTTTTTTTTTTTTTCCCATTAAAGAACATCAGAATTGCTACAGAATTAATTTTGTGAGAGTGACTTTTTGTGGTATTGAAAACTCACATGTGTTCTTTGAGAAGATAGTTGTCTTTTATCTGTAGGACATCAGTTTGGAAAGATTGAGGGAACCACTTGAAAAGAAGTTCTTCCAGATACTCTTCTGTGATGATGCCCAAGATAAAACTGGTAATAATCACCAATGCCTCTTCACATGGCTTAATAGAACCTATGCTAGAACTTCTATCAAATTGTGATTGCCAATATTATTTCAAGAGAGTAAACACATATGGAATGTTAACAGCCTCATGTTTGGTCAAAATAGGTGATTTTTAAACTTCTGATTTTCTGTTGGAGACAGTAGTTAGAATACTTCAGCATTAACAGTATTTGGATCACTGACTTAAACACGTTGCTGGCTACTATTCTGTACACTCAAACACTTAGCTGTTGGCTAGACTCAAGTGCATGCAGTTGCAGGCAGAAGGCTTTTACCATCCAACTATGCATATTCTTTTAGATTTTTCCTGCAAAAATATTTTTGGAGTTATTTATACCCATCTTATCCAGGAACATGTTTCTGTCTATGCTAAGTGAGAAGAAAGCATGAGACTAATGGATATCTGATCTCCTGAGAGAAAAGGATTTTGCCACATAATGCATTCTGTGGACTGCTGTTAGTACTACCTCTGGTTGTTCCATTGCAGCACAGATTTCTGTTCCTGCTGGTGAAATCAAAATGACCAAGTGAAAGAGATTTAAATTGAATATTTGGAAAAATATAGTTATTTTTACCCAAATCATCTTGAGATTTATTTGAGAAGGTTCATATTTTTTGCCCCAGCTGCTTTCACATTTTCCTATAAAATGTGTTCCTACTTCTAGGCACAATTTTGTGTGTTCATATTTATGGCATTTCCAGTGCGTATGTGTTTATATACCTGTACAAAAAAATTACCAAAGCTGTATGCAGATTAGTTTATCTTCCATGAGTAGTGTGTGATTGTGCAAAACCCGTAACATTTGGAGGAGAGAAAAAGCTTATGGACAAGATTATGGAGTCTAGAATTCAGAAACTTGTAAATTTAGTCTTTGAAGACACAAGTGATATTTTCACCCTGCATCTACTTGCTGAATATTCTATAAATAGACTTTATTCATATTCCTCTAGAAGAGACGTGGCTGCAATTTATGGAAACCTCATCATACTTCATGATAAAGCTGAATGCTGCAGCTTTAACTAAAGCACAGTATTCATAAATGTTGCAATGCTATGAGCAGTGTAAAAGTATAGCTTTTTTTTTTTCTTTCTCATTTCTGGCAGGCAATATGATTTTATTACTTGAAGATGATTCCAACAGTTTTCAAAGAGAAAAAAACATAGTCTCAGTGCATTTTTGAAAGAATTTGATTCTGTCTAGTCAAAAGATTTTCAAAATAATCCAACAGCCTGGTTGACAAGGTGTGGTTTCAGTGAACCCTATGCTTTGATTGATTCTGCTGTGGCCTGTGTACATTGTCATGTCCTCCAGTCTTGGTTTGCTTGTCAAGAACTGAAGTTCAGAGAGAAACTTACACTGAGGCTCAGCTCTGGATCCATGCAAACCTTAGAGCTTCCATATGTTAGCAGTGGTAAAAAAAAAAAATCAATGAATAGAACAAAACTTTGCTGTTTAGTGATCTAATTTTTTTTTCTGTTAGTTCCAAGAAGTTATATTCATTCCTTATACCAACAAGTATGTATCTGCAGAGTTAGAAATACTACCATGGTGAAACTGATGCTTTTAATGTCCCTGCAGCATCCTTGGCAAAGTGCTTGATGGATTAGCAAGGTTGTATTACAAGGATCAGAGGCAATTGATTCCTCATAGTAAAAATTAATTATAGTGCATTGTTATTTACCATTCCATGCATACCAGATTAAAGTTTTGACGTAATTATATTACAGACATATATCTTAAAAAAAAAAAAAAAAAAAAAAAAGGATTCCCTGTACTTTCAACTTTCTGGGTTTGAGTTTTTGAGTTTTTTAATCAGCCCCAGCTTTATGGTAGGGTCTACAATCTCAGGTTCTCTGTACCTTCTGAAGAATGGGTGGACACCAAGGATTCGGAGTTGTCTTTAAGGAGGCACCAACTCTCTTAGTTTTATGTAAGTGTACTTAAGTGCAAATGCCCCACCATAAATTATCTGTGAAAGCAGAGATGGAATATAGGAGTATAACCTAATAATACTTTTAATGGGATATAGCTACAACATTTTTCCCATTGTATGAATCCTACATCTGTTCATTTCAAAGGTGAAAATAGCATGTATACTTTCTGCAAAGAAAGCTTGTTTGTGTTGGAGTTTGGCTTTTCAAACAATGAAACAATATAGAGTATCAGGAAGGTGTAAGGAAGCCCTGAAGAAATAGTGAAGTGGATCAAAGTTTCAAAGGAGGAGTTTTTTTCCTTTTAAAGAAAATAATTAAGTATCATGAATTTTTTGATTACTCTGCAATAACAAGATCCTAAAGGGATGAAAGTATGCTCTAACTAGCTGCTTTGTGAATGTGTAAGATTCATAGTGTGTTTGATTAAAAGCTCTGTATTGCTTACTTAAGCATTGCACTAATTCTGCAAACATTTCATAAAGAGCATTTCATAAATCCTAGAAGGTACACTAACCATCTGTTGAAATCTGATGTAAGCACTATTAAGAGTTGAAAAAACAAGTGTTCAAAACTCATTAAGAAGTTAGAAGTATTGCAAGGAAAGGTCCCTGTATACATTACTTGGGTAGTTCCAGGACTTGATGTTTTTGCTTAGAATTACCTTCTATATTTGAGATTTCAAATATTCTTAACTGTGATGGAGATGTGTGGCAAAGGTTGACTGGGAAAGGAATGCAGAAAATAAGGCAGAAATATGGAACTTGAGTGATTTCTAATTCATTTTAATGATTTTTAAAAAGAATAGTTAGGAAAATTTTACATTGTTTTTCTGAAAACCTTTAATTGGCTCACTGTGAAACAGAGATTCTCTTCCCTAATTGTAAGTCTGTGGGTGAAAAAACTAATGCAATCCTCTCAGTATAAACACTTATAAATAAAGTCAACAAATTAGCTAATAAATTCTTCTTTTGAATACATGAATTGCATAATAATTAGAGGCTATAATCAAGTCTTAAATAAACGAGTTTATCTAAATAGTGCACATGCTGAATGGCATTAATAGAATGTAATAATCTGTTTCTTGAATGGCCATCTCTAGGTCATCTGAAGTGCCCATCTTACCTCTTTCGTTGCTGAATTTTATTATATACTGTAGTCATTTTCCAACTCAGAAGTAGAAGAGGGCCATAAGGACATTATTGCTGTAGTTTTTGTTGCTGAAATTTTCTCAAAGCCCTTGAGCAAATTGAAATGGAACCAAAATTGGTGCCATTCATCAGTAACAGCGAACAAACAGGGATCACTCTTCACATCATAAAGAATTTTAATGTTTCATTACAGTCCATAATTAAGTACCCACTGTTTCCTCATCTCCCTTTCTCCAATCTATTTACTTGGCTGTTCGTAATACTGACATTTATGCTGACCTGTGTACCTTAAAATTATTTTGGAGGTTTTTAATTCCATTTTCCAGATTACCCTGGGGTGAAAATTTTTGCTGTTCTCTTCAATGACAAAAGCTGTTAGAAATACCAGCTGGTCTTAGCATACATTTAATCTCAAAATTCAGTTCTAAAAGCATTGAACTTTTAGGCTTACAGGGAATCTTTTAAACTGTATTTTTGAGCCTAATAAAAATCCTGCCATAAGACTTAACTCTTGCAAATTTTAAATTTTACTTTAAGATATTCATAGTGAGACTTAAACCACAAACTTTCAGTTTTATTCTGTGACATGCAGAATATTAAAAAAAAAAAAAGATTTCAAGCTGGTTAAACTTAGTGAAATGCCTGGAGAATACCCTGGTCAGGAGTTTGGTGATGCACTTCAGTGCATGGGATCAGCAAACAGCAGATAAAAGCAGTCTGGCAAGTCAGATCATCCAAAAAACAAGCAGTGATCTGATTTTATTTCAGTAATGTCAGGTTATTCTGATGTCATGCCATTTGTCTGTTGATGACACTATGAAGAACTTATTTTCTTATGTCAAAACTTTTTCCCTTATGTGCCACATTGAACATTGTAGCTTCATGAGTTAAAAAATGTTAGTATAAGAAGAATGTGAAAGTTTATTTGGAGTATGTCTGCATTTTGGAACAGTACTGAAAACTATGTGTATTGGAATGATTAATTTCTTTATCTTTCATTGCAAAAGTCCATTTGAATTTACCCGACTTTTTACTCCCAATTTGGCAATGCATCTGTAGGTGCTGGCTGGCTCAAGTGCTTTTGAAAATACAAATCAAATTGACTAAGAAGCATTTGTTTTGTTCTGAGGAACTTTTTGTAATGTCTTTTAAGCAAAATTGAAACTCATGATGTTGCATGTAAGAGGAAAGTAGAAGTATTCATTAGAGTGTGAAATTAGGTGCTTGCAGCCCAAAAAGCTGGTTGTCTCCTGGGCTGCATCAAAAGCAGTGTGGCCAAAACAGAGATGGAAGTGATTCTTCTCTTCTACTTTGCTCTCATGAGACTTCAATTGCACTATATCTGACTCTGAGGTCCCCAATATAAGAAGGCCATGAGCCTGTTTGAGCAGGTCCAGAGTAGGCCACAAAAATTAAGAGGAGGGTGGAATGTGTCTGCTGGGTAGAAACGCTGAGGGGGTTAGAGTTGTTTATCCTGGAGCTAAGAAGGCACTGGGGAGAGACCTTATTGTGATTGTTCAGTACTTAAAAGGGCCTATAAGAATAATGGGCAGGCTATGAGTATTGATAGGACAAGGGGAGATGGTTTTAAACTAAGAAAGGAGAGATTTAGGGTAATTATAAGAAACAATTTTTTTCACTATGAGGGCAGTGAATCACTTTCCCAGGTTGCCCAGAGACGTGGTAGATGCCCCACCCCTGGCAGTGTTCAAGGTCTGGTTGGATGGGGTTCTGGACAACCTTGCAAGAGGTCCCTGCTCACTGCTGGAGTGTTGGACGAGATGACTTTTAAAAAGTCTCTTCTAACCAAAGCCATTCTGTGATTCTATGAAATTGGAAAGGGAATTTGAATACTGTAAGTTGCAGCACAAGAGGTTCCACCTCAATACAAGGGGGAGCTTCTTTACTGTAAGGGTCACAGAACACTGGAACAGGCTCCCTAGAGAAGCTGGGAAGTCTCCTTCTCTGGAGACTTTCAAGGCCTATCTGGATGCATTCCTCTGTGACATGAGCTAGATTGTATGGTCGTGCTCTTACAGGGGGGTTGGACTCGATGTTTGGGTCTCTTCCGAACCCTTAACATTCTGTGATCCTGTGGTCTGTCAGCCGTTGCCCTCCCTCCCCCACCCCCGCCCCAGTTACTTACCTTCCAGCTCTTTTGACTTCCAGCTGCCTGTTGGGACATAAAACTGTTTTTTGTCACTATTCTGGGAGAAGCACAGTGGAGATCTTTGCAGGAAAGGTGTGGTGGAGAGTCCCAAGGGTCACAGAACGGGCTTGAGTGTGTTTACCTGCCTTTCTGCATTACAGCCAGAGGCCGGAAAAGAGGGCAGAGAAACCCTGACAACCTGATCTGGTTTGATCCGGTCGCATGAGAGGGGTTCATGAGACCATGCCCCTGTCACGTGCAAGGCGTATGCACCCCCCCCTTTTTGGAAGGGAACAGCCTGTGGGTTCTTCCTTTTTTGGATGTATCTGGGTGGTTGCCAAAGGTGATTGGGTGATAATGTGGCAAATGAGACCATTAGCCTCGGCCATTACCCTATAAAAGGGGTAAACAGGTGAATAAGCTTGCCTGTGTGCTCGGTCGTTCCTTGCTCACCTGCCACTGGCCCGCCCACCACCTCAGCCTGCCGTGCCAGCAGCCGATTCCACATTGCAGCCCTAGTGTAGTTCACCACAGGACTTCTAGTGAAGAGTTTCCTGCTGTGTGTTGGGCCTCAGACAGTTGTCTGAAGACTAGTGAGTATTCTTTATTCTTTATTCAAGTTGCTAAAGGAATTTAATTAACTTCACAAGCGGTGAATTAAGCCGCAAGACTCTCTATCAAAAGTAATTCCTAAAACCTTTCAAAATTCCATTGTATAGAGACATTTTGTAACATAGTTCTGCTAACCGCATCCAAGAACTTGTGTGGATAGTTATAAATAAGTTTGGGGGGAATTATCTTTGTATATATTAATGAATTATTTAATAACTTTTGAATCGGCCTCACAGCATTAAACTCGGATTTAAACTAACTTTTGAATCGGCCTCATAGCATTAAACTCAGATTTAAACTAACCCGCTCATAACAAAAGGTGAATTAATGTTGACAGAGAAGTTTTAATGAGCAGCAATCTTCATGGTAAGAATTATTTAATAGTTGTATACCATCACTCTGATATTACCAGAGACTCTTTATTTTGCACAGTGCCCTGACAGGCCTCCTAAATAGGGTGTCCAGACTTTGAGTCCTTTCGGGCTTGTGCTGATATTTGTAAAGAAAAATTCTGACACTGTGTGTCAAAAACTTTGCAATTAGTGCTACAGAAAATCAGGAGCACAGCAATGAGGTCCTTATCTGCAGCTGCTAATTCTGTGCTCTGTTCTTTAAGACCAGCTCATCTCTCATTGTATTGGGAAAATTGCTTTTGTCTTTATATTTTTTGCAGGAAAATTGACCTTTAGAAGGTCTCCCTCTGCTTCCCCAATTTATAAATCACTGTTTGAGAGTGTAGGTCTTGTTGCTCTGTGTGGAAATTTGGGATCATAGAATCAACCAGGTTGGAAGAGACCTCAAAGATCATTCAGTCCAACCTATGACCCAGCCCTACCCAATCAACTAGACTGTGGCACTAAGTGCCTCATCCAGTCTTTTCTTGAACACCTCCAGGGACGGTGACTCCACCACCTCCCTGAGCAGCCCATTCCAATGTCAATCACTCTCTCTGTGAAGAACTTCCTCCTAATATCAAGCCTATACCTCCCCTGGCACAACTTGAGACTGTGTCCTCTTGTTGTGTTGCTGGTTGCCAGGGAGAAGAGACCAACCCCAGCTTCCTCAGCCTCTCCTCATAGGGCTTGTGTTCCAGCCCCCCCATCAGCTTCATCGCCCTTCTCTGCATGTGTTCCAGTATCTCAGTATCTCTCTTGAATTGAGGAGACCAGGACTTGCCCTGTAAAGACAGGTTCTGAAGAAGGATAGCAATAAATTCATAATTAAACCCAGAAGCAGTTTCACTGTTGTGCTGATCTTTTATTTTTAGGGGTGCTCATTCAGTCATCTTACCCTGATGCACACTGAGCTGCGCTATGACTTGCTTCTATTGTTGTGAGAATCTTTATTGCCTTTCTGCAGTGTGTAACTGCAGCAAAACTATCACAAAATATATTACTTTAAGGTTTTTATTTTACTGTTGCTCTCTGTACCAAATTCTTTTGTGACATACTGGGAGAGCTTATCTTTTATGCACTGTTGCTTTCAGAGTCCATAGTAGAAATAATTTCTACTTTTTTTGCCTATTCCTCCTCCCACAGTGAGTTTACAGAAGTTGAAAGTGGAAACATGCATAGTATCAAGAATTAGTTCTTTCTGAAACCTGTTAGAAACCACATGGCTGACTGCTCAGGTATAGGACATTATGGGTGAAGTCAAGAATTTCTACTGCTTTTGTAACATAACTTTGTGCTGCTGATAGGTGCAATACAGGAGGAAACTATGTCCACACCTTAGAATTTAGCTCACCCTTACCTCCTCTGGCATTTTTTCTAATTTAATATTTGCCATCAAAGTTACCCAATTTGATAAATCTATCAAAATTTAGGAAATTAGGGACACCATAATCATATTTATCATATAGAATGTGCATTAGGGATAGGCTGCTTCTTCAATTTAACATTCCATTTTTTCCTTCAATTTTCAAGTTGATAGGCAACAGTTTCGCAGTCAGAACATGTTAAACTAGCAGTCTACCAGATCTTGCTCTCAGATAAAATTGTTTGGGAACATCATGTTTTCATTCAGAACCTTAACGAATGACCATGTAACCTCTGCTTACTTCCTAGGTCACCTACATCTTTGGCCAAGTCCAATGTCACTTAAGACATTGCAATGCCCTATGCTCATAATGCTTCTGAGAGACAAAATAAGCATATTGCTTGCTGATTTTAATATGAATTAAGGAAATGAGAGTGACTCACAGGGTCTTTATAACATATTTCTAAGTCTGTAATGCAATAAAATGAAACACTGCACTCCTCTTGCATTCCTATCACAAACCTGTGTGTGCAGATCTCAGATAGAAACTGAGGTTGTCCAAACGTAGTTTGCAAATTCAAAACCAAGAAGGCTGTTAGCAAAGATGCTAGTTCTACAGTGGTTTGAGTATGGGTTCAAGAGATCCTAAAGCAGCTCTAATATGATGTTATTTGTTCAGTATCAGTTAAAGAGATTTAGCTGAGCAGCAGCATGGGGCAGAGAAAGATTACTCCTCTCTGAACAAGAAAGGGGTTCAAGTTCGAGATTTTCCTTCTGAAAAAGGGAGGAGAAACTCAGTGAGCCCCTGTAGCTTGCATGGGAATAGAGTCTGTCTGTTGCTACTCACAAAGGTGATAGAAAAGGAGAAATTCAGAAAAAAGAGCAGTTGGACATGGCAACAAAGACTTGTTTCAACCTCTATTTTCATTCTTTCTCATCTAGTTGTTCTGAGCAAACTGTATTTAAACTCCTAGTTCATGTTGTAGAAAAATGTAGTATTGGTGATAATTTCACCAGAAATTCAGAAGGCTGTGTCTTGTCTCACTTCACATCTGCATTTGCAATTGTATTTGTCCTCGCTTTCCTTGGTAGCTCTTACAGCAATTTGGGCTTTTATTGCTATGACACATTCTTGCAAATTTGCGATTTACTGTAGTAATATTTCTTTCAAGACAAGGAATTTGGACTGAAGAGACTTTCAGGGGAAAAAAATTGTCTTCTATTACACTCTTGTGGGTCAGAGTTCAGTCTGTGCCCATGTACAAAGCAGCCCTTACTTTAAGGAATTGGAGTGAGAGCTGTCTCAAGTACCATGGTAACTTTTTCTACAAAATCATCCATCAGATGTTTTTGAGCAATTTTTAACCTCTTTGAAAAATGTCTTTGGTATTGGCAAGAGCTGTCATTTTCTTTAGCCAAAATGATTGGTGCATAGTGCTGAATATTTAGGTAGCCATTAGGTGTTGCTGCTTGCAGTGATTTGTATTGTAACACATGAAAAACCACAGAGGTGATGTTGTTTTTAGAATCAAGTTACCATCCTATTCTGGTTCACTAGTAATGATTCTGTGCCCAGAAAAAGGGTTTTAAATACTGGAAACTTGTAAAACTGACAGTACTTTAAAGAGCATACTTCTTGTCTGTGTGCCTGTTAACAGTGTGGACAAGTGGGATGATTATCTTGGCAGTTTGCCTTCAAAACTGAAGTTTGCCTGTGTGTACAGCTGTGGCATGAGCTGGTGTATTTTTAAATCCACTCCTGCCAGTGGGATGTGTAATGAGTTGTTTCCCATCAGAGCATCTCTCAGCAGTAAGATTGATCTCTTGATGATTCTTATACATCTGTGTTTTACCTGTATACCTTACTCAGGAAACTTGGCACAAAGTCTGGCCGTTGCTTGACAAACAATATACATATTTCTTCTTTCCAGGTTTAAAACTGGACTATTGCCAGAATCATTCTAAGGTCATTACCAGTTAGGGAGTTGATAATGCAACACATGCACAAAGTTCTTTGCCAAAATAATTTGAATTAGTTTTTTTTTTCAGTCAAAAATTTCCAAATACTGGGGAATTTGGCTTTAGATTACTGCAGTAGCTGGCTTTCCTATTCCTGAATTTATGTATTAGAGTTCTGATATCAGTGACAGGTCCTCTGATTTCGATTGTGTCTTGACACTTCTTCAGTACAGGAGACGAGATTTATCACTCTGCCATATGAGCCTCATATCTGGAAGTGGGATATGTCAGGAATTGGGATGTTTCTTACTGAGTATACTAAGCAGTATAGCTGCAGCGTTGCAAATAAATAGGGATAGCAAAAGAAAAAAGAATAAAAAAAGTGGGGGGGGAATCTACTTTTTTTCCACATGTTATTTTATTGGAGCAAAGCCACAGTAATGTTTTCTCTTTTGAGCAAGCATCAGTACAAGTACAAACAATGGTCCTATTAAGTCAAAGGGTAGAGTGTGAGTGCAAGAGTTGGTTCGGTATCTTTTTCTTCAATATGTGCTGATTTTAAGAGGCAGCAGGTGAAGTGCCTGTTCTGGTTCCCAAAGCAAATAACAAAACATTCCTGATTATCAAATATAAATTAATTATAAATACATTTTTTTACTCATCCCTGTGAATGTTCTTTTAGATTATGTGTTCATCCATTTTTCATTATTTTTACCTGAAATTTGACAGTGTTTTCACTCCTGGAAATTTATGCTCTTTCAAGGAGAAAAGTGAAAATAAAAAAAAGATGTTCTTAAATGTTGATGGCAGTAGAAATGGATGAGATATGCATTAATAATAAAAATAGGTTTTTATTCATTGCTGTTAAGACTATCAATGTGTTTTACTGAGGATTGTGGTAGCAAAGGGAACGGATAGTTTTGAAGCTGAGCAATGCTGCCGGGAGCTGTGATGCAAGTAGAGATAATTGGAGGCACAAAGCAGGTGGTTCTTGTATACATTAATTCTGTCTTTCCAAAGCTGCATGTCAGCTCCTGCAATTTAGGGCTCTGTGACTCAATAAGATGGAAGAGGGTGAGTGCCCCTGGCTTAGAAGAAAGTGTCAAATACAACCACAGTTGTAAAAATAGTAACTGAAGAAAAAAAATTATATCCATGCTCTAGGTGATCCTACTCTAGCAGAGGGGCTGGAACAGATGATCTTTTGAGATCCATTCCAGCCTCTGATATTCCATGATTCTGTGGTTTTTTGATTGTTGGTATGGGATGTCAGAGGGAAAGCAGTGAGTCTGCATATGTATTGGAGGGCTTGTATAGCATAGAAAAAGGGATTATAGCAGAATATAGAATAGTTGTTGCATCTTAAATTGTCAAAAAGGGACAAGATAAAGAAATTATATTTTCTTTATGAAGCAATATTGTTCTTGACTTTCCTAATAAAGCCCAGGTAGCCAGTGAAGGATCAGACAAGCTTTATTGCAGAGCTTCAGCCATGCAGTCGTGTTGCAAATTGTGTCATTTGTATAAAGGCTGAGATGTCTTAGAGTAAACAATATTTCCTTTTTCCTTTAAAACTAATTTTTTATGCAACCTTGCAGAAGAGAGTATAATTTCAACCTGTTTCCTGACGTATGAATTTGTAACGATGTTTTTAAACATGATGAATTTCAAGTGACAGTCTTGTACAGTGTAGCAATGCTACTGGATGCTTCCCCTGGTGGTATAGTTTTTCTGGGAAAATGTGTAGTTCTGCAGGTTTTTCGGATCATTTGGTAATCTCATCTCCTGAAATAAAAGTACACTTGCCTGCTCTACAGGTTTGGAAGCACATTAGTTATCCTTGTTCAGCTGGCTTGTGTAGACAAAGCGAAGGTTAAAGATATGTTTTGTTATGTTTAAGTGTGATGGTCTGTTATGTGTGTTGTGTGAAATCTTATATCTTCTAACATAGCCATGTAGTCTGCCATCTCTCCAGGATGCTGGTTAATGGGTTCTTTGCGTTTCATGCACATGAAAATACTATTATTAACCTGCTGTAGGATGTTGAGGGGAGAAAGCTTCAGTCTACAAACGGTATCTCATGCATTGGCAGAAAGGTCACCATCCATCACCATGGGAAGGAAATTATCAGTAGGAAGTTCTCTAAGGTTCCTTTCCCAGATTCCAGCAGAGTATTGGCAAACATGACCTCATGATGATGTTCTGCTTTATAGAAAATGTGCCTGTTCATTGCAGACTGCTGTTGTAATGAGTAGTTACAACATTTTCTTCGACTGCTTCAAAAAATCCAAATCGTATTCATTTAGTAATGTAAGTTAGCCAGGTGAATTTATTTTGAACTATTTATCATAAACCACAGCAATATGGGTCTAAATAAAAGGGATTTTTTCATGATGAAACAACAAATGCAATGCAAATTAGATCTTTAAGAAGACTAAACCAGAGAGAGCTATAATTGCGGAAAAATTAATTGATAATATCCCTCACAAATATGTAGTGGAGTGAATGAAGCTTTAGTTGTGGTGAGCCTTCCAGTCTCATCAGTAAGAGGTCCAGTCCCTTGGGTACTGTGAATAGCAAATGTCTCTTACAGTTAGGCAGAGCTATTGCGAGCCAAGTTGAAAGTTGTATTTAAAGTATGGAATTTAAAGTATTTTTTTATTAAAATGAATTTGACATGCCAAAAATACAATGTATAGTTTGTTGAAATTCTGTAGACACACATGTAAGCCAGATTCTTTGGTGAGATTTTCCCTCCCAAGTTCACGACTTTTATTCACCTGGATTGACTCTTCTGGTGTGCATCTGAGAGATACTTCATGCTTTCTCCTTAACTAGGCATGAAAAAGAGGAGAAGCAAGGACATAGGGATGTATTTTTCCCTGCCTTATAGCTTCCTGCAACCTTCCTAAATCTCTGCCTGAGTGTTATCCCTCTCATGCCTGCTGTCGACTCTAACCCCACATTTTCATTATGTCCATTTTTGTTATTCCTTGGCAATCACCACAGCTGTGAGAAGAAAGGAAACATGATCTCTTGTTGAGTTTGATGATCTTAAATTAAAAAAAAAAAAAAAGAAAAAAAGAAGTAAGAAAGATTGAGCTAAGAGATATTTTAGATTAACATGGTTCCCTTTTGCTTTGAGAATATGTCAACAAAATTTGACCAAGGACAGGAGATGTAGGGAGATGAGTATCTTTTTCTCCTTGGTATGCAGGGATGGAGTGGTATACTTAAAACTAATATAAGTCTAGTCTTTCTAACAGCATAAAGCATTGGATTTAGTAGCTAGGGGATGGCTTTCTCCTTACCTTTAGCTTAGCACGAGAGCTAGTGAAGTATTTCTGCTCTTTTAACATTCATTTGTAAAGAAGCTGTTCCAGAACACTGTCCTTTTAAGACTTCTACTCTATGTCAGATTTGGTTGAAATAATAAAAAGTATTTTAAAAAATATTAGAAAGGGGAAAATTAATCTGGAGACTCTGTGACTGAATAAATCTTGTTTTATTATGAAACCTGATACAGATGAGCAAATCTGAGCCAGATACTTAGAGGGTTTTGCTTTTTTTTTTTTAGTCGTTGTCATCAAACTCAAACTTGGATGGCTCGTTTCCATATTTTCCTCCAGCCAATCAATTAGCAGGAACATTAATTTTTTATAAATGTCACACTGTTATAAAATTACTTTCTGTCTGTTGTTTTTCCATGGAACTAATTTGGATAGCAGAGGGACAAGTACTAAAGTGTGTGATTTTTTTTTTTTTTTTTTTTTTTAAAGATCTGCATGAGATTTGTTGCAGTAGGATAAGAACTGTATGCTTTTAAACAGATGGGTTATGATTTATTTTCTTTAGACCTGTTTGCTTTCATCACAAAACATTTAATGAAAAATAGGACTGTTATTCAGTAAAGTCTTTCTTCTCACTCCACTCAAGGAGATATCACTATCATGTATGAGATGCAAATCATTGTCACGGGTGGTTCTGAGCAAGTATCCAGTGTTCTCTAGGTGATGTTTCTAGAAGATCTTTAGAAGTTCCTTCTGACTCCCACCATTCTGAGATTCTGTGAAAAGAAATCTTTATATTTCTTACTAATATAAGGAAGAATTGTTGTTGGAGTTTTCAAGGTCTTACAGTGTGTTAAACTGTTGTTACTGATTTTTTTATTGTGGCCTCTGCTTTGGGTAGAGGGAAGAATTGAGAACAGAAAGAGGAGTGCGTAAAGATAAGCCATTATGTTTAACCTCTAAACTTTTTTTATTAAGTTCCATGATGAAGTTTCAATCTCTGAAATTCCAGAAAATGCATTTGGCATTTTCTTATGACTACAGTGAAATATACTGATGTTCTTTGGTGTTTCACTTGAATATTTATGGATTTAAACTGTTCTGTGTTGAGAAATACTGCTCTGCTCTTGAGCACTCTGAAATAAGTAAGGAGAAAACACAACTGCAGACCAACACTCACTGCTTTTCAGACTTTCTCTGACCTGCTCATGCAGTGGGAGCATGCTGCTGAACAGCCTTCCACTCTTGCTATGAAGAAGCACTTAGAACTCTGCTCAGCATTCACTAAGGAAAAGCTAAAGATGCTTTTCCTTTTGGGTTCGTAAGCGCTGCTGAGTGAGCTGTGTTAAAGCAAACTGTGCTCGTGATGTGAAACTGTAAGAATTCCATTCCACTCAGTTCTTAAAAGTGTGAATTGTATTTTACAAAAGCAACACAAAATGTTTTTCTTTCATCTGTATTTCTGTCTCAGGAAGGAGCCTGCAGTTTCTAAAATCTCTGCACTTTCTAGATTCTCTGCACTTTCATAAAGATGATATCATTCCATAGAGATGATGTGTGTACAGGCAGGAAGAAGGAAGTTCTTAGTTCTGCGGTAACTTTTCCCATTTCTCCTTAATATCTCATGTAAATTTCCCTCTACAGTGAAAGTAAAGTAAAGAAAAAGATTTTTCTTATAATGAGACATGAGTAATCCAAGTTTTTGAACTGGGATGTGACTACCTGTTGCTCCACTGCTTCTTGTTTTTTTTCATTTTCTCTTTCAAATGAACCAGCTAAAAGGTTTTTTTTTAACTTTTTACTGGGAATCTGGTTAAGATACAGCATTAAATAGAGTAATTCAAGAATACTTAGCAGCTATCTTAGTGAGTACTTGCTTTCAGACAAGGTAGGTGTATTTTGCTGTTATTTGTTTGGGAAATATAAACTTGAATCTTTTAATATAGTGCTTTGTTTCGGTGTGGGTATCATGGTTGTTCTTTATGACAGCTTAACTTGCGTTTTTGAGAGGGTACGTAACTGAAAAGTAGAGTGTTAATTGTACACTTAGGTTTGATCTAAAGTCATTGTCAGACTAGAAACATTGACTTGCAAAAATACCAATATTCCTGCGAAGCCATTTATTACTGTCTTTTTAGAATAGACTCATATGGCAGAGCCATAATACACTGCACAAAAGGAGACATAAACCTGCAGTGCATCAAGAATGAGCATTGTACTCATACTTTAAAGCAGTCAACAACCTATTTCCCATGATTGAGTTGTAAAAAATATAATGTGTGCCATTTGTCTGCCCTTTCAAACAGTTACCTTTTCCACATGGAGTTGTTGTTTGTCACTTCTAGTGAATTTTGTATGTCCTGCTGCCCATCAAACTGATAGCAGTGCAGGTTCTGATAGATTGGCATGTCCACTTAATAGTTTGAAACTCTTATATTGAGTAAAACCAGGTTATCAGTTTGAACTAGGGAAGAATAATTGAGGACATGAACAAGGGGATAAAGGCCGATGAGCAGGAAGTACTGAAAAGTGCCTAATTTTTCAGGAGGAAGTGGCAAGCATTATGGAGGGAGAAGAGTCAGTAGGTGATGTGTTTTAGGGGATTTACTAAGTTGGTTTTTTTTTTTACATTTCTTCTCATGGCACTTCAAGCTGAGGAAACGTGATTTAGATTATTCTAATAGAGTATATAGAATATAAGACTCACTGGAAAACCACCTGCAGAAAACAGGTCTGAGTGATTTGTTCTGAGACTAGAAGAATATGTTCAGTGGAACTCAGCAAAGATTCTTTCTGATTAGTATTTTCATTCCCAACCAAGGTAGTGGACTAGAAGGCATTCTTATTAAATTTTCAGATGCAAGGAAGCTGGGAGAGATGGCAAGTGTCTCAGAATACAGAATTGAAGTTCAGAAATGCTTGCAGAGCCTGACTCTGAAATGCAAGAACTCTTGAAGGAACAAGGACAAACTAAGTTTAGGTGGAAGCCCTTTGTTGATTGTCTGATGTGTCTTTCCAGTAGGGTACAGGCCAATTATATGGATGTCAAAGTACAGTCATTGTCATGATTAGATATCTACATGGCATAATTTGAGGGAAGAGTGAGAGAACTGAGGTTATTTAAATTGACAGAAGACCATTGTTCTGGTTTTGACTTCAGTAAAATTGTCCTCATTGTAGCTAGCATGTGGGTATGGTTTGGATTAGTGCTGAAAACAGTTGGTAATTCAGGCATGCTTTTGCTGTTGATGAGCAGTGCTCACACAGAGTCAAGGCCTTTCCTGCTCCTCATTCCACACTACCAGTGAGTAGGCTGGGGGAGTGCACAAGAAGTAGGGAGGGGACACAGCCAAGACTGCTGACCCCAGATGAAAACAAAGGGGTGTTCCAGAACCTATGACATCATGCTCATCATATAAACCTGGGAGAAGGAGGAAAGGGAAACGTTGGCAAAGATGGAGTTTATGTTCCCAAGTAACAATTACACGTGATGGAGCCCCGCTTTCCTGGAGTTGACTGAATCCCTGCCTGCTGACTGGAAGTGGTGAATGAATTCCTTATTTTGTTTTGGTTGCATGCAGCAATCACTTTGCCTGCTAAACTGTTTTTATGCCAACATACAAGTTTCCTGACTTCTACCCTTCTGATGGCCCCTCCGTCCCATTGACGAGGGATTAAGCAAGTGGCTTTGTAGTGCTTAGCTGCCTACAGAGGTTAACCACACCACCTCTGCTCTAAAATAAAGAAAAGGACAAAAATGGCAGATTATTTGTGTTTCTCCTTATAACAAATGTTGAAATAAAGTTGCAGGAAAAAAGATTTATAAAGGACATTTGAAAAAAAAAAAAAAAAAAAAAAGTAAATTATCACAAAATTATGGATGAATGTTCTGGGAGACTGTGGTGGCTTTGCCATTGAAGTCTCTGAGATCCAACTAGACAGATATATCTCATGAATTATTATATGTAACAAGATCCTCTTGTGGGAAAAGGAGATGGAGCAGATGTCTTCTTCAGGATCAAGATCTTCTAATTTTCATGACAATCTTGCAAGGTTGCCATACATGATAAACCCCAAATTTATGTGATCAGCCATCCTCACCATTTTAATTGGTGGATGTGTGTTCAGGCATATAAACTTGTCAAGCTACATCCTCCATTGTTGATGAGTGAATAAATTAGATCTTTTATTTTTACATTTATGAGACTATAAAGGCTTCCCTTGCCTATCAAAACAGAAACGTACACATTTACTAATGGGTTGTAGGAAGCAAATGAAGCTTGAATTCAGTTCTTTTCATTTTGACAACTGTTATTGATATGAAGTGTAATGAAAACAGCCTGTCTGTTGTTAGGCTTTTAGTTATTTGGTATGCTGTTTCCAGCCTTTAATTTACAAGGATGAAATAATTGACCTTATATCCTTACAGGGCTGGCTGGAAATTACTGACTGCAGTTATGTTTTATTTAACCAGTAGCACGGTGCCATTGAGAATAAATGGATGTGTGTCTTTAATTAACATAGAGGATGGTCTGGTTAAATGTTCTTTTAAAGATTTTTGGTACTTGAAAACCTCCTGATTGTACAAATACAGACTGAAAATACCTTGTAACCGATGAGCAGTGATATGATACACTCAAAGGAAATGAAGCAGAAAATATACATTAATATCACTGCTGTTTTAGGTTCTTATGGCAAAGATGGAGTAATTTTTCTTTACTGTCCTGCAACTGAGCCCCATGTTACTTGTGGAAAAACATGCTTTTTGGTATAAAATATAGAATTGTTTTAGTGTAATTATTGTTTCCTTCAGTGAGATCTGATTGCCACAAGGTTAAAATAAATTAATTCTTGTCATTTACAGCACATACATATTCTTTGAAGAGAGTCCCAGGACAACTAATTAGCATAAGTAAGCTCTGCAGAGCTCCCAAGAACATGACCACAAAATCACAGCAAGTTAGTGGGGTGTTTTTGTTGTAATTAGGGTCAGATTTCTGTCCCTTCAACAAAATTGAGTTGCGTATCAGTTGTATCATGGAAAAAAAATGATGAGAAAATTGTGAGATCTGCAGTTAACATAGTGAAGGATATGACCTGGGCAATTTGAGACATCATAAAAAACACCAACAATAACTTGATAGCTCCCCCTCTATAAACATTTTTGAGTTGTGTCCCATCCTACTACTCTGATGCACATACATTGTTTGAATGTGTCTGATGACTGGTGGTGCCTTCTTTCCCTTACTCCCTGGGACAGTGATGTATGCCAGATTATTTTCCCTTAAGAGGTTTACTCTCCTGTTTTAAAAAGTAAGGTCCTAACTGGCTAACGTGTTGGTTGTTGTCTAATGAAGTTTCATTTCCCATTGTTTTACCGTGCATCTGCTCCTCTTCTTGCTTAAAGTCTGCCTAGTCTCTTAAGTGCTTGCATGGTTTTGCAAACAGATTTGTTGTTGAAAGCATATTATTAGTATGGTGCCTAACACAGAGCCTCTGGGTGGCACCATAACATGAATAATGATAATTATAATGAGTCGAGTCAGCCATTAAATCACTTTACCTTCAAATCTTGGCTACATGTGGAAGGTTCTTTTATTTCTAGAGCTGACTTCTTCCAAATCTAAAATTCATTACTCCGTGCATTTTTCATCTCCACAGACATGCTGGTGCTCAGAGAAAACTGGGACACAAAGGGAAACTGAATAAGCTTTAATTAAAAAGCAAACAACATTTTGCAGCAGAGAGGTGATGATATATCCTCCAGGCTTTTTTTGCTATAAAAAGATCCTTCTATTTTTATCTCACTTGCCTTTTAAAATCCACCACCTACCTTATTTATTCATCCCCACTTGGAGTTTACTGATGCAGTTGCATGAGAGGTATTCAAAATCAGCAGCTGTGCTGTGGCAGCCTTAAGGGGTATACGACTTCCTTCAGCAAAAGCAAAACTGCAGGCTCTGCACATTACTTGTACAGCTGCACCCAGGGGGGATGAAGTTCTAATAGTGTCAGTACCTTTTCTTTTCAATATTTAATTGCTTTTTGTGTAAAGACAGATTACTTTTGGAATAAATAGATCAGGTAAAACACGGGAGGTTTTTGAGTTTTATTTTTTGGAACAGGCCAGGCTGTTTGAAGAAGACAAAGTGAAATGCTGTGGTTATTTCATTTCAATGTTCACTATTTTATTTAGGATAGTAAAGGTTAGCAGTTGGACTATTGATATTCTGAGGAGAATTAAGAAGTTTAGCATACACATCTTTTAAACTATTGTTCATTCATTTGAATAAATAATGTATTTATCACATTTCAAACTTTGCAAACTTGGTTGAGTTGTGATAGAACTTTTCTGAAAGCTTTTTTTATGCAGCTTACTCTCTTGTTTTTCCAAATCCAAGTGATGAAAGCCCTTTACAATTCATTAGGTATTTGATGACCTATTGAAATTGGCTGTCATCTTTCTTTGTACTTCACAAAAGCATATCATGTTCTGTTCTATTTAGCTGTAATTGGCATCTTTATTGGCAGTCTTAAGAAAATGATATGATGAGGTGGGCTCTGGGAGCTGATTAGACCCTCCTTAATTACTGAAAGTTTGTACACTGGAGAGACACTTGACTGCAGCTGTGGCAAGGGGAACTTTAGCCTGCTGTTCTTTCTATTAATTGTCTTTGCAAAAATACAGCAACTAAATACTCTGCTGAGCTCCAAGATCCTTCATGTGAATAAGAAGAAAGAATTACTTTCTTGAAACCATTTTAATTTCTTTTAGAAACACACTGTACAATTTCCAAAGTGCTTCCTCAAGCACTGATTGTTTCCATGTATTGGAACATGTTGTACATCTCGCTGTGTGGTTTGATCTTCTCAGAGGTGAAATAGTTGGTAGTTTTGGTAGATTTGATTTCTGATTGAGTGACAACAAAGCTTTCACCTTTGATGTCATGTTAAGATGGCCTAGCCATCAACTCACGTATCATGGCTTTAGGGAATAAGATGTCTACTATTTTTTTCTTAAATGACATTTAAAATTATTACGGTCTTACAGTGCTGAAAAGTACTATACAGAAAATATGTAAAACTTGCTTATTCATATAATATTGGAGTTACTCTGAAGCCTACTGGCAATGTCACATTTTATGGCTCATAAAATTCCAAAATGACATATAAAAGCAACTCTAAAATGACTGAAAACTATAACTTAATTGTTGAAAACTGTTGTGCTTTTAAAATAATGTTTGGGATTTTGAGGATTTCTTCATTAATAGGCGCAGTAGCTTTGGAAAGCTATGCTCTCCGTGTGCATGATTATGATGCCTTTGTGTACAGTCTCTCCTGAGATAAGATTTGACCTCTGAAATGTGCTTCTTTATGGTTGTTTTGAAACAGAGAATTTCCACTTCAACATTTTCCAAGTGCCATAGTAACAGCCATGTGGTAATAAGGCAGCCCCTTTCAAATTTTTTTTTCCCTCCAGCTCTTATGATAATCACATATAAGAGGCCTTCTTTTTTTGTTAAGACTTCTAATCTTTTTGGAGCAGTCTATACATAGGTGTCTGTTTTGCATTTTAAAGAGTATAAAACTGTAAGAGCTTACAACTACGTTTAACCTTGTACCATCAAATATATGCATAAAACTTTAAGGCTTGTGGTATAAAATCTTTCAGTAATATAAAAACTTCCTAAGTTGTCAATTTTACTATAGACTTTTAGATGCTTCTCACCTCTTGTGAGAGACATTACCTTCCTCTTGCTTGGTGTACCCACGTGCCTCTTCCTCTGGCCTTTTAATACCCAAGTACTAATGGTTGCGGTGAAGTTTGCATTGTGATTGATGTTCTCTTATTAAAAACAGCTAATAAAATAAACTCTGAAATTGTGTAATAAACAGTGTTGAAACAGGTTCAAATTAAACTATACTCAAAATTGTAGTAATAGGTAACATAAACTTTAAAAAGGTTTTTTTTCTTAGCCATGTTATAAGTTGGTGGACATTATATATAAACAAGTACTAGGTTTGTTGAATGATAGTGTGATTTTTATTAATAGAAGTAAGTTTAATATTTCAGCTTTCAGTCTTTTAAACACTTACTGGAGTTGTTTCAAAATGTACCTGGACTTTCAAAGAAGATGGCAGCTTAAATCGGTTGATGAGAGACTTTAGATGTACCTCTGAGGTTCCTGCTTTGTATTTTGCTGCCTTATAATTTATATTTTCTCAGCTTTAAAAAGTTTTTCTCCTTTTACAGTTTGAAACAGTATTCTGTACTTTTGATTTTTTTTTTTTAATATTCCTTTTGTTTCTAGCTTTTCAGACTATGTCCATCACTTTTGTTATATTAAGCTTCTTGCCCATGCCCATCTTTGTTTTTCCTCTAACCAGGCCAATGCTTGCTTTCCTTGTGACATTCAGATCTCCTCAGAGGATATATTTCCATTATGATGCCAGTAAAACTGTAGACAAATTCTGAGTGCATTTTAAGGGCATTTGTTGAAAAGGAAACTGTAAGAACACTCCTTTTTAATTTATACCTGTACCATTGTCTCATTCATTCTTTACTAAGTTCCTGAATTTGCACATTGAGTGCAAGGTCACAAGAAAGAAAATGGAAATTTGAGCAGTATCCAAGTAAATTTATTTTAATTATTATGTTTTGAAGTAGTTTCTTGCAAATTATGTACAGATTGCTTAAGCATCCAAACTAAATTGCAGCAGTAGACACAAACCCCAAAATCTTCTTTATAGGGGTGTTTGCACAGATCTTTGACATTAGGAGTACTCTATGAGTTTTTTCAAATCCTACTTTAAAAATCTATCTCTGTAATTAAAATATTATTAAAAGGACAAAAGACAAATTGTCACCACAAGTTAATGATGGGTCCAGTATCCACAAATTCAGTTTTTTCTTGGAAGCTTTCACAATGAAAATAAAAAGAACTAGAATTTTATATCAATACTTTAAGTATTTTTTACTTGTTTGCAACAATGTTGGCATCTCACAGTCTTCAGCTGTTGGACCTGGAGCTTAATAATGGTGTTTCTTCCCAGTGATGGATGACCACTTAGATTTTCCTTTCAGTTAAAATTACTTTGGTGTAAAATGCTGTGGACTTGAAATTGGAAGAGAAGACCATTTATTCCGCCCTTGCTCTTTGTTATATTTCTCTTTTAATACTACATGGAAGAATGATCCCCTTTACACAGAAGCAGATCAGAAGCATTAGACAATTTGGTATCATAAACTGTATTTCTGCCTTTAGATGTTTGGTTGGGAAATCCAAAGTGACTGAAGTTCTCCAGGAGCAGGAAGATCTATCTATGATACCTGATATTCAGTAAATTGAATAGGAAACTAAAAGGATTACCCAGCACTTTGAGTACCTAAACTGGGTGGAACAGTGTAGTAACTACTTACTAAAATAGTCAGAATCTCCTTTGCAGGCAGAGGAGAGAGGACTCCTTTTTTTGGCTGCTGTTGCACAGGTTTTGTTCCTCATTCTTAAATATGTTGTCCCATAGGTGTTACGTCTGTCACTGATGGGCTCAGCCTTGGCCAGTAGTGGGTCTGTCTTGGGGCTGGCTGGCATTGAGTCTAACAGACATGGCTCTAGCAGCTTCTCACAGGAGCCACTCTTGGTAGCCTCCACTGTTAGCAAACCCTCACCATGCAAACCCAGTACAGACTTCAGACCTATCTGCCTTCTGCACTTCCGCTGCCATTTTATTGCCCCATCACTTAGGTGCTTTGTGCAGTGCTCAAAATTGTCAGAGTAAGCTTTTGGTTATTTAAAAAAAAATTCCACTGGCAAAATTCAGTGTTCTGCTAGTCAATCATTTTCCAGATCGCATATTAATCTTTTCAGCTGCACAAGTCCCCTTTGTGTTTCCCTGCTGTAGAATCCAGGTAAGCTGAGCTATATTTTTAGCAAACTTAGAATTTGGTGGTTTTTTTCTTGCCATATTCAAGCATCTTTCTCTTTTAGAAGCTCTTAAGTGATCTCTATGTAAAGAATTTGGTGGTTTTCTCTTTGGTCTTCTGCACATTGCTTTCAGCATTATTGTGTTGCAACCATGGAAGAGCAGGTACTTGCGTAGGTGTTGAAGTAAACTATGAAGTTCCTTATCTTCTGTGTGGTTTGATTTGATTGGGACAGAGGCTCTTTGCATTGGCAGATTGTGAGAGGTTCACATGGCGATGACCTGTACAGTCCCTCTTTGTGGATTGAACAGGGATTTAAGAATGAATCACCATCAACCTTGAGGTATTGCTCATAAAGGTAAACTGTCTCTCTCTCTTTTTTTAGGAAAGTTTATGAAGTTGTGCAATCATTATTTTTGTTTTCCACAGCTATTACTGTGTTATAAATATTAGACAGAAAATCAGCAAGCAAATACCTATCGATTGTCTGATATTCCCCATATTTAATTGCACAGAAGTGCTGTTTCCCTTTGTTGATTTGCTCTATATCCCTAGTCTGACCATCAGAATGAGGCAATGCTGGCCTATTTCAGTTTTATGATCTTGTTTTTCAAAACTCAAACTTTGATCAATTTGTTGTGTTTAATATCCTTTGCTCTGTTTCCTGAAGTAGTATGGTAGTGTATGCTACCATGTCAGAATAAAAACTCTAGAAAACTTATTGTATTAAAAGTTTATATTGAAATCTGCTTTGATGATATTTCGTATTTTAATGGCTATCATGAGAACTGTTTACCAGATGTATATTTAAGTGGCTTAATTATTTTTTTTTTAATTATTTTGGTTTACTAAGAGAAAACCAAATTCTATTCATGTGATGGAAGTTCCTACAGAAATGATGGTAGGCAGAGTCCACTCTCTCCCATGCTGCTGCTTTATGAGTATGACTGCTGGGTGGTTCTAGTGCTTAAGCTGCTTTCATACATTTTAAAGTAAACAAGTACTTTCAGTATTTCTACAAAAAAAATTAAAAATAAAATAAAATTGAAGAACACTTCTCTGTTTCCTGACACAGGTGACTATGAATCTCCTCCTGGTCGTTCTGTTTAGAGCCAGCGATATTTGCAGTATTGTAGGTTTACTCATGTTTATTTCTGTCAATCTTTGATGGGTAACAGTGGCAGGGAAAGAAGGTCTGCTTCCCCTATAAGCTGTCCAATGAATTAGCACTAGCCTTGCTGCAGAGCTGGAGTCAAAGGTCTTGTTGGTCCTGCCTTTGCTCTTGCTGTTACCATTCTTAGTGACAGTACAGATTCATTGACTAGAACTTGTTATGGTACTTCCTCAAGTAGATTAAGTGAAAGGTCTATTCTTCGCAACAAGCTAAGATGGGCCATTATGTGGCAGATACTTAACTATGTATAGTTAAATTCAAGGAATCTCATTGAATACATGAATAAGCTTTTCTTTCATTGTCTGCTTTGGTGCTATGAAGATTTAAGTAGACCTCCTGGAGCATCTGCTTATTAGGAGTTTGAATTCGTGTTTTCTTGGAAGTAGCTAAAGGCGAAAATAACAAAAGCTGAATGCATGAAATATGGTTTATGCAAAAAACTGTTTTGTATGGCTGCTTATTAGAAAAATATCCACATTACTTTTGAAGACTGGTACATTAAAAAATATACAGAGAGAAACAGCACAGAGAAATTCCAGCGTAGAAATATGTATTTTGAAGTTTATTAAGTTAATATAGCATCGTACACAAAGCTAGAGAGTTTTCTGTCATGTGAAATGGCATGGAGTGTTTAATGGGCAGGCATTGAGATTGTCCAGGGTTTCTGGTTTGAACCACATTTCTGTCAACTCATGACTGTTATTTGTGTTTGCATTAAGGATACATTGCTGTTAGCTTCTTCCTTGTACATCTTACTTTCACTAACTCTTAATTGTGGTTTGCTGATGCAATTAGCTACTCTTCCCAGTGTAGTAGGTTAGGCCTTAACAGATTGAATAATCTTCGTGGGTTTTTTGGACTGGTGACCTGCAAAGAAGATTCTGCAGAACATTTTGGCATCAGAGTGGATTTTATTATTCAGCTGTTACTTCCTCTTGTATTGGTGCTATTTCAATCATTTCTCTTTTGGCAGTTGTGATTTCTCATCTCTGGAGAGCTTTTGAAAGAAGAGTCCATGCTGGATTTGAGAGGAGAAATAGTCAGTAACAATTCTCAGCTTCACTGAGAAAAATTTAAATGGGTACACAAAATCATGAAAATTCTAAAGACGAAAAGACTGAATTTGTAGACTTACATTAAAACCAAGATGTGTCTTATTAGAGAGGCACAGAGGCGAATTAGATATGACACCTTCTGGCATGGTAACAGTTGTCACTTTGTAATGAGCTATTGAAAGATTTATAGCTTTTAGCGCTATTCATTCCTCTATAGACTAAGACTTGTGAACTACTTGTGCTGCAGGTCAGGCAGATGTGTTGCTGTGGATGTGGATGTGATTCCTGGTACGGATGGCAGTTGGCACTATTCTTCCCAGTCCTGTTAGCAGTTATTTTCCAGCAGTTTCACTTTTCTGTTTACTTAGTATTACGTGGCTGCAGAATTTAGTCTAGAATGACTTTCAAATGCTTTCAAATCCTCTTTCTTTCTTTAAAAAAAAAAAAAAAGTATTATTGCTTTCTTTCCTTACTTGTCATTGTGCAGAGCCAGGGTTAACAAACCTCACTTCAGATGTGCACTGCAAGTAATGTTGTACTGATGAGAACAGCAATGAGCAAGAGCTAATGGCTCATACTGGATACATATATCATCACAAATTGAAATTCACACTTCTGGAGGAAGATTCCCCACTTCTAGGTACTGCAGAATTGTTCCTGCAGTGAACAGTATTCCAGTTTTATAGAAAGTAGCTTTCTAAACCCCCTTGGCTTGCTCCAGACTGTGTGCAACATGAAAGATGAAGAGTAAGATGAGAATAGAGGGGATGCTACTGTAATTTCTGTACTGGCCGTCAAATCACAAAACATGAGTAACTACAAGTATTTCCAAATCAATTTATGTATTTGTTTCCAAAGGAAGTCTGTGATGCTTTCTCAATGCAAGGTGTTAGACTCTTGAAATGAGAGATGCTGGGTAATCAAAGGGGAGGTGATGCAAGACGGCCTTCTCTAAAAACTAGGTAAAAACATTGCTGTCATGAAATAGTTTGGCTGCATTGCTGTATCATACAGATAAGTGTATAAAAAATAATTTCAAATAATTAAAGCCAGCTTTTGGAAACCAGTATCTGAGCTCCTAAATAAATAAACTGTTTTCAGTGAAGCCAAATCCCAGTGGCTTCCATTGACTCCATAATAGCTGTGGCTAAATGCAGCTGCATGTAGCAGAGCTGCATGCCATTAAAGATGACATGGACTCTTTAATCCATTAAATTCCAAACCTCAGAGAAAATCCATCACTTAATAATGTATTTAAAGGACTAGATGAAATTAATTTGCACTAGCCTTATTCCTAATAGTCCAGAAATTGGTAACTACAACATATCCAAAGAACCTCAGGAGTAAGTATATTGAGGAACAGAGCTTTATAGCATGGGAAGTACTTTTTTAATTTCTGGCTTATGGTGTATTCAGTAGGGGTTTTCTCAAGACTTTCTGAGACTTCACATCCAGACTTCAGGTAAGCGAAGATAGATTTTTGAATTAGGAGAAGTATGCAAAGAGTGGAGGGAGGGATTTTTCATTAATTTTATCAGGATGAATATGCATTTAGACATAGATATTAGAGCCAGTGCTTGCAGAAACCCGCTAAATTTGCCAAGAAGCATTACCAATTAACGTAGTTAATTAACAAGAAGCTATGTTAAAATTAGTTTGGGGTTGGAGGAGGGGAGGGAGAATGAATTGTAATTAGAAAAAGAAATCACAGCTGCTATTTAGAGAACTGATAGGGAAGCTTGCAGGTCTCAATGTTGGAAGAAGCACTGCATTGCGGCTATGCCTTGTTTGTTCATTCCGTTCTCAGTTTTCTAGGAAGGAGCTACTTCGGTGTTAGGTATCATGATTTCCAGGCAGTATTGATTACCCTAATCAAATATAACTTTCTGCAGGCTCACATTGTAATAATAATAATAAAAAAGGTCTAATTTTTTGGAACTTCTCAGAAAGGTAAGACTCTGTTGAAAAAGATATGCTGATTTTCTCCAGCTAATGATTTGGGTCCTGCTGAGTAGAATTTTCTCGAAGAAAAATGCCATCTTTTCCAGCCTGTATTGCCTCCCACACACCATTTTATTTTGCCAATGTGTCATGGTTTGAGGGGTCCCTAGGTTCCCTCAGAAACTACAGGGACCAAGATCCCTTCCAGGGGATGGATCTGTGCATTCCAGAATGTTGTAATACTGTTAGTTTATTCTGTTTTCTGGTATCAAAGGCTTAAAAGCCAGTTCTTGGTTGATATCACTCTTTTGCTTCTCCTTTCCCTCCCTGCACGTCTCTCTCTGGGAAGAGCACATGTTATGTCATTGTTTGTGGGGAAGATGACTGCTAGGCGGCAGGGCATTTGGGCTGCGCAATACAGCCTAATGAGGCCTCGTAGGCCTCAGACAGAGATGGAGGGTAGCAGTTCTGGCCTACCCTTGGGCTTACCGAGGGTGGAATAGGTGGAGGATTCTAAGTGATTGTAGTCGGATAGACTTGGCTTAAGTTGTGGATGTGTTAATTTCCCACAATTGCCTTTTGCATGTATGCACTAGTAAATAGAATCTCTCTCTAAACTTCCAATCAGTGTGCAGTATTTTTGATCTTACTCTCCAAAAGAGGTAAGAATCACCTCTGTAATCCAGTTGTAGGTAGCTCGTGGCCCTCAAACGACAACACAATGAAAACTAAATTACATTTATTTAATAGGTTCCTGAGTAGGCTTGATTTTAACCCAGGGAATCCTCAGATCCTTCTCAAAAATGTTTCTTTATTTTAGAAGTAAGATTTGGCATATGGATTAGAATGTGTGAAGCAATCTTGAATCTCAAGTTTAGCATGGCATGATGGGGCACATTATCAGTAGGCTTTGATGGGATATCAACTCCCATGGTGGTATAGAAGAAACAGTTTTTGCTGTCAAAATTTGTACTTTCTTGACTGGTGCCCTTAAGCATTTCCACAGAAGAAACTAAACTTATATGGAAAAGCACCTTCTTACCAATGTATTCTGCAAATAAAGGAATTTTCTGCTATGCCTTACAAGCAGAACTGTAATACGATCTGCTCAGTTTCAAGAGGAAGCAAATTCCACCCTTGCTGTGGAGGCAGAAATTTGATTAATAGAAATTCTAGACAACCAATACCCTGTTTTCTTCAGCCCATGCTTTTTTGATCATCTTGAGGTGAGGTAGTCTGGGTTACATGGTCAGAGCTTTCAGGTCCCTGTTCTTGTGTGCCACTCACCATTACAGCTCAGGCAAATCCAAAGCTTGTGCTCCTTTTACGTTACTCTGTGGTGTGTTCTCCGATCCCCGTTGGCCTCACTGTACCTCTTCAACCAGCTTTGAAGTTCTCTGAGTATGTTTGATCTGATCCCCACTGGCATCACTGCAAGTATTTAAAGTGTGTTGAGTATGTGTGTACACCTAAGCTGTAATACAACTCAAAAAACATTGATTACACATTGCCTAGTTTTCAATTCAGATAGGCAAAAGCAATATCTGTACAAGTTCCCTATATAAAAGCTTTTCTGGAGGTCTTTTTAACACCAGCAGTTCACTAGCTAAAACAGGTGTTTGTGCCAGGAGAGACTGAGCGTGGAGTGGGTTAACCATGCATCTTGTGTGTTTTAAAGATACGCTGGCAAAAGTTATGCAGTCTAGTGTAGGTCAGATATTTTGATATTATTTAAGTAGAGGAGGCTCAGACACCAAAGGAATGGGACCAGTTGGCTTATAAATAACATCAGTGACGAACTCTGTTATAGATCTGCAGAGACAGTATTTGTGAAGAGCTGTGGTTGCTGTATTTATATCTTAAGTACGTGGATGAGAAGTTGTCTAATGTCTCTGTGGCACTTGTGAAGAGCATACATAGGGAGTGAAACTAGCTTGGTGTCTTCTAAATGCCTCAAATCATTACTTATTGCTCTGGTTGCTTTCAGAAAATGTTAAAAAGATAATATTTTTACTCTTCCTTGTAAAGATTTGCTTTTTTACTTTACCATAATATTTATTTGATTTTTTTTTTTTAATGCAGTTGATACATTCTGAAAAGGTCTGTATGTACAAGCATTTCTATGTAGGGGGTTAGTTCTATTTAAGGATTATTAGAAATGACATTAATAGCAAATCTACGAGCTTCTGTTTCCCATTCTCAATTAGAAATCATGATCTGTTGTTTTTGCCGACATAATTGCCTCCATATGAGCCAGTTCTAACAAGGCAGAATTGAAAGTTCACATTATAAATGAGCAGCAGGAACAGATGGACTGAGAAAATAGTCAGGTTTCATGCAAATATCAATAAAGGTGATTAGTAAAGCAATAAAAACGTTTCCCTTCATATTAATAAAGACTGTCTAACTGGGAAAGTCTCGAGGACAGTTAGAGATGCAGAGTCAGATGTTCAGCTTCTATTTGTTGCAACGTCAAGGTTTGGTTTGTGAGAAGATGACACTGCCATGAGTGGTGTCAGACTGCCAGGCCCAGAATTAAAGTTCATCATCTTCACAGTTTCATTTCACTTATGGACTGAAAGGATTACATTTCATCCAGTGAAACAGAGACTGAGCTGAGTAGCTTAAATTTGATTAAGACACTACTGTGACTATGTAAAATGGGATTAGGACCCCTTTTGCTTGGTTTTCAGTTTTCTAGTTTATGAACCTCCACTTGCAAATTCCTTGGTCCGCAAGCCTTCCCACTCTCCCTCTCCTTACTGTTTCTGCAGTTATCAGTCTCCTGCAGTACTATGAGTTTGTTGCTTTGTGGTGACACTGGCACACTCCTGCATTTCTCCTTACCATATGGTCCTATGCCCTTTCGTAGATCTGTTTGTCTTGCATTTTCTCTTACTTCTCTGACTGCCAGAGACAGAGAGGAGAGCAGCAGAGCCTCTGGCAACACAGAAGATAGGAAACAGCTGGACTGCATCTATGTATATTTATATTTATCTGCGTAGATATATCTCAGATGTATAACACATACCTACATATTCCTACCCAGGATTTTCTGGAGAGAAATGTCATTGTACATTGTGTAGCATTTGTTTGTTGTCTCACATGTGCTCTGGACTCATCAGAATGATAATGCACACATTTGCATGTTATTTGTGTATGCTTAACAAATGCTTTGGAGTTGCTGCCCGTGTTGTTGATGGGCACATGCACTCTAAGCTGAATTTCTGGACTGCCAAGTGGAGTCAGTACCTCAGTCTCGCCTGTCAGCTATCTGGAAAAATGTCAGTAATCCTCAGAATTCTTCTGAACATCGTTTCCTGACAGAGATATCTGGGGAAACCTAGTCAGCCCTTACATAAATGAGGAGGTTAAGATTGCTTCCTCCTTTTTCTCGCATGCTCAGAGGTGCTAAGAGTCACAACAATACAGATATGTATTTTTTGTCCTGGGTGTTACAAAGTGCGTGTGTAAAAAGCTGTATTTACTCTGAATACAGAAATGGTTTCCCAATCTGATAAAACATACTGTATGGAAAGACATCCAATGACTTTTTTCTTATTTATTAATGAATGAACACTCAAAATAATTCTTTCCTTAAAATCCAGTTAGCTGACCTCTTTCAGTTTTAAGTATAGGAAATGCTCATTGCTCCAAGTAAGATCTTAGGTGGAGTGAAGGGCTATAGTGAGATCTTTGATGACAGTAGACTTCTCCATTGTATGTTTTGGGCTTACCTTCCTGGAAAAAAAATCTGTCATAACTGTGCCCGACTTGTGTATATATGTTTAACTCTTAGTGTTATGTCTTGTGGTGAATTCAGATAGACCTGTGAGTAATACTACTATGGATTATCTGCATGTAATAGACCTCTTGTTGTTGTGGAATCTTTGAAATACTATACATGTAATTAGTTTTTCTTCTACTTCATAACATTTTTCTCCTCACTATTAACAATGAATATAAAGCCTTGGCAGTAATCTTGCTTTTCTTAGTTTTGCTGTAACCATTAAGACTTCTAGTCAGAACTCACTCTCCTTTTTTTGTAGTCTGCTCTGGGAGGACAGGAGAGCTTTCTCAGCTAGAACCAAAGCTTCATGCATTTCATTTAGCTTTTAATCGATTTTGTTGCTGCTCACTGTTGGTACTGTATTGAAGTTGTATTTTTATTGTTGTAAGTCCTATGTGCTGTGGTGGTTGGCAATTTAGAAATGTGTTAAATAATATTGATTTTTTTTTTTTTTTTCCCCACTTGGCAAGCATTTTATTTTACTCCATCTCTAATACTATTTTAAGTATAATTTACTGGGTTTATTTTTTTCCTTATTTACAACTTGGCATCTTGTGGAGCAAGAGGCCATCACAGTGCATGAAGAGAAGTCCTGAGAGAAAGGATGCTCACAAGAATATACTTTTTAGTTCTGGTGCTATCTGCCTTTAGATAATGAGATGAGTCTACATATTATATTCTTCCCCGGGGAAGTGGTAGATTTCCCAACACTAAACACTTTTGAGATTCAGGTGGGCCATCTTATCTAGACCATGCTTTTAGAATCATAGAATCATAGAATGGTTTAGGTTGGAAGGGACCTCAAGGATCATCCAGCTCCAACCCCCCGCCACAGGCAGGGACACCTCTCACTAGAGCAGCTTGCTCAGGGCCTCATCCAGCCTGACCTTGAACACCTCCAGGGAGGAAGCATCCACAACCTCCCTGGGCAACCCGTTCCAGTGCCTTACCACCCTCACTGTAAAGAACTTCCTCCTAACATCCATCTTTTGCCAAGATGATTCTTGAGGTTCCTTCCAACCTGATATTCTATGATTCTGTGATATCATAAAATGTTAGATTTGCCTATTTGTCTCATGAAAATTACTCTGATTTTCACTGCAGTTTAAGTAACCTGCTAGGTAGTCACTGTAAGTCAGTATTTTAACAAATCAGCTTTCAGAAAACATCCTTCTTGGACGTCCAAGTGCTAACCAACAAGATGATACATGGAGACCTGTCCATTTGTGATGTCTTTCACAATAAATACAGGCATTTCTCCCTTCATGATAAAATGTGGATTCTTCTATTTCTGAATTGTCCTTGTATGGCATATCAAGGTAGCTTGGAAAGTAAAGCTGTCCCTCACTAGGGGGAAATAAAGGTTTTGTTTGCAGTGCGGGTCCCACATAATGCTGCAGAAGTTACTGCTGCATCTCGGAACCTTCCACAACTTTCTTGTGATTTTATCCTGAGTTGGGAACCTATGCCAAGCAGTACAACACACCATGGAGAGTAAGGTACCAAACCCAGCTGAGTGGTACAGCTGTGGTTTCTAACAGTGCGTTTCATTGCAGCTGTTAAGGGAGCGCAGTGGCCTTTTCAGCTATGGTAGTCTGTTTCTGTTGAGACTTTCCTTCAAATAGTAGTGGGAGGTTCTTAAATCAGAAGAGGTTAACATGGGAGTTGTTGTCACTGATTCTTTGTTTCTCTGCTGCTCTGTACAGATTGGAAAAGCTTTGGTTATTTCTAGCAGTGAAATGTTTCTTCAATGTATTTCTCACGACTGTTGAAGTGTTTCATTTTGGAGGAATGCTTTAGACCTCAGGTCAGGATGTTAGGGCTTTTTCTCTGAAGCTCTCTTGTGTGCGTGTGAGGAGAAGAGGGTAACTTTTTCCTGAAAAGATTTCTGTATTTAAAAATGCTGAACAAAAAAATTCATGAGGAATTCCATAACTATGGAAAAAGTACTAACAAACTCCATTAGAGTTTGTATTTAGCTGTATGGAAATGGGTGAAAGGAGAAGCAGTTCTTCTACTGTTAATGAATTTCCTTTCTGTGCAGAAAAGTAAGAATGGATAGAAAAGGGGATTTTGGAGAATGCTTGGAAACTTCTCCAGAGGGGCATGAGCACTCACATTTTGGACTTGATTTTCCCTCTGTAGAGACTGATTAAACCTGACCTTGAATCCATTTCTCCAGAATCTGAAGTAGTTCCAAGGGAATGGTGCAATTTGAATCTTTCATGTAAAGAAAAATATAACAGTTTTTATTTATGAAATTAAGAATTTATCAAGTTAAGACATTATTGTTGGTACAGTTGAAATCTCAACAGTTCATTGAATGAATATTAGTCTCAGTACTTGTAACATAATTTGAATTCTAGCACACATATTCTCCATTTGCCTGTAAAGCTAACCTTTCTTTGCTGTTATGTTCATCCTTCTCTTGCCCTTCTGGGCAGGTTGATGGTACCTGCATTGCTAAGGAAGCCAGGAGTTGCAGCAAGTTATTAGCATCCTCTGGTTCTTCAGGCCACTTGCTGCTGGTTTAGTGCTCTCTGTTTTTAATCTTTGCTCTTTTTTAATTAGTATGCAGCTGCATGGCACAACTGTATTTGCTATATGTGGTGTATCTTACATATATTAGCTACATGTGCTGGATATGTTTTTTAAATCTCTTTTTCACTCCTAAAACCTCTTTTCGTATTCTTCGGTATGTATTTATTTGAATTACCATCGATGAGTTGTTTATGGCTCAGAGTCTCCAGTGTCAGCCTATGGCCTTTTTCCTCCCATGCCTACTGTCCCTCATACCATGTCCCACATCCCAGCTTTCAAAGATCTCTTCTGTTTTATCAAGCTTTTATTCTTCTGTGCTATGTCATTGTCATAAAAACTACTGCATGAATGCTTGTATTCATAAATACTTCATTTTACTCCATATAATTACTTGTTAGTGCTATTACAAAAAATCATGGTTATATAATGCAAAGATAAGTAAAACAAATGAGGCCTAGTCACTCATTAAGAAACTTTCTGATAAACTAAGGAAGCTAAGAGAAGCTTCATGGAGCCTGAGACAAGTTGAGACTGACTTTTCTGGGCTGCAGCACTGTGTTGAACAGTGATGTTGATAGAGCATGAAGAGTGAGACAGATTTCATATGAAATTTCAGGCCATGTCTAGAAAAGGGTTTTCCCAGGCCATTTTGGCTGGGGATTAACTTTGGCGATTTTGGGTATCATCAGTGGCAGCAGCAGTTCTCACCTTTGTTCAGCATCCAGACCACTTTGAGACATTTTGCTATGTGTCTTTGTACTCCCTGCTTTCAAATCCTGTTCTAGGCCAAAGACACGTGGAAAAATGAAGCTAGAAAGAATGAATGTCTCCACCTCTGAATGATCTTATCCATGGTGGACTGTAGGTATGGGCAGTAGATTGAGCAATGCCAAGGGCACTGAAGAGCCCAACCGTGACTCCACTCCATCCTGTGCCAGGCTAGCTTATGTCTCTTAGGGAGAGCCCAGGGGATGTGTAGCAGCAGCCATACTGTGAACTGGGACACTTGAGGGCTTTTTAAAAATTTGCATTACTTCATTACTTCATAACACAAAAATAGTCTGTGGTGGTGTTTTTTGTTTGTTGGGGTTTTGTTTGTTTGTTTGTTTGTTTTATGTGGGTTAGCATTAGTTGGTGTGTTTAAAATTAATCTCAATCATTTAAAATCAAGTACTTCTTTTAGTATATCTTTTTGAACACTAATAGTATGTGTAGTCGACTATGAAGGCACCGCTTGGACAAGTTGGTAGCATCATGTCTGTGTAACTTACCTTCTAGATACATTGATGCTATAACGTACATCTTGCTCCCTTTTACTAATATAAATGGAGCCTTTTTCTTAGCTCTATTACACAGCTCATTTACAGTTTTAATAAAGGCATGCTGAGGGAGTTAAACTTTGGGAATAACGTTCATGAAGATTATTACTTTTGATACAGTTTGATAGTGATACAGTTGCATGCACAACAGTTTAGAGCTGTACCTAAGACACAGATCCTCACGAATTTGTCATTTCAGCTGAATACAATGTAGGGTGCAGAACAGGGTCAGGAAGGAAGGGGAGATGGCCAAGTTGGTAGCGATGTTAGGATATTACTATCAGTGTACTGTGGCACTGCAAGGTGTGATTTTAGCATCCGTTTCAATTTCACTGACCTGTGTTTCTAAACCAGACCTGCATCTTGAAACTTTCAGTAACTCCCAATGTCTGGACAAGACTTTATTTTAGAATCTAGTTGATAAATTAATTGATTTCTGACTTGACTTTCATTTCTGATTCCAGTGGTTTTCTTAACAGCTTTGCTAACTACAGTTGCCAGAAATTGATCCTTATTAAACTTTTTTTTTTGAAAACGTATCTCAGCATTTTTGCCACCCATCTACTTTCAACTGGCCATTTTTAAAATGCCCATTTCTATAGATTCCTTGCATAAATATTTTCTGGCTCATTTGATTCTCTGCATAATTAATTAATTGCTTCTCAGTTTTCTGCAAAACTAATCTACTGCCACATAATTAACAAACTCTTTAATTCCTTATTATTTACTGTTCTTTTGAATATATGAATTAATTGACTGTTTAAATTTGCTGCTGTGCTGATTTGACATCTAGTTAATTGTTTTTGATTAATCAATTAATTAGCTGCTTAATCTCTACTTAAAAGTATAACTCTATGTCTGCCTTGCAAATGTTCTAGCACACTTCCTTGTTGTTTTCTCATTCAGTTCTATCATCTAATCCAGATCTGGATGCTCAGCTTACTCTCCAGGCACACATGGACTTTTTAGAATTACATGCAGTGAAGCCATCTCTATAAGCCCCGTGATGCTCCTTATATCTCTGGATTTTCTCCAAACATGTTCTTTCCCATGCAACACAACTCTGCTTAGTTACACCAAAATGCAAAGGGAAGAATCAGGAAGAGAGACATTTATATACTGAGGAATTAAAATCCAGGAGGTAAACGTGATACAAGGACAGACTTTGTGAATTACACGTTTTTATTGCACACAGGTTGAGAGCATTTCACATGCAGTATAACTACTGAAGATTTTGGTGGTAGGTTGACATAACTGCTGAAGTTCCCAAAACTTTGTGTAGCTCTTCCACTTGTCTTACTTGCTCAGAACATTTTCCTCTGGTCCTTCACTGCAGAGGAATTTTAGTAGAAAAGGGCATTTTCCTTCACACTTTATTTCATTTGTGTGCTAATTCTGGACTTAAAATTTCACAATCTATTGCCATGGAAACTGCTGTTCTCTTTGGGGACAACTCCTTTAAAAGAGATGTTGCCCTAAAAAGTAGTTTGGTGTTGCATATCATGAATAAGCAACAGAAAACTTACCAAATATTATGAAAACTCGCTTCAAGGGTTTTTTTAAGTTTTCCGTGAGGTGTCAGCTGATCTTTGAAGGTGTTAAATTGTGGCTTCTCATACAAGTGAAAGCGTGAAAAGTGAATTTGCTTTATCAAGCTTGCAATGTTAAGCACAGAGATGGGTACATTTATGCCTTAAAAAGAAGTTGAGCATTACATTTGAGAGCAAGAAAACAACCAGGTCAGAATCCATATAGGTTGTTCTTACTCATATGTTTGATGGGTGCTGTTGTAATTTATTGTCTGATGTCAGTCAATATATGGGCTTAATAATGAGAGTGTCTGACAGAAGAATAACACTATTAGAGCATAAGAAAGTGTACCAGAACTATAATATCAGTGAAAAAGTTCAGATACATGGAATAAGAGATAATATTGTTACATATTAAAAAAGTTACATTATGCATGACATGTATGCCATAATACATGTTAAAAGGACTATTTAGCATAGAATATAGGCTCACATAATGGGTTGGGTTAGGGAGGGACTTGAAATGTCATCTAGTTCCAACTACCCTGGCATGGACTGGGGCACCTTAGACTAGACTAGGTTGCTCAAAGCCCCATCCAACCTGGCCTTGAACACTTCCGGACACAGGGCATCCACAGCCTCTTTGGCCAACCTGTTCCAGCTCTTCTCCACCCTTACAGTGAAGATTCGTTCATAATGTGTAATTCAAATCTGGCCTCTTCCAGTTTAAAGCTGTTACTCTTCATCTTGTCCTTACACAGCCTAATAAAGAGTGCCTTCCCCATCTTTCCTGTAGGCCCTCTTTAAGTACTGGAAGGCCAGTACTTAAAGTACTTATGTTCATAGAATCCTAGAATCAACCCGGTTGGAAGAGACCTCCAAGATCATCCAGTCCAACCTAGCACCCAGCCCTTGCCAGTCACCTAGGCCATGGCACTAAGTGCCCCATCCAGTCTTTTCTTGAACACCTCCAGGGATGGGAACTTCACTACATCCCTGGGCAGCCCATTCCAATGGCAAATCACTCTGTGAATGACTTCCTCCTAACATCCAGCCTATACTTCCCCTGGCACAACTTGAGACTGTGTCCCCTTGTTCTCTTGCTGGTTGCCTAGGAGAAGAGATCAACACCCACCTGGCTACAACCTCCCTTCAGGTAGTTGTAGACAGCAATGAGGTCTGTCCTGAGCCTCCTCTTCTCCAGGCTAGACAACCCCAAATGCAGTTGTTGTTATTCCTTTGATACTACTTTAATTAGTCTGTGATACACTGTGTTGCAAAGTGTGGATCATCTCTTAGTCCTGGATGCATCTCTGAAGAATTAAGCTTTACCCTTAAAGTTTCCAGGCAGTGCCTGATACAAAACCAATAATTATGATCAGCATTAAGTATATGTAAGTGTTACGTCTTAGGAAGACTATTCATATGATTAAAATTAAATTTATGTAACTCAGTGGACCCAAGTCCTAACATAGTCGAACTGAAGATTTGCCATTGCAAAAATGTTACTTTAAAAAGTGGTTCAATCTAATGAGAAATGAACTTAAAAAAAAAAAAACCAACAAAACAAAATGTTAAATTGCAGGAGCTGTGTCATAAGGATGTAGGATAAATACGTAAGGAAGTGATACAGGTTGCAGTAATTGAAATTTTTATCATCAAGAAATATATATATATATTTATATATATATATGCACACATACTGTCAGTATTTCTCAATAGAAAATAATCTGTCAATGACTCAGTGGTCTGTAGAGAGGGTGAAACAGCTGAGTTTGCAGGAATATAGTTCCCATTCAGCTCTGTCTTGTTGCGTTTTTATGTCAGTATAAATCCACTGATTCAGTGAAATTCAGCTCATACCTTGATTTCTTCATCTAACTGAAGCTGTGTAAGCAGAAGCCTGTACATTTCAGAGTTTCTGGTTTATTTACTGCTGACAGAGCATTATTGCAGTGTGGTACAGAGAATAACATGGTTGTTCTTTATAATATTTTATTAAAAAAAAAATCTTAAAACTTCCCAGGCTTCCTGTCTAATAGCTCATTCTCAGATTTAAGTTAGCTTTCATAGTACTGTATTCAAACTGAATTTTAGTTTTCCTTTTCTTAGTCTTCATTCTTAAATGTGGAAGAATCACATACAAAACTGATTACTCACTTGTTTAAAAACCTGTCACAATCATGACATGTTGCTATTAGGTTTCATCAGCAGAGTTGGGAGATAGCACTGGTTTCACACATACACAAACATGTTGAATACTGAGTTATTTCTTTCTTCAGATGTTTAGCTTTCTATCTACTACAAGCAAAAGGTTATGAAAATAGGTGTCATCTAAAAGGTACAGCTGTCTTTTAGCAGAATTAGGCAAATTATCTTGTGTGTTACTGAGTAGTTGCAGTTGACATAAAGGGTAGAGGCAGAGAAATCCAGAAGCCATTGATTTGGTGTGCTTTTATGTTGTACCTGAGCTTCAGTACTCTGGTTTTTAATGGTGATGTGTACTTGTTAACATTTGAAAGCTGTGAGAGAGAGGATGCAGTGTTTATACTGGAATTATGTCAGCTGACATTGTTTTAATGAAACTTTGGGAAAATAATTCTAAGTGTTAAATAGGGAAAATTGTTTTCCTTTGCTGATTTCTCTTCTACATATAATTTACTTAGAAATGCACATTTTAAAATAAACAGAATTTTGGGAGAAGCTCAATGTTTGTCAACTTAATACTTTAATTAACCAGTATTAAATTTTGCTTGATTATAAAGCAACACTTAGAAGTTCTTGACATATCAACAAAACATTACCAGCAGCTTTATTTTGAAATCTAAAAATCCACAGAAAAAAGCATGTGCTGAGACATTTATTAATGCTCACTCATTTTACAAAAGGCCCTTGGAAGACAATGGAGTGTTTTAATGGATAAATTAGAAATAATTTAGCTGTTATTATCTAACTTATGTAAGAAGCCGAACAGCAAATTATTTTTATGTCTATGTGCATGCCTCAATACTTTCAGAAAAAATAACATAAGTCTGTGTTTGAATTTGTCTTAAATTAGCCAGTGGTTTCTTAGAGCTTTCCAGAAACTAGGGAGTTGCCTGTGCAAGCAACCTTTGCCCTGCTACACCTGAGCATTCAAATCAAGTGAAAATAAAGGAATGGTCTGTATCGAAGCAGTGAGCTTGGTCTTAGAGGTTTTTTTTTTCCTTGGCCTTGCGTGAAGCATTAATTAACACTTGGTTTTTCATTGCAGTCACAGCTGATCTACTCCTCATAATTATTTTGTATGGTAAGGGAGATATCTGTTTTTCAAACTTGTGGAACAAACCAAAACCACTACAGCTACTTTTTAATCACAGTGCCTTGGTAGACTTGTGGTTTGAGAAGTCTCGAGGACAACATGCTCCTCCGTATAATGCGAAAAGTCAGAGCAGACTTCTTCCAGATTACTTCTATATGAGATGTAATCTTGTTTGTGATTAAAAAGGTTCCAGAGTTATACTTGGTCCTGACTGGAGCTTCAAGAAATGGAGATCTGTTTCCCTTTAGTTCCATTTTTCCACTGTCAACTGGGAGCCAGAACAAAATTGGTCATTTAAGGCAGCATCAGCTCTTAATTCCAAGCTCCTTAGTTTTCATAGGCTTATTAAAAAGTAAGAGGCTCCAGGAAATGTAGCAATGCTGGACAGCTGTAGCTATGTGTAAGTAGTGTTTCTGAGAACTTTGGTTGCACTGCTTAAAAAGATTAAATAACGTACATTGCAAAACCTGACAAATGAACTGTAGTCAAGTTCCTACACCTTCTGCTCCTTGGCAGTGATTGCTTCTGCTACAGGCTGCTGGCGGCACAGCAGGGTCTGTCTCAAGTTACATATAATCAATGTATTGCCTTTTCTGGTCTCATGCATCTTCCCTGTAAATAGCAGATTTCTCCAAGAAATGTGCCTGTCAAGGAATTAGGGAAAAGATGTGAGAAATTATATAGGACAGAAGGGGCAAATGAGGATGCTTTTAACAGGGAAAGGACCAAAAGTCACTTAGGAACTGTGAACACAGGGATTTAAGAATTGTTTTGACACCTTGACTTTGTGTTGTGTATTACCTTTTAGAAATAGGTTTGCTTCTTAAATACTACTCATTCTTAAATACTACTCTTAAATGCTATTCTAAGCACATTGGTAGTTTAAATTTCCTTTGATGGTAACTTCTCTTCCTCCAATTATTGTCCTATTAACTGATAAATTGGAATTTGAGCCCTTAAGCGCATGGCAGTACTAAGTTTTGGTAGCAACAGCTTGTCTCTTTGTCTGAGTCAGCCTTGCTTCAGCAGAGTTCTGAGCTGCCAGATGTTGTCTTTGATCTGAATCATTGACTTAGTTCTTAACAAATCCTTGAGAGTAATACTGCATCTCATAGTCAGTGAGTGCCAGTTTGTGTGGTACATGTTGAGTGACTGAAATGGATTTGAGAGGATCAGAAATGTAATCTTGTGTCCTCATTTATTAAGTTAAATTGGGACTAGTTAGTTTTGATCTTTTAGATGGAGAAATGACTGTGAGAGCATCTTCCTTGCATTAATCCATATGTAGACTTTCAATCTGGCCTTGTTTCTGTGTGGCAAGCACATACCAGATGATCAGAGTAAAAGAGCATTTAGGCTATTGAATCTTTGACTTAGAAGTGCTCATTGTTAAATATAGAGCCAGTGCTCCAGTGCATTCACTTCTAGGTTTTGTTTCTCACTTTCCGATTTGATAATTGTTGGTCTGTTGCCTTGGGCCATCTCTTATTGTTTAGAAAGTGTGTGGTTCCTGAAAGGTACAGTTGAATTCAGGAGGATCTATGGGAGCAGGGGATGGTTAGAGCATTCATCTTCTTCAATCTTCTTCCTAACTGTCTATGCAAACTGCTAACATAAGACCATGAAATAACTTGCTTTGTTTCGTTCATGCTCTGATTCACTTTAAGGAGGCAAGTGACAGAGAGTCCAACCATTAAGATACTGAATGAGAATGTTTTTCGAAATAAATCTTTTTTAGAGAAAAGTTTCATGCCACAAATGTCTCTGCTAGAACAGTGCAACTGGGAGTGGAGAAATAAAGCATCTGGTGGAAGGCTCCACATGGAAGTGGTCGGTGCCTCTGCCCGAAGGATAGTTTCTTCCTAGATGATGGTAAGAAAATAGAGATTTACTTCAAAAGACTATGGAGGACAAAGATGAAGAAAGGTCTAAAAGCAGCACATAAGGAAATGCTGTCTCTTACTATAGCAGGAAAATAAAAATTCAGGCCATGAAATTACAGGGAGGCTGGAGAGCATATTGGGGAAATCATGATGCAGTCAAAACTAACTGTTTGGTAGTACCAGAGACAGGATTTCTTTGGATTGCTTGCTTGCATGTGAAACCTTATGAACAGTTTACCATTATTTTCAACACAAATATTCTTGTTTAGGATTTGCCTTAAATAGGTGTATTATACATTATGAAGCCAGCAAACCATACTGAATTTTCGAGTTTGCATCTTGATGAACTGTAGCTCAAGAAAACTAAGCTGCTGTTTGATTTTCAGTTACCCATCTGATCTGTTCCTGCTCTTTTGCAGTTGGAAATCTCTGCTAAATAGTCTGCAATGAGGAATTCAGTTAATGATTTTCTAGATGATGATAGGATCAAAACGGTACTTGTTTAACTTCCTGTACCTTTATTTACTGATTATTCAAGAAAAATCAAGACATACCTTAGGTTGAATTAGCGAAATATGAAGATGCAAATCACAGTGCTCAGGGTGCTTTTTTGTAGAATACACAAGAAGTATCACTTTGGAATTTTGTCACATGACAGAAAATTCTCATTGCAATACTCCTGAGAGGATTACTTTCTTACTAGGAAACCACTGGCTTTTCAAACTGAAAAAAATAAAAAAGAAATGAAAGAAAAATACGCAGGTGTGAACATGTCTGCAGCATACAGAAAGGGAGACGTGGCTTTTACTTTCATGCAGATAAATACTCTTTTGCAGAGAGATCAGCCAGCAGGTTGCTGGTCTTGACATTATCCATTAAATTGGTCAAATAGATTCCCCCCCCTCCAAGACTTTAGGTCTTCTTATAATTTGTTCTCCATCCTTGAGCTGCTTCTTGGACAAAGACATTTTAAAATGGAAGAGGCACAGCAAAGCTGTTGCTGTTCCAGTTCACTGATAAATATTCAGCCTGCCTCTGATAGCTGCTTTGTATGATAGGAATAAGCTAAAGTACAAGGGTTTAATGCTGTTAAGAGCTGTTCCTTTGCCTTGACTCATTTTACTAGCAATTTCCAATTCTTTTTTACTCTCCTTCCAATGGATGTTAATTAACAGTAGAAGCAAGATGTGTAATAAACTGCACAGATACAATGTCTAACCTCTAATTTAAAAATGGTGAAGTAATATTTCAGATTCTGCGGAAGACTAAAGAAGGAGCAGCACCAAGTTTTTATTTTTACTCTTTCTTCAGAAACTGCACACTGAGATTACAGGAAAATATCTAAGGATAAATGAGAGAACAGGAAAACAAAGAACTCCTAAGCCTGGTATTGTTGGAATTTAGCAACCCAAGAGATTTTCTGAAGGCTCTGGATTTTAAAAGTTCCTACAAATAATATCTTAAGACTTGCTGAGAGCCAACTCTGATGTCTTTAGAAGCTTAGATTTGAGTAACAGATGAAAATACAGAAGGTCGCTAAGTTTAGTAGTAATCTTAGTTGTATTGATGCATTAACACCTGTTCATATGTTTAGTGAAAGTACACTAACTGCTGATATTTAAACTATAAACCTAAGATAAACGTGAGAGGATTCTAGAGAGAATAGGAGGCTGAGAGGAGACTCCCAAAACCGAAGTGTATGGTTAGAAACAGTCTGTAGATCCCTGCAGAGCTCAAGGTCTTCTGAGTTAGTTGTACCTGTGATTCATGGGAACAATTCTGTTGCCTATGGATCAGAAAAACTGTGGTTTAGTTTTCAGAAATTGGAGATTATTCTTCTGTCTCTACAAGCACTTCTTACAAAGCTGATGGTCTCCACTTGGAATTCTAGCTGGATTTGAGCATCTTGCAGAAATTACATCAGTTTAGTTCCTTTTGTGTATACAGCAGCAAAATGACTTTCTGAATCAGTGAGTGAAACTTACCAGTGCTGTGAAAATGTTAGGGATAGGTGCTTTTTATTGTTTTTCTTTGTTTTAATTACTTGTGAGATAATAATTCTTCAAGTATTCTAAGAGTTTGTTCAATTCTTCTGAGCTAAAGAGTAGCCTGTTATTCTAAACCGAGGTCAGTGTATTAAACTGTGTTAATATGCATGTGGGTGTATTTGTACAGCCAAAAAAATGCAGCTTTGATCAGTATTGCTTTTTCTCTCTCACCTTGTTGATTTGAAGCTTTGCAATCCTTGTTTCAAAATCAGAGAGCAAACAGTTTCACATTTCTTTGGGGGGGGTGGGGGTGGGAAGAGTGATAGTGAGAAAGAGAGGAGATGGTAAGCTCTTCTGCTTGCAAACAGCATTGGATATTCAGTTTCTGTAAACCCATTCCCTAGCTGAAAACTGAATTTTCCTCCAAGTCACTTATTTCCGTTTCCTTCAGCATAGCCAGGAGCAGATTTACAGTTGCAAAAAGCTGTTCGGCTTTTCTTAATTAGGTAGCTTTTTTGTAGTTGCAATGTGAGGTTCCACTTTATTTGGAGATAATGGAATGCCCAGTTCATCTAGAGAAGGAGCAAGCTCCTGGCAAGCAAGTGCTAGCTCTCCTCCGAGCCCTGAGCCTGAACATTCCCTGCAGCCCCCATGAGCCCAGCACATGAGGCAGCCTGGTCTAGCAGCAGAAGGACTGCTGTGATGCTGACTCCACTTATTGTCTCTCTCAATCTGTATAATATATTAAGATGCCTGGTGTAATTAAGGCTACTGAGTTTAGTCACTCAGACCTTTTTTAAATGGTATGAAAAGCCAAAGTCAGACAGCACTTCTGCTTTAAAGATAGATGTCTCTTGTCTGTGTGCTCTAGCTGATGCTGTGCTTCAGTCCTGCCATGAGAGATAGAGGTGAATCAGCCCATGGTGTATCCTCATTGTGGCCAGCCTGTGCACTAGTGACAAAGCTAGCTTTGGAGTGTGCATATATATACATGTGAGTATGTGAGTCTGTATATTGCAGTCCTGTCAGTCCTTGGGTTGACTATGATTTGAGACAGTGGCAACCCAGTGTGATCCATGTGCTTTCACAAGAGTCTAAGTAAGCGGCTGCCTCAGCTGGCTGGAAGAGCAGGTGTTTTTCCATGGGAATGAAGCTCCCTGCAGAAACTCTTTGCTCACATAACTCCTATAAATATATTCAGAAGAGAGACAGTTTAACAACCTGTGCGTCTTGTATCTTACCTAGCAAAAATGAACTCTGAAGATTTAAGATCCTGTATTTTTGATGTTTTGCTCTTGAATAGGATTTCTGTCTTCAAAATAGTCCTGAGCCTCTGCACAGCTGATGCTCAGCACTATCTCAGTAAAATACTAGCCACAAACTGCAAAAACTATAGATTGACACCAACTTTAGGACTCAAGAACTGTTCATTATCCCTTTATTCTCCATAAAGAAGAGTGGGAAAAGACATTTGCTTTCATGGGATAGGCTGGATATTTTTGGTACATGTCCGCTGTGGTTCCTAACAGAGCAGTCATTACCAGAAGAGTAATGAAAGTTGGAAGATTTGTTTAACTCTCAGCAGGTGAACATCCAGTGCCCTCATATGTACATCTCCTTGAAATCACAGTTAAGCAAGCTCAGTCAGTACACTGCTGTCATGGGCTATATTCTCAGGAATGGCAAACATGATGATAGGTCTACTTGGCTCAAAGCTGATGCTTAGACTCTAAACGTTTCAAGGGCTTCATGTGAATCTGTGAATGTATTATGTGTAAGGTAGTTAAGGATGCTTGACACTTCATAAAGGCACATTCCTATGCCTTAAATATTCATCCCCTAAGCTAGAAAGAAGTTGTTACAGAAATGTCACAATGCTCAATTTCTTGTTCAAAAAATTAAAGTGAACAACATTAGGAAAGAGGTTTATAATGTGGATTGCTAATGTTTGCCTGATCCTAATGTAGACTGCTGGTATGGATTTGGAAGACTTAGGGCAACATTTGAAAGACCTGTTTCATCCAGCCTGGAGAGACAGGAACACCTGATGATATTATTGAGGCTGTTCTGAATGTTTCAGTGAAAAAGATTCTCCTCCACATTTTGGAATCTTACAGAAATTCCCCATAAGTCACTGTAAAGTTGCAAGGCAATAAAAGATCCAATGAGACAAGCATTTTTTTTTCTTTCTCTACTCTTCTTAAGGCAGTGAACTCTTCTCATGTTATATTTTTCAGAGCCTGATTTTTTTTTCTTGATGTTCTTTTTGTGTGTGTAGAATGTGAATCAGGGGTTCTCCTTGCAGCTGTTTTGTGGTGCGCCTACCTCAGCTATGAGTTGCTGTTTGGAGAGAGGAATAAAGCAGTGTTTGTACTATGCTCACTGCTAATGATAAAAAATATTTGAAGAAGGATCATAGAATCCAGGAAGAACAAAAAAAAATTAAGTTCCGTGTTCTATTCGTAAAACTGTTCTAAGCTATATGGAAGGTCTGGTACAATCAGCTTTGATATCTCTGCTATGTATTAAATACTATAAGTTAGATCAGCAAGTATTAAATTTTGTTATAAACTCTTTCTGATTTGTTTTATCACTTTTGCTGAACCACATTTTGTGGATCTCAGTTGGATGAAGTGGCTAGTATTGTTCTTTTGATTTGATCATCAGGAGCACCTTTTATGAGCTGACAGCTCACTACCACCAATGAATCTAAAAGTTTCTGGCTGATTTCATTCCTTCTGATAGCAGGGCAATAGTTCTGCATCTTATCTAAAATTAATATTAAAAACAATTAGTTCTTGTTTTCTTGATTTGACTTTCTTAATTGTGATTCTTTGCTGTTTAAAGCTTTCTCCATTTTCAGGCAGATATGTGGGTCCTCCTAGGGGAGGCAATGCAAGAAAAACTCCTCCCAGGGATCCTGCAGGGTGAATCCTGCAAAGCATGCTCTGGTCAAACTGTTCCTCTTCCTTGACATACAGGGAGACTCAACTCTCAGTGTAGATTCTCAGATACATAACATTTCACATACAAAGGTTTTACTTCTAGATGCATTTTATCAAATGAACACAAAGTGAAATGGATTTTATTCATTTGTTGAAACTCCAAAGAGCAAAAAGTCTTCAAGCCAAACAACCAGCCTTCTGAGGCAAGTTAACTGTACTTGTTTTACAGCAAGGGGCAAGTTCCTGAGTGTGAGATCTGCTTGCCCAAAATCAAAGTGAATTGACAACAGATCTCAAACCAGGACCTAGAAATATGATTACCAGATGAAGAGGTAGTGGTTATCTTATGCTATTTTATTGCATTGCATCTTTGACCTGGACATATTCAAGAAGAATCAGTATTTTCCATAGACTTCTAAAGTTGGCTTTGTGAGTGAATTAGGATAGTCTGATTTTTTTTTTTTTTTAATGAAGCTGGTGGCATGAAGCAGTCACGGAGTTTGTCACCACATATTGGAAGGAAAGCAGTGATTTCTAAAGAGGCTGCTATTTGCACATCTATTGGTCTTTAGGTCGAGCTGTAGCTACTGGTCCCATTGTGATGCCAGATTATTTTATCAGTGACATATCATATATTTCCTTCTTAATCCATTTATATTCCCTTTAGGCAGTGGCGGAGTATGGCAAATTGGAGTCAGTTTTCTGTCAGAAGGTAGCATTTTCTTTGAGTTGGAGAATTTACTCTCTCTTGTTGCCATGCTAAAAGTGTCTAATAATTAAGAACTGGTGTAAGTTTGGTTATAGAGAGCCAGTGAGTTCTGATTGCTGGCTTTAAGATTATTATGTTGTGCTGTGTCTTTCTAACATAAAAATGTGAGTCTCGATCTGCTATTCGGTGAAGACATGTCAGACACTCAAAGGATACCAGTAAGTTACAAAAGACTAATAAGAGAATCTGTATAATTGTTCTTGATAGTGATAAAAGACACCTTGTGATGTGTTTTGGCTCGTGAATTTTAAACACTAGTGGATTTAAGAAAGCCTCTTACTGTGTTACCAGTATGATGACTGCCAGTTGCAAGGCTTTTTAGATCTGCTTACTGTGCACTTCAAAGTCTCTCAAAGAAAGATTGGCTTGGTGGTGTATTTTAATACTGTTAACGTGCTGCCTGTATGATATGAGTCCCTAACCTTGTTTGATCAAAATGAACCAAGCAAACTTGTTAAAGTCCTTCAAGTCTCATAATTTAAGGAAGTTTAAAAATTATTTTAAAAACAGGGTCTAACTGAGGGACATATTGCCATTGCTGTTTCTTCATGCTCCACAAAACCAATTAATTCTTTCAACAAATCAGAATGTGTGACAAGCAGGAACTGGGCACAGCCCAAGGGTACTCGTGTCTTTGAAGGTTTATTTTTGGATGGGACACAGGCAAGAAACTTTTGAGCCTGTGAAATCTCAGTATTGTCTATGCAGTTAAAATGACAACTGAATTCTATCAATGCCTGCAGTCAGGGAAATGCACGAGTTGGGGCTGCTGTCTCAAATAAGAATCAGAAAGGTTGAGTAGGCATCATATTTTGTGCTGGTGGAGCTCATTTGGTGTTGTAAGTTGCCCACCCTTGCAGATGTTAATGTTTGTAAGATAATATATTCTAGCAACATTTTATCTTGAGTGTGCAAGCACAGGGCTTTTGTGGATGATATATCTTTTAAGGGCGTTTGGAGAGATGCAAACCTTTTCTTAGAGAGTTTGCAGTTTCCACTGCACCACTAGAGGGAAAACAAAGCTGATCTAGAGAAATCCTTATCCATATGGTTGTGGCCCAGATCAGAGTGGTGCAAAAGGTTATAGTATCAGCAGGAACTTGGTGCTTTAGAGACAATATTCAATATTTATGACTTCCAAATAGCTTAGGTCAGTCGTCCTATCTCAGAGCAGAGGACAAATAAAATATTTTAGCTCATTAACGGCATGTGGCATAATCTTAATTATTTTCCTCCTCTGAGAATTATTTTGTAAAAAGCAAAAGTCCCATTAAAAATCAGACTTGCATTCAGGTAATTAGCTGAATCCAACAATGGTATTCTAATAAATGTTTGCTTTCATTTCTGCTGCATCTGTTACTTGTAGATGTTTGCATCTAGACCAGGAAAGTTGTCTAGTTACAGGTCACAGGGTAGTTTCTTTCTACCAGGCAAAAATATGTTGCCCTTTGCAAGAAGAATAAAACAACGAGTTGCTCTTTACCCTTTGGTGACTTTTTAATCAGATTATCATCCTGTTTTCTAGCCAGGGTTTTTTCTTAGTACTACCAGTCTGATACTCTGAAGAGAATTTGGCATTGGATTTTTTTTTTTTTTCTGATGTATCTGTAAAGTGCCTTGAGCACAAAGCCGTTATTGGAGAGCTACAAACTAGAATTGATCTGGTTTAGGCTTGGCATAATTTCCATGTCTGGGCTGACCCTGGATGTTACTGTCCAACAGGTTTCTGAAAATGTCAAGAGCCAGAGGGGAGGTCTTGGTGAAATTGAAGTTTGCCCTTCGCTGGGAGTAACTGAATTTCTGTGTCCCCAAGCCCTGCAAATAAAAGAGAAAAATTGATAATGAGAAAGGGAATGAATAGGGTAGTCTTTCACACGATTTATATAGCTTTCAAAAACTGTTGCGTTATTGTGTTTAAAAGTGCGGCTTTCACACCAGGAAGATAAGATTAAAAACTCAAAGGGGCAGCTCTGGGAATTAGAAGCTAGAAGGCCTGATGTATTTGAAATTAAATAAAAGCCGCTATTGGGGAAAATTTATTTTGAAGCTAAAATGGTCTGGCTGCCAATAAAGTATTCAGAGAACTTGGATGTTTCTCATGATGTAGATGTCACATTTCAATTTAGTAGCCGAGTACTTTTTTCAGCTAGTGTTGTCATTATGGAAATCAGCTGAATGAATCTCTGCCATGTAATCCATCCCTGAGTAAATTGGAGTCTGAGGTGAAATTACCATCATGCAGATGCAGTGCCCCGTGTGGAAGCATGTGTGAAGTCATGTCAGTGCAGCCCTCTGGAAATACTGCACTTGAGCAGAGGAAATTTCAACCAGAAGTTAGAATGATCTTTTAATTAGAAGGTAGAAAAATGAAGAGGCACTGATGCATCTACAGAGCATCTGTCCTTGCGAAAGATTTCTTTTCCATGAAATCTATTAATTTTAAACTTGTAGCATGTGTAATCACAGAGTCATTCAGGTTGGAAAAGACCCCTGGGATCATCAAGTCCAAACATTGACCCTACTCTACAAAGTTCACTGCTAACCCATATCCCCAAGCACCACATTTAAATGGTCTTTAAACACATCTGGGATCGGTGACTCAACCACCTTGCTGGGCAGCCCTTTCCAATGTCTCACCACTCTTTCTGTGAAAAAAAAATAATTTTCCTACTGTCCAGTCTAAACCTACCCTGTAGAAGTTTGAGACCATTCCTCCTTGTTCTAGTGCTAATTACCTGTGAGAAGAGACCAGGAGCAGAGTCCTTTCAGGTAGTTGTAGAAAGCAGTGAGGTCTCCCCTTAGCCGTCTCTTCTTCACACTAAATAGCCTTAGCTCCTTCAGACATTCTTCACAAGGTTTATTCTCCAGGCCCTTCANTTCTTTTCCATGAAATCTATTAATTTTAAACTTGTAGCATGTGTAATCACAGAGTCATTCAGGTTGGAAAAGACCCCTGGGATCATCAAGTCCAAACATTGACCCTACTCTACAAAGTTCACTGCTAACCCATATCCCCAAGCACCACATTTAAATGGTCTTTAAACACATCTGGGATCGGTGACTCAACCACCTTGCTGGGCAGCCCTTTCCAATGTCTCACCACTCTTTCTGTGAAAAAAAAATAATTTTCCTACTGTCCAGTCTAAACCTACCCTGTAGAAGTTTGAGACCATTCCTCCTTGTTCTAGTGCTAATTACCTGTGAGAAGAGACCAGGAGCAGAGTCCTTTCAGGTAGTTGTAGAAAGCAGTGAGGTCTCCCCTTAGCCGTCTCTTCTTCACACTAAATAGCCTTAGCTCCTTCAGACATTCTTCACAAGGTTTATTCTCCAGGCCCTTCACCAGCTTCATTGCGCTCCTCTGCACTTGCTGCAGCACCTCAGTATCTCTCTTGTATTGATTGAGGTGTCCAAAACTAGATACAGTAATGAAATACATCTTTGAAGTAAACCTTATTTTAGAGAAAGAAGGGTGTGGGTTCTGGTTTCAGAAGTTCACTCTTTTTGCCTTTATTCATATTTCTGTATGCATGTAAATTCCTCTTTCCCTGTTTCTCTCAAATGTGTGTATGTCCTCCTTTATTCTTGCTCTGAAAATGGTTGAGCTGTTGTCTTATTCATAGTGTCCCTGTGCATTTAGTGCACTCAGCTTGTGATTAAGCTGATTGATTCTGAAGTAAGGTAGTACTGAAGCATTCAAGTTCCTACAGCTTTCCAGTTTTCTCAAATATACTTTGAGTATAGATTTTGAAAAAATCCACCACTTTGGCACTTCTTTTTGGTCATTCCCTGGATGAAAACTCAAGTGAAAAGGGTCAACTTTGCTGGAGTAAGGGTGGGATGCTAATTATTGTTTTTAATTGAATGGATTTTCATTGGAAGCTTTGTGGATTTTTTTTGCCTGCAATTTGCTGTAGAGAGATTTTGCTGCATATTTTCATATCCTGTTAATGTGGACTTGTCTTAACTTTTTTGTTCCTTTAAAAGAGCTGTAGAAGTTTTATAGGCAAACAAATTGATTGTTACGCTGCAGAGTAGGAGGATTTTGTATTGCATTTGTTTGAGAATGTTATTTCTCCTGGAGCTTCATTGTTGGACTAACAAACTTCTGTAGTCCCTGTTCTGTTTTCTGCTCTGTTTGCACCTTTATGTTTCCAGCTGCATGGAATAACATTAAAAAGAAATTAATTAACATAAGAGTGCTGCAGGAATTAACAGAACTGTGAGTAGGAAATGTAGATTCTTAGAAGAAGTTTGGTGTCAGCAGAAGCCAGGATCACAAGATAAATTACTTTTTTTTTTTTTAAACTTTATTCTCAGGCCATTTAACTACCNCCGTGTGGAAGCATGTGTGAAGTCATGTCAGTGCAGCCCTCTGGAAATACTGCACTTGAGCAGAGGAAATTTCAACCAGAAGTTAGAATGATCTTTTAATTAGAAGGTAGAAAAATGAAGAGGCACTGATGCATCTACAGAGCATCTGTCCTTGCGAAAGATTTCTTTTCCATGAAATCTATTAATTTTAAACTTGTAGCATGTGTAATCACAGAGTCATTCAGGTTGGAAAAGACCCCTGGGATCATCAAGTCCAAACATTGACCCTACTCTACAAAGTTCACTGCTAACCCATATCCCCAAGCACCACATTTAAATGGTCTTTAAACACATCTGGGATCGGTGACTCAACCACCTTGCTGGGCAGCCCTTTCCAATGTCTCACCACTCTTTCTGTGAAAAAAAAATAATTTTCCTACTGTCCAGTCTAAACCTACCCTGTAGAAGTTTGAGACCATTCCTCCTTGTTCTAGTGCTAATTACCTGTGAGAAGAGACCAGGAGCAGAGTCCTTTCAGGTAGTTGTAGAAAGCAGTGAGGTCTCCCCTTAGCCGTCTCTTCTTCACACTAAATAGCCTTAGCTCCTTCAGACATTCTTCACAAGGTTTATTCTCCAGGCCCTTCACCAGCTTCATTGCGCTCCTCTGCACTTGCTGCAGCACCTCAGTATCTCTCTTGTATTGATTGAGGTGTCCAAAACTAGATACAGTAATGAAATACATCTTTGAAGTAAACCTTATTTTAGAGAAAGAAGGGTGTGGGTTCTGGTTTCAGAAGTTCACTCTTTTTGCCTTTATTCATATTTCTGTATGCATGTAAATTCCTCTTTCCCTGTTTCTCTCAAATGTGTGTATGTCCTCCTTTATTCTTGCTCTGAAAATGGTTGAGCTGTTGTCTTATTCATAGTGTCCCTGTGCATTTAGTGCACTCAGCTTGTGATTAAGCTGATTGATTCTGAAGTAAGGTAGTACTGAAGCATTCAAGTTCCTACAGCTTTCCAGTTTTCTCAAATATACTTTGAGTATAGATTTTGAAAAAATCCACCACTTTGGCACTTCTTTTTGGTCATTCCCTGGATGAAAACTCAAGTGAAAAGGGTCAACTTTGCTGGAGTAAGGGTGGGATGCTAATTATTGTTTTTAATTGAATGGATTTTCATTGGAAGCTTTGTGGATTTTTTTTGCCTGCAATTTGCTGTAGAGAGATTTTGCTGCATATTTTCATATCCTGTTAATGTGGACTTGTCTTAACTTTTTTGTTCCTTTAAAAGAGCTGTAGAAGTTTTATAGGCAAACAAATTGATTGTTACGCTGCAGAGTAGGAGGATTTTGTATTGCATTTGTTTGAGAATGTTATTTCTCCTGGAGCTTCATTGTTGGACTAACAAACTTCTGTAGTCCCTGTTCTGTTTTCTGCTCTGTTTGCACCTTTATGTTTCCAGCTGCATGGAATAACATTAAAAAGAAATTAATTAACATAAGAGTGCTGCAGGAATTAACAGAACTGTGAGTAGGAAATGTAGATTCTTAGAAGAAGTTTGGTGTCAGCAGAAGCCAGGATCACAAGATAAATTACTTTTTTTTTTTTTAAACTTTATTCTCAGGCCATTTAACTACCCTATTTAGTGCAAAAGGAAACAGAATAAAGTTTCTACCAATATTTCCTCGGGGCGGGGAGGGTGGGAAGAAGTTTTAATTTTACCCTTTAGAAACAAAGTGAAGCAAAATCATCTGAAGCAAATTTGGGCTAAAGATTTTTAAAAGCTCACATATTTTTTTCTAGTACATCATTTCTGCACTCTTTACTAGTAGTTAATCTACTAAGACCACATAGAACACTTGATATTAGAAAGAAGTGTCTATAGTTGTTTTCTACAGCTAATAGATGCTTTGCAGAGACTTGTATGCATGAATATGATTTCTACCTACCAACACTGTTCCTCCAGGGAACTCAGCTGCATTTTTAATGCACTGCTGCAAGACACAGAAGTACAGCATACCAGAAAATGAAAGGTCGCATTGACCAGAGCTATTGATTACATACAACATTATGTTGCAATATGCAATGAAACCAGTAAATAACTTCAGCATGTGCTAGAAGAGATAAACTACCTCCTCTCCCACCTTTCAAACATCTCCCCGGTACTGACTGATGTATTACCTCATGGAGGCTTAATGTCAGTGCCAAAAATTAAGAGCAGAGTACAGCTTGTTAATGGTTAACAACAGCCATCCATGTTCTGCAGAATCATGAAATGATTCACCCCTACTCTTTGTCTCTACCAGTAAGCATAGTGCCTTGCAGAAGTTGAGGGAGGAGGGAAGATGAGCAGAACTTCATCACAAACACAACAGAACTTCATCACAAACCATTTGTCAGGCAGGAACACTCATTTTTTAGTGTGAGAATAACGTTTACAAGTAATTTCCTTGCTCCACGTTTCTGAGAGGATTCCACAAAATGGCTCCAGAAGATGAACCTGCATGCTGCAGTTCCTGACAGCTGATGGAAATAAAGATTTCTCTGACATACTGGCTTTATGGCCCATTCCAGTCCCCAGTAGAGAGTGTCCTAACTGACTTGTCTCTCTCTTCTTTGCAGGGGTTGATTTAACCTCTCACCACTAGCCCTGCTGCTATGCCCCTCACTTTGCTGAGTCTAGCTGTTCTCTTCTGCTCAGCTTGTTTTGTTGGATTTTATATTTAGATTCATTAAGACCATTTGCATCTAGCATGTGCCCATTTTGCAGTTCACCGTTGCTTTGTGAGGACCACAGAAAAGGAAGGAAGGAATTGTATGTTGTAGAATGGTGTTAACTGGTGTTATAAAAAAATGTGTCACCTTGCAAATTGCATTCTAGTTTCAGAGCTAGTGGAAGATTAAACATGTAGAACTCCACTGCTGACACAAGTGTATGACTGCTATAGACTTTGGAGAAAGTCTTTTGTGTGCTTCTGAATGTGTTCCAGTAAAAATCTTTGTAAAATGTAAGAATTTTGGCATTGTTTGGTCAATAGCCTGAGAAGATGATAAAGAAGTGTACTTCTCTGATGGCATTTACACTTGTGGGGCCAAGAGGACAGATTTAATATTTTCTATTGGGAAAAAAAAAAGTAAAATAATTTAAAGAAAAATAGAAAATTTGCAAGAGAGGCATGAAACAAGGCCAGGAAGCCAGGGAAGTCTTATTTTATAGAGAGCTTCGTAGATATATGTAGAATGAAGCAAGAAGAATGGTTCGTGTACAGTGTTACATTCTTGCCAAGCCTGGCTGCTCACTGAGTGATTTATTTGAGCTATGGAGAAGCTAACCTCAGAAAATCAACCTCTGTGATAGCTTTTAATGGAATCAAGGTGGTTATGCAATACAGGAGACAAAAAACCCAAGCATATTGTCACAGTTAAAAATAGGGAATAATGGTCTGATATGTTTCATGCTCCTGTGGCATGCATAGCTCTGAATTACTATTATTAGATAACGTGAATATTTATAGTCTATTGTCTAATGTGCATCTCAGCACATTACTCTCAGAAGAGTGGTGTCACCTGTTTGTAAAATACTACATATATCAAGATGTTTTTTCTAACAGGAGTCAGTGCTTCAGAAAGGATGTCATTAATGACTTGGAGGCTTCTTCAGCAAGGAGATCACGAAAGAAATTATGAGAGGAGGAGAAAGTCCACTTCATGGGAAATCTCACTTTTTTGTAGTTGGGACAGAAAGGCCAACCATGCTTTAAATGTTTAATACTTCCTGAAATGGGATGGAAACCTCTATGTCATCTCGATTCTTTGTGTCACACAGAGACATTGTGTGTGCATAAGGTAAACAGCACACGCAGTACTTGCAGCCTTATCTTGCAACGTGGTCTTATTTTTAGTGTTCGATTTTATGGTGTAACAAAACATATTTGGATTCAGAGGAAGTCAAGTGGTGCTTTTATATAGAAAAAAAAATCAGGATAGAAATCTAGGCATTTTGGGTAGCAAATCTAAGCACTTGTGCTACAGGAAGAAAATTGTATGCCTTAGGCTGTCAAGCAAGCTCTGTCCTACAGCCCTCCTGCTATGAATATGTCCTGTATCTGAAGCCACAGGCATCAGTCTTACTCCCTGGAAATTATTCTCATGTCCTGAAATCTTAAGTCTTTGTTGTCTGAAAGAATGGACAGTCATGACCAGAAGATGATTCCTACGACTAGATTGTTTTGTTTAGTTTAATTTTCAGTCCTACATGTTTTTTGCTGTTTAGTAATAGAAATACTTAGGATATATGACAAGTACTAGTATCATATATTGTTCTTCTGGCAGGATACCTATTTTCCTGTCTCTACATAGGCTGTCTTCTCACTCGCGCTTCCCTTCTATTAGAGATCTTCTACTCTTCACTCTGATGCGATACCCTCTTTATTTTTCTCTGGATCTTCTGGTTGAAATTTAGATGGTTCACCTTTGGCATCTTCATTTCTTCCTCTTTTCTTGTATTGCGAAGAAATTTCCAAGATGAGGAGAGATGGTGAGTTTAGATGAGAGACTTTCATCTGAACCACGGGTACGCTGGTGTGTGGGCACTTGTAGCATTGCTTTGGTCTTCTCCCTCTGTGGGTGAGAGCCCAGACTGTATCTGTCTCCACACTGTGACTATTTTCTCTTTCTGTATGGAGTTGTTTTGTTAGTTTGGGTTTTACTTCTCTTACTTGCAAGAGCAGCAGAGTTCGAAGTTCCCTTGGGTATATCAGGGGTGTTTCAAATAAGCGGAAAATAAGCAGACGTGGGAGCTCTGGAGACTGCAGTAGCACCGCTGTGCTGCAAGCACTGCAAACAACTGTTAATAACAAACAGGTTTTGTTAAAGTGCAGCAGCAGGGATATCAGCAGAATGGAAGTGGGTAACATGGCCCTCAGTGATGATTTCCCATGAATGTCAACAGGTTCCAAATTCACAAACTTTGAGCAAACTGTGGTAGAGTTGGACACATTACCAAATCTTTGTAAGAATCAAATGATGGCTTAGAATTTGCAAAGATAGACCATTGGCTTGGAAAACCAACTGGGACATATTTCACTGCAGAAAAGTTGTTGTCTCGTGAAGTTGCTCTGTTCCTTGGACTGTGTGAAGCAACGTGCTTAAAAACCCCATAACTGAATCAGAAGTGATCTCCCAGACTGACACAGAACAGTCTGTGCAGAATAACCTTCACTACCTGTTCTCATAATGATATAAAAATGTGAGCAGAGCTCTTGGGAAGAAGAGAAGTAATTAATGAATTCATACTAGAAAACCTGTTGTGGACCAGCACCACCTTGGTGATGAGGTCAGGTCTGCCCAATGAGGCGGGCACGTGAATTGGCTCGCATGTTCTTTGGGCAGAGATGGTCTCTAAAAATGAGCTTGCATGCATGACTTGCACCTTGCTATGCTGGGGAATACTTGATTTGGATGTGATTGGAAATGGCAGTCTCCAAAATCAAGGCAGAAAATACTTTGCTTATTTAGTAGAAATGTCATAGTTGGGACATTCAAGGAACAAAATAAAAGGAACCATTTCCTCTCCAAAACATTTTTTTAAAAGAAACATGTATCTTCTGAATAATGTGATTTATGGGAGAAAGAATTGCATTTAAAGTCAAGTCTTTAGGCAGTTATCTCAGTTGAGAGCAAACCTGTACAATTACCATGGTTGCCTTTATTTGTATTTTTAGGCTGATTTCTGTAGGATGAGGATTTCTTTGTGCTTATCTCTGTCACCCCATACTACCTTTGTAAACCTACTGAGCCACCTCAACCATCATCACTCCTGGCGCCTCCTAGGTATCCTCAGCTGCAGTGGTGTGAGCTGCTGCTTCCTGGTGGGGCTCTTCAGTTCCCTCAGGTTCCCCTGGGTCAGGAACCTGCCCTGTCCAGTGCTGCTGGACAGGGGACATCTGCTGATTGTACCAGCAGCACTGCAGTGCTAAAGGCTGTAATAGCTATCTTTGCTTCCTAATGCTTCTTTCTGCTAGAAAAAATATTGTGCACACAGTTTCACTGGTAAAAGGAGGCTTAATACTTTATAAACCAGTAGATGATTGACCATGGTTCAAAGAGCACAGCATCAGAAAAATACTTTATTAGCAGGAAGGTGGGGTGAACAAATGATTGGTTGTGATGGACACCGAGTACAGAATCACAAAAGATAGCTGCAGTTGTTGCTAAGCAGCTACATTTTGTTCTTTGTTAAATGTTGCATTAAAAGAAACAAAGTGAGAAACCAACTTGAATTCAGTCACCGAAATTCAAAACAATTGAAGCTTCTAGTGAGATGTCAATATGCTAATCTGGGCTGGTGATGTACATTAATTTCGTGGCTGGTGTAATGAGGGATGGAGCTGTCACGCAGGGTCACTCTGGGCACAGGAAGTTGTGCCAGTCAGAAGTGATAGCTTGCATTCTGTCCTGCCCAGGTGGGATCGCAAAGATTTGGCTGTAGCAGCCCAGGCTGTAGCCAAGAGCTCATCATGCATGCAGAAACGTGAAAGATCAGATGGTGCCTTATGTGAATGACAGGGGAACAGAGGTTAGTCAAGAACAGATACAGTTCATATGTCAGCATATTTTGAGTTTCCATTCTTTATTCTTGACTTCATAGTTCAAAATCCATTATTGTCTATCATACCATCTTCTGCTGATTTCTTTAGGTTATTTGATTGTGTTTGAAACTTCATTGATATTGCAGTTCTTCCACTGCTGTGCTCTTGACACAAGCTGAGGATGCATCATTTAGGATGATCCTGCCTTTTGCTTTGTTCAGTGAAATGACGACAGTGGAATGATGTATGTTGTGCTAAATATATCCTCAGGGTTTAAAAATGGCATTTGTTTGGACATATGGGGCAGTGCCGTACGACATCAAAAGTCATGCTTAAAAGACTGTACTTGTTCGTAACAATCATACATTTTTGGCAGTTCTCAGGGTGTGTTAGAGACCCAGTTACTTTTGCTACTGATGTGATCTTCACAGCATGTTTCTTTGGGGTCTGACTGCGCTGTCATACGTGGTAAAAAGATGTTCCAACCCTTATGTCCAGTACTGGAGGACTTTAATATAATCGACAGGATCTCTTTTTAAACTAGATATAATTTTTATAAACTAGATATAGTTTTAACAGGAAATTAGAGTATTATCATATCATAGTATCATAGTATCATCAGGGTTGGAAGAGACCTCACAGATCATCAAGTCCAACCCTTCACCACAGAGCTCAAGGCTAGACCATGGCACCAAGTGCCACGTCCAATCTTGCCTTGAACAGCTCCAGGGACGGCGACTCCACCACCTCCCTGGGCAGCCCATTCCAGTGGCCAATGACTCTCTCAGTGAATAACTTTCTCCTCACCTCGAGCCTAAACTTCCCCTGGCGCAGCCTGAGGCTGTGTCCTCTCGTTCTGGCGCTGGCCACCTATTATCTCACTGCTTATTTAAGAAGTTGGTCGGCTGTTAATTGAAGGGCCATAAATCCAGACTCTGATTTTTAGAGATACTTTATTTTTCTTGCCTGATCTGCCATATGACTTTGAACTGTCACTGAAGGGCTTCTTTGTAGGAATCAATGATTTAGTTAGATGCAGTGCAATATGCTTTAGGTGAGTAGAATTTTTCCCTAACTCAGTTTAACATAAAGATGTAAAGAACTGTTCGTGTCACTTTTTATAGCAGAATGAAAAGAATAAATGTTATTTCAAAGCCATCCTGCATTATTGATGGCTAATAAAAAATAGCTGTTTTGAATGTAGGGCTCGATAAGAAAAACACCTGTAATTTGTGTGTGCTCAAAAACGGAGAAAAAGTTCTCTGTCAGCCTTTCTGTGGGAAGTTAGAGAAGCCCCTGACACATTAAGCAAGCTAATGGGATTACATAGGAATGAATAATACATGTGTACCACTGGAGAGGTTGCAGTGCTGATTATTTAAGTAGATATTTTTGTGGCCAAACTATTTGTGACATAGGCAAATTTCTTACAATTATCAGAAGCAATAAAGAGTGGACAAAGTTGTTGAATCATTTGAAGTGAATTGTCCTAGGAAGTGGTAAAACACACAGGTAACGTGACTTTCGGAAGAGTGGCCATATGCATTTGCAAGCAAAATTGTCAGTGTAATCCACAACACTGTGGATTCTTCAACCTACCTGGCTCTGAGGAACTCATCTGGAAGGTAATACCATGCATCACAGCTGCTTTCACTGTCTTCCTCTTTTCAGAAATTGGTACTTTACTGATCCTAAAACAAATGCAACAGAAGGTTCCTGATACAGAATTTTCTTCCGGAGGTTGGTGCGAGACTCAGACTTCTACATTTTGGGAGTCTCTAAGCAGTTAAATGAAGCAAGGTGGGATCAGTTCTTGACACTGTGACTGCTTCTTTAGGAGGGCTGACACCTGTCTTTCGAAGCCAAATCAAGATTATGGTTTTCAGGAAAATAAGTCTTCTTCACTGCTATTTGCTCTTACTGAGGAGCAAGATGTAAAAATTCACATCACCTCCATGTTTCCTCCCAGTTGAGTTTGATGTCTCCTCTGAAGTTTGGCTGAGTTTGTAGAGTTCTTGCAACAGCAACTCATCTTTGTAGGTGTCCTTCACACTTCCCAGTTCAGGTGTGTGACTGAAATTATATGATGAGAGGGAATATTGCAACATCTGTTTCTCATGGTGGATTCAGCTGTAGCTGCCTTCTAGTACTACATCAAACAACAAGACTGCCCAGTGTCTTACTTTTTTTTCATTTATCTGGGCTTACTTAAAAATTAAGTGTGCAGCTAAGTTGATGTATTTCCTTTTGACTCCTGTAACTCTTACAGATAGAAATACAATGTATTTAACATTCCTTATTTAAGAATCTGGTGGTGGTGTATGTTAGTGACAGAAACTATGGGTACAGTAGCTAGGTGGTCTGAATTCCTCTCTTCATGAGGAGTACAGTGCACATTTCTTCCATGAGCAGTGCTGGCATCCTCCAAAGGCAGCTCAAGGGAAGTAGCATTAGCTTGTTTCACACATGCATTTTTCTTTTGACCTTTCTGTTTGTGTAAAGTTGCCTCTGTGTGTTATTTCAAACAGGGACTGGGAAGAGGGTTTATTCATCATTCAAAACAGCTGTGATGAGGCCTCAATGAGGTAGCAAAGAACTTGACCCTTCTGAGATACATTTTCTCAGATAAAGAAATCTATCTCAGGTGTATTTATTGGAATGAGTTGAATTCAGTGCATTGTCTAGGCAGTGGACATAAGATGCAAAACACGTTATTCAGATTGATTGAGAGGTTCATGGTTTGATCAAATGATCCTGTGCTCCTAATTGCTATTATCTGATCCCTCTGACACTTTTTTTCTACCCTACTGATACCATAGGAAGTGAAATTACTGAAGGGAACTTCCTCCCTCATATATTTAGCTGTATCAAACAGTTTATACATGGATTATAGTTTATCACCTGATCAGATAAGAGCTTTGACTTAACTTTCAAAGATTTGTTCATCCCTACAGTACAACCTAGCTGATGACAATCAGTTGCTAGGATTAGAGTCTACCATAACAAAAGTAAAAAAAAGGGTTATCACAGAATATCTCAAGTTGGAAGGAGCCCAGAAGGACAAGTCCAACTTCCTGCTCCTCACAGGACTATGTAAAACTAAAACATATGGCAAAAAGCATTGTCCACATGCTCCTTGACCTCTGACAGCCTGGTGTCATGATAAGTTCACACATAACTCCAGTCATTAGCTGCAAGAGGAAGGATGGGTAGACAAGTCATCTAGTCTTGACCTGCTGAGAGCAAAGCATGATGTCTCCAAGAGGAGATGGAACAAATTTTTGTATGGGCTGTACAGAAAATTGGTTGTTGAAGCAATTATTTTCAAGGAGCAGTATTTCCAAAGACTGTGTCTGGCAGCTGAAAACAGCTGTTTTTTGTCAGGGTAACATGCTCCAGGATTATTGGAAAAAGTTATTTTGTATTAGGTGAATGTTCTTTGGATGTTTTTGGATGGTACTTACTTGCACCTACCCTGAACGGAAGGAAAACTTGTCACTTTTAGCTGTAGCAAGTTGTCAGTGTCCTGTTGACTCAGAAGAAGTAACTTTCAAAGCTAAATTTTTTTCAGTGTTCAGTGCTTCCTGCACCCCTTTCCACGATTAAACTGGGGCCAATTGGGGTGCTTGTAGGCCATAGCTGCAGTCTTTCTAAAGCTAGCCACAGGTTGTGAACAGAGAAATCAATTCTCCTCTAGCAATATGTAACAAGGTTGAAATACCTCTTGCAAAAGCCCTCTGTGATCTGTAATCATTTTGCTTGTCTGTGATCCTAGATTTGCTGTGCTGGAATTAAGAGGCAGCATTTTGGATTTGAATTTTGTGCTATTAGGAGACACCAGTCTGAACTGACTTGACCAAAAAGGACAATTATGATGAACTTGCAACCACTGGACAGATACTAAGAAGAAGCAGTTTTTAACATTTCCAGATTATTTTATATTTAGAATCTGAGTAAATGAAATTCAGGATGAAGGATCACAGCAAACGCTTCAGATGCAACAGTGCTTTTTGAAGAGATAAAGTAACTATTTCTGATAAGCTTTGCATGAGAATCCCTCAAATCCTCACACCATTGCAAATGAAAAGTTCATAAGGAAAAAGGGCAATGTAAAGAACATTCCCTTATGTTGTAAACCTTAGAGAGGAAAACATTTTCGTGGCTATCCGTAGCCACAACATGCTCAAAGCACTACATGCACTATTTGTACATTGTCTTCAAGCAGAAGAAGATTAATCTGTGCAGCTCCTGACCGATGGAGTCATCATCCTGGACAGATGTCAGTTTTCCACGGACTTAATTTCTCCCTGCCTATACTTCCAATATTTTAATTCCTCTAAAGTAAACTCTAAGTCTGAATTTCCTAGCTTTCTAGTATTTGAAGTTTATTTGGTTTATCACTACTGACTTCTAAAATTACTGAGGTTAGTATGCTGTGACTGCACACTTCACTTAATTTTATTTGCAGGTGTGTAGCACTTTAAAACGCATCCTCGTGGCACTATAAAGTCCACCTTTTAGCAAACACTAGAAGCAAGTGTGTAGCACATTACAAAGTGTCCTTGTGGCACTGTAAAGTCCAACTTTTTGCAAACACTAGAAGCTTTTACTTGTAAACATCTCACCAAAACAACAACATAAGTGAAAAATTTGAGCACCACTTGAACTTTCACTGGAGTATTATGAAAAATTATTGAGACCAGAGAAAATAATAGGTATTGAGAATTACCTCTTTGTCATGTTCTCCCCAGAAAAATCTTCTTGCTTTTTGCATGCTTTTCAAAGGAAGAATAAAATTTTATTTTCTTGTGTCTAGGCCATATCATTTAATCATTGCTTGTTTTGTACCGGCTCGTAGAGTATCAGTTATAGTTCAATAGCTTTTGTCTTGAGCTCATTATCTGTAATGAATGTATGCACCAAACTGAATATGTTTATTTGTAACTTGATAATTAAGCTGCTGCAGTCACTTATTCTGGGAGAAGGGAGGAAAGGAGACAGACAGCGTATTATCCCACAAACATTGCTCTAGACGGAAATGGGAAAAAAAGGATGTGCTTGAAAATGATCAATGTTCACCTTCCAGCATTCACAACTGTTTAAATCTCACTGGAGTTACATCCGTTTACTTATTAATTGTTCTTCCTCCAAACTAAGTGGGCACTGAGGAAAAAAAAGGGGTCATCGTTCTTTTCATAGATTGTGTTGGCCCTGCTGTTATCTGAGACTGGTGTCTTAAGATTGGAATGCTGCCCAGTTTTTACCACTGTAACTCCTAATTTTCATGCAACCCGTAAGAAGTGGAGATTTCACAAATTTCTTAGCAAAACACGCCTTTCTGTTCTTACAGCTGTTACCAAAATATGTGAAAATTCTTTGAAAAAGAAAGAAGGAAAAAACCAAAACTAAGGACAAGTTTGATGAGACTATATTACATTTTGGCATTTCTGGATGATGAAAATAAGAGCCTAGTGACGTCTGGTAGCCATGGTTGCTAGCATTTCAGGAAGCACAGAAGTGAGAATGAACGTAAAAGTTTTTCAGTTCTTGATTCCTTTCCTACGAGGTTTTGAATAAATCAGACATATAGTGCCACCTTAATTTTTGCTAAATATATCTCTGTTTCCTAATGCTTTTTTCAGAGCAGACCTGAAATGACATTGTAGAACATAATTGCTTTGTTTTTTGCTCTAGTTAATCTCATACATGTTTTAAAGTAGAACATATTTGGTTGAATTTTGATTTTCTGTCAAGTGTACAAGCTGGTACTACATAATGTCCCATTAATCATGTTTTAAAAATAAGTCCAGATCCTGAGGGGAAAATTATGTCATTCACTGATTGACTCTAGATAACAAAACAGGAAAAAAAAATGTCTTAGGAATATCTACAATTCTACAAGGTCCTGGTCACTGGCTGTATTCTTACAAGGTACCAAAGGGCATGTTTAGTGTCTGTGCATAACTTGGCCTTCTGAGGCCAGTAGGACTGGAGCTTTTTTATGAACCTGAAGGAGTGTGGTTCATGGTTCTGTTGCTGAATTTGAAGCTATCTTCATACTCTGGTTTGCACTGAATATGAGAGAATAATCCAAAGAATACATTTCTGTCACTTGGTTAAAGATCTTGATAAACTCTTAATTTATCAAGACCAAGCAGTCAGCTCTAGTAGTATTTTTGTAAATAGTAAAACATAGCAGAGATGAGTATTTTAAGGTGGGAACATGGCCACTGTAGTCTCACTGGCAGGTTTGCTGGGCTGTACTGTAGATGGTGGTTTTGGGGTCTGCAGTTTTGCAAACTAAAATGTGCCCTGATATGCTAACACAGGAGCTGCTGAGAATGACCAAGTGGCCTCTATGTGCAGAACATCTCAAAATGGCATAGTCTGGTTTCAGGCTGAACTCCTACCAGTATTTCTCATTAGCCAGGTGAAAACTATTCTATGATCTGTACTGTCCTTATCCATGAGTTTGTTCACAGGAGTAGGAAAAGGCAACAAGTAGTGAAGAAATGTTATGTTGTGAAAATGAGCAATGACTGCAGGGCATATGACAAATATTGGAAGGATTTTGTTTTTTCCTAGAATTTGCCGCATGTGCATAGATAAATGTGCACATACTCAAAAATACAGCACATTTTGTACCCTAAGGCAAGGTTTAGTACCTGGGTTTGTTTTACATCCTGCTTGGTTAGGGTAAGTTTGAGGCATTGGTTACACTCAGAGTTCTGGGAGTTTTATATTTACTTTTGCCATTTCCTGGGTGCTGCAGCTATCCATGATGGTGGCTTTGGTCTTCCAAGTTTTAATGACAGGACTGCTTTCTGCCTATTAATAACTGTTGTTTGAGGTGTTACCTTTATGCCTTGGTTTGGGGTTGCATCTCAGAGAGGATCATTTTGCCAGCTTGGTTTGGTATTTTAGGTTACCAGAAAAAAATGTATCTAAAAGCCATTCTGAATTTGCACGTCTTTACAGACAGAAATGAGAAGAGCAATTGCATAAGGCAGCAGATAGATTTCTGGTTTAATTTCTTCACCTTTTTCTGACACTGCATTAGATACCCCCAAAATAGTCATTTCTATTACATTTTTCTCTCAGCATTATATTCTGGAATAAAATGTAACAGAGAAATAAATAGCTGCCTCTAAATTCACTTGCTTCCCTCAAAGCTATGTAAGTTGAATCTCTGCCTGACATTGTGTTTTAAATACCATTAAAATCATCCATTTGGTACAATGCTGTGAAAGCTTTTTTTAATTCTGAAATGTTGCCTTAGTGCAGAAAAATTAGCTTAATATGTAAGATCATGAAAATGTTTGCATTCTTAGCATCTTTGAATGTCGTAGAATTTTTCCTGGAGTGACCATTACATCATACTTCTATAAATTATTCAAGTACCTAGGAAGATGTTTTCTCTACAACTATTTACCACTCTCACCTCATTCTTTAATGTCCTTGCTTTCTTTCCATAAAATAATTTCAATTTCTAGAGGTCATCTTATTCACCTCCTGCCTGTACAAGTTACTGATCTTCATATATATTGAAAGTTTTGTACCAGTTAATGAAAAAAATCTGTATTCTTACACTTGGATTTACTCAAATCTGTTTTTCCTGTAGTAGAATTTCTCAGTAAACTTATTTTCATCAGATGTCTGTATCTTATGGCTTTCTTCTATGGTTCTAATATACCTCATCTGTTAAAATAGTTTTGAAGGTTACTTTTGTGTTAATTTCAGTGTAACCCAAAAGTCTCTGATTTTGCTGTTTGGTATTCTTTTGTGCTTGGAAGTGGGCAACAGTTAGGATTTAATTGAGGGTGGGAGTATCTTAGGAGTTAGATCATGATGGATTTATTTTCCCTGTTTAAATAAAGTGAAAGTGATTCACTGAGATTGCTGAATGCAGAAAAGAAAAGGGAAAGAGGAAAGGAAAGAGGAGAGGAGTGGAAAGGAGGAATAATTAACTCATTTGAATATTTTCTCTTTTCACAAGGATACTTGTCAGTGTTTAAAAGTATCCCATCCAAACATAGCTACATCTAAGATGAGAGCCATGGAAACAAATGCACGTGTCTCACTCTATGTGTTTGTGTGTATTTGAAGTTGTACCATTCACATAGCTCACTAACCTGATATCTTAACATATTAATTATCACATACCATTATTTAATTGCCAATTTAGACTATAATTATTTATGCTGATTTCTGAAGTTTTGATAGTAAATCAGTGGCACAACCACATTTGACATGTCTGTTATCTTGGATTCTATAAATCCAAGTGCATTCCTTAGCCAAACTGCCTTTTAACTGTGTTTTCTTGTATTGCTCACTTGGTATGGCAGCGAGTGGATGGGGAAGCTGCCTTTGGGGTAGATTTTATCATCGGGGAGGCTTGCTCTCTGCTCCCTTCCATGTGGGAGTGAACCAGAGCATGCCACAGCTGCAGCCTTTCAGCCTGGGACATCCATGACAAATGCCCGTGGTATGCAAAGAAATGGAGTGAGATGGTTTCTAAATTAGATGCTTTGAGTCCATGAGGCAGCAAACTCAAGTTAAATTATCATACAAAACGTTTCACCAATTTGCTTCAAGGGCATCTCATAACCACATATTTGTATGAAGCATGTTTTTTATTTGTTTTTCCTTCTGCCCAAATATATGCATTGGTTTTGTGTTCTTACTGACATCTGTTACAGAAAACTTACCCACTCCCTCCACAGGTATAAACAACTGAAATGAGATTTCTTGCCATGTCTCCCTTTTGCTTAAGTCCCAGGATAGATACCAAGTCTTTGCAAGTATGAACTCTGGTAACAATTGAGCCAGTTTTCATAATTACACTGAATAATGATCGGAGTTGGACCTATTTGATGATGCTTGCATGGGCATTTTTTGCTTGAGCACTCTACCTATGATTTTGACAGTGACTGCTGGTGATAAAGATCTCCCCCCTACCCGTCTCAAAAAAAAAACCACAACAACAACAAACTTAGGCCCTATTGTGCTATTGTGGTCATAAATTATGCGAAGGACATTCCGTGTGCCTTGGTGTGGATTATGGGGAGTGAGCAGAACAAAGTGCTCCGGCTTGATCTGAATATCTGAATGGATGTTACAGGCTGGAATGTGACTAAACAGCTTTTTCAAATGGGTGAGAAGACCAGTTACCAAATCCTCTAAGCAAAGTTGAGGTTCTTGCTGAATTGGACAAACAGCTGTTGCATTTCCCGTCTGACTGTTAAGTAGCTTTGATAGGTTTGTACATATCAGAGTTTACAGTACATTTTCTAGTCCTTTAGGAGCAACCTCTGGATTTCTCTTCTTGCTTGAAATGCAAACCTTAAGGTGTGTTTGTTGCCAACTGACGGAAAGCAAGAAAAAATATTTCAAGATAAAGAAATCAAGCAAGCAAGCATAAAATTTCATTACTTAAATGGCTGTGCTTCATGGCAGTTTTGTCTTGAAGTAACCTTCTGGTTTTGTAAGTTGTGCAGTGCTGTTTATGAGTAGCCAAAAATCTTTGTCACACACTCAAAAACCTTTGTGATACATGCATTGCTATCTCAGTAATCGAAAGATGGGAGCAGATAATTGGTAAATAGTATTAACCAGCAACATGTGCCAATGAGGGGAATGAATCATTGTTTGCTTAGATAAATACTCATTGGTACCCAAGCAATTTGACTACCCTTTAAATCTCACCTGAGAAGGTAACTAGAAGAGGCTCTTTTGTACATCCTCAACTTCAGTCTTGTAGAGTCATCTTTCCCATCCCACCCCTTCCACCTAGAAATGTGCAACTGAGAGGTTATTCCCTACTGGTGCGAAGAATTTTGGTTGTTTGCACTGGCTCTTGCATTAGGATGGCTACATAAGAAGGACATTCTTGGTGAGGATCAGCGTCTGAGCTGAAGTCATAATATATGCCTGTTTATGGGGATGCCAAGGTAAACACCTTGGAAGTGTTAGAAAGTGGCCATGTTGTGCTTCGGTATTTTTTCCTTTTTCACCTTCATGAAATACCTTTAAGTAGATGCAAATCAGGGAAGAAATTGCAGTAATTGTTTGCTTTAAATATATGATCTTTTAAATATGTGGTCTTTTATGACTTCTTTATTAAAGATGTTTGGGTTTTTTCTTTCTTTTTATTACCCCACCAATATTTCGTGGCTGTTCTTAACATGAAAAGAGAAGGCTGTTTGAAGTTAGATCTAATATTTTTGTTGAGAGACCAACAAAGAGGTACTGATATACAGAACGTGTTGGTTTTCCCCAAGCTACTTGTATTCCCCAAGCAAAGGGTTAATATCCAAAAAATGTTACAAAATACCTACTGCAGCTATCTAAACATTCCTTTTGCTTGTTTTGAGGCAAAATGTCTGACTTTCAAAACCCACTTCTAGATAACAAAATAATTGTCTGAGAACTCCAGTCATCATCTCTTCTCAGGTGAAGTTCTTCAGCTATACCCAGGTGAAACTTTCATTTTGTTCATGTCTCAGTGGTTTCGTGATCTGTATGATTTTTCATTGCAGCCTTGTGGCTCACAGCAAGTTGTCATGTGTGTTATTAGTGAACTCTCTCTGACAGTAATCTCTGTATCTCTTACGATATGGATGAGCTATACAAAAGTTCTCGTAAAAGCTCTTATAAACACTTACTGTGTGAGAGTAAAAGGGCTCTAAGTGAGAACTTGTGTAGAAGCTGTGTTGTATTTCTCATGCACTGATTTTCAGACTCTGTTGAGGAGTGGTTTACTTGCAGCAGAAATGGTGTGTCCAACCAGACTAGGATAGGGGTTGATTTTGGTATACTCATCTCTGGTGAGGCTGCATTTCAAATACTGGGTTTAGTTTTGGGCCCCTCACTACAAGAAAATCATTGAGATGCTGGAGTGTGCTCAAAGAAGGGTAGTGAACCTGGTAAAGAGTCTAGAGCAGAAATCTTGTGAGAAGCAGCTGAGCTAACTTGGGTTGTTTAGTGTGGGGAAGAGGAGGCTGAGCGAGAGACCTTCCTGCTTTCTACAACTGCCTGAAAGGAAGTTGTAGCAAGGTGGGGGTGGTGGTCCCTTCTTCTGAGTAATAAGTGATAAGACAAGAGGAAATGGGCTCAATTTGAACCAGGGGAGATTTTGGCTGCACATTAGGGAAAATCTCTTCCCTGAAAGGGGTTGTCAAAAACTGGAACTCGCAGTCCAGGGAAGTGGTTTAGCCAACAGCCGTGGAGAGATTTAAAAGATGTGTAGATGTGGTGCTGCAGGACATGGTTTAGTGATGGACTTGGCAGTGCTGGGTTAACATTTAGACTCAGTGATCTTAGAGGTCTTTTCTAACCTAAATGATTCTGATTTCATGATTATACTGGAATTAGTTTTATTTAATATCTGACATTAAAAAAGTTGACACTGTCTATTATTTCTTTAATGAGACATTTATTTTTATAATTCAAGTTCAGAAAGGAAGAAGAAGCTGTGATACCCCTGTATTAGAGCCCCTAGTTATCTGTGATGACTGTGGTGCTAGTGTCCATTGTCACTGTTCCTTATAAAGTCAGCCTCATTTTAATGAGCTATCATAGATGTTTAGTGGAAGAACTTGCCTTGACTCAGTTGTTGAGGAGCAATTAAAGCTGTTGCTCTCTTGGCCTCTCCTGGACTCTGGGTCTGGGAGCTGCGTCCTCTTGATGTGCAGTGAAGTTTTCACCTATGGAAAGTGATAATGAATAGTGTTTGCACTTTCAGATCTTGAGCAAAGCAGTGCTTTATATTGGCTATATATTAAAATGAAGCTATGATGTTTGTTGTACATCATGTTACTGCTACACAGAAAGGGAAGGAGATGGCCATTAGGCAAAGCCTATCCTGGCACCGTTTGTGCCCAGCACCCAAAGTCGCAGCTATCTCATTAAATGGGGCCTCTATGTATGGTCATCTCTCAAAACAATTAAATAATCTTTTTCAGTCAGTACCTCAGTCTTATTAAATCGATGATTCATGACTCTGCACAACAAAAACCTTCTGTTGTCTGTGGACAAGTGGGCTGTGTTTTAGACCTAAAAAGGGAAATTAAATTAATGAATTAATGATGATATCCAATTCTGTGTTGTCTTTTCTGTGTGTGTGCTGATGCTAAGATTGCATTATTGGCATCTTACATAGATGCATCAGGAAACACCTGGTGTTGCAGCTTAACAAAACAAGGATGTATTGTTCAACAACATGTGACTAAGACAGGTAATGAAAAAAAATGTCTGTTTTGGTGAAGATTGTGCAGACAAGATACATTTCCTTCATGCATCGGGATAGGAAAAATGCCAGCAAGGATGATGAAGACTTTCTTAATAAGATTTCTATTTTCAAGTATTCCACTTCAGACCTCTTAATAAAATGAATGCATGAGGTGCATGGAGGTAAGATCACTGCTGAATGATATTATGCTCTCATCCATTTAATAACGGTGCAGTTGTAGACTTTACCTCTACCTTCTCTCGTAAATTTAAATATTTAGTACTAAGAAAATTTTGCTTGGATTTAGACGGGCTTATTTACTTTATGTTTTGGGATTTTTTTCTGAACAAACTCTCAATTTATGTCATCTGAATGGTGCATCTCACAAAAGGCTAACCATGATTTTTTCCAGTCATCTTGTGACTTCAGTGTGTCTGTTTACTGCAGAGGTCACATGGACAGAAGCTTTTTCAGGACAGCATTTGAAAATTGAATTTAAAGAGAGCATTTTGGTTTAATTTGCTGGGTCAGTTTGTTTAAATAGGCAATAATCTTGTATTTGTCCTGATGAGACCTTGGACAGAAAGTACATTTGGGCATCATTTTTGATGCTGTAGAATATAGCACTTGTTTAATAACTGCTGAAAACTGATACATTTATGTGTTTTTACTTGGAATGACTGATTTTTGGCTTATGTATTATTTGTGATTGACTGCAGATTGCCTATTCATTTTCTTTCTGGCTTGACTGTGGTAAGAGTAATTACCCTATCCCTTTACTTTCTTACTCCCCTCTGTTCTCAGCCACCTCCCCAAGAGATCAGCTCCAGTCTCAGCACCGCGTGACAGTTAGCAGTTGTGACAGGCTAGCCTATTTTTGGAAGTCTGTCCCCACTCTTTCCCCACTGGAGAAGAAAAGCAAGTTATCTTTAAAAATTAATCCATCTGGAAGAGGAGGAGAAAACTTCATGAGACATTCAGTAGTAGTGCTCGGGCTCTGGTTTTGCTAATTATTTGTTCAGCTTGTGTCATGGGATCAAAGAGGTTTGCACTTCTCCTGGCATTGATCACCTGCCCTCAAGCTCTTCAAGAGCCCTTCTGTTCTGTGTGGAAAAAGAAGCAGACTAAAATACAGCGTGAAGCTGCATGAATGTTGTCCAGTCGTGTCTTTTTATTTCACACATTTTTAAGCTGCTTCTGCAAAACCAGAAATACTACTGCTTGTCTCCGAGAAACAGAAATGCAGAATTTGGCAGTAAGGGTGGAAAGATTTTTTTTTTTTTTCTTCATTTATTTTCCTCCCTCTTTAGACTCTTCAGGCTTTACACATAGTAAAATATATGTGTTAAATTGTACTCACAATGAGGTAACATCCATAACACTGTTCCATTTGAAGATATAACTGCTGTGTTCTTGGTGACTACTTCTCTTATTTTGATATGGTGTCCTTATAATCAAACTGCTATGTCTCTGTGCATTGCACAGCCAGCCTGAATAAGGCAGATGTAGTCATGGAATCTTCTCAGGATTATCAAATAGAAAATATAAAGCAAATGCTAATGTATGGTAGGGTAATTATGACAGCAAAAATAGGTTGTCAATGGATAGTTCCTACCATATCAAGAAAGCATGAATTACGTGAAACTGTCACCAAAATTCTCATTCCGTGTTGTCAGTAGCCCTAAAGCTCAGGAGCACACTGAAACAGCTGTTGTTGCTTTTCATCTCTTGAAGCTCTCTTGTTTTGTTGTCTCATAGGTGGTTATTACTAGAACTTTAAAAACAGAGTCTGTTGTCTGTCTAATCTATTCATGTAATCATGTTCACTTTATTTCCTTATATATGATGTGAATACCTCTGTACATGCACTTTATATACCTGTCGTTGCTAGAACATCAGAACACCTTTCCCTGGAAAGTTGGTACTGAGCCATCTTCAGAGGGTGCTCATCCTCCCCCATCAGCTTGGTATACAATAAATTAACTGTGAAATTGTTTCCTCCATCTTTACCACTTTTCCTTTCTAGCTCCCAAATAAATAAATAAATGCGTAAGTTACCGATTTTAATACCCATGTTAAGATTTTCTTGAGGAATATAGTTCACTTGTTTACATTCTCACCTAAAGGCTGGGTATTTTTTTATTGTGATATGTTAAATTCGCACTTCTCTCTCACCTTTACCTTCATTTCCAGAAGGAAATGCCCATGAGTGTACAGTTGCACACACTGCATTACTACTGTTTACAGCAGTTAATACTTTACACATAGATATACTGATGGTCTGATAGCTGAAACAAAAATGTAACCAAATTTTTAACCTGATGATTTGTTTTCTGCGTGAATTTTTGCTCTGAGATTATCACTTGTCCAGTTCTGTGTAGCACAAATGGCAGTTTGTGCCCAGCAGCTCCTCCTCTGCCTAGTTCAGTTCATTTGACTAGTAGCATTCTTGACGTTCTTCATAGGGTGACCCAAAGACTCTCCTGGGTTGTTCCTGCAGTAGAAGTGATCAGATTGCACACAAGATATGTAGTAATAATAAATAGACATTTTCTTGAAATGATTATGCAAAACAGTCTTTGTATGTCATTAAGATAGCTTTTGTGTCTAGTCAAAACGTATCACTAGTGATAAATTGTGCATGTGCTGTGTGGTCATAGAAGACCATGGTCAGCTGGATTAAGGAATTGAGTTAGCTCTGCTAATTCACACAGCCTCTCAGTGGGAGTTTTGGAAATGTTGGAGTAAGAGAAGGTGAAGTATTTATGTAAGGATGTACATTTGAGTTGATTGCTTTGAAATTTGTGTAAAGAGATATGCAGTGTGCCTCTGCACTCATCTGAAGATGTGTGACTATCACTTGGAGCTGGCGAGTAAGTCTACTCAAACGATCTGCCAGAAGATGTCTGGTTTCTTTCTCTCTTTCCCACTTCCTTTGATTTCCAACGTGTCTCCTGTCAAGGTTGCTGCATCTTGCCACAGCTAGTGCAAGACTCTCCCTGTCATTCCTGCTACTTGGAGTCTGAACCAGGGAGTTCACGGAACAATTGAAAATGCAGAGGAAGTCGTGCTTTTGCCAGGCTGAGGTTAGTTGTGTCTACGGCCAAAGCTTGTTATTTCTGTCCAAAGTCATGTTCATCTGATTTTAAACACCATTTTAGTCTCATTCAGCTATAAGGCAAGACTTACATTTTTTGTTCCAGCTTCTACTGTTTCACTGACATTTCCAAGGGCTAGTTAGGCATATAATTGTAATTCTGTAAATCATGTATGTCACTGAAATTCCAAGATGGGCAAATGAAAGCACTTCCATATGGATGCTTTGGCTTTAACGCTTTGTTAATTGATGGAAGAAGGGATCTAGCTGGATTTTTTTGGTTTGTTTTCCATATGAACATCCATCTGTTGTATGATTGTCCTTGTCTTCATGACTCTGGCATCACCATGCTTTGCTCTGGCACTTGGCTGATTGTAAAAACTGCTTCTTTATAGGTTTGTTGTTACACTTGTTTCTCTTCGATTACCAGCTTGCAAGCTGATTAGTGTCAAGACACTTCCATAATATTTATTATAATACAGAGCAAATCAATGTCTGTGTAATGGAACAAGAATATATGCATTAAGACTGTGAATTATGCTGGTGACTCTGTTGTTTAGTGCATTCTAGCCTTTCAGAAGGCTGGGATGATGCTGACAGTCAGAAATATGGAAAATATGAAAGATCTGGTTCATGTAATTTTTCTTTGCCTAGACTCTCAGGTAAAAAGACTGTTTGCTGTTCACATCACTTTATTGCAGGGTAAACTAGGGTGCTTTATATTGATGTTTCAAAAGCCCATTGCGTAAGCAGTTTATTTTAGATTTGCCTTGGACCTGGACCTCCAATTCCCACCCCTCATCCCTACTCTTTCCCCCTTTTATTGTTATTATATTTCTGTGAAAGTCATCAAAACTCAAGTGAAAGCGCTAGTTTCTAATAGCCAGATATCACCATGTTAACATGCTTTGTTCTTCTGCCCTACAAAGTAATGGTAATGAAAATGCTAATGTGGAGAGAGCTGACTGCTATTTAAGTCAACTGGAGTTACTTTATGAGATATAATAAGGAGAAGAAAAAGCCTGATTTCACCCAGTTACCTAGAAAGGACCTTTGCTGCAGTCTTTGAAGTTCGGTTGTGGCTCTCCTCACATAGTTGCATCTGCTGTCTTGTGTGGAAAATTGTTTTTTTTTCTGCTTCTTACTACTAGAGATCCTGGAAGTCCATTCACCAAAGCAGCCAGCCTGTGTGTCACCATGATGAGGTTTTCATAACCTTAATGAAAGGACTGTGCTGGACTGTTGAAAAACATGCCTTTTGTTCTCTTCAGTACAGTTACCTGTATTGCATCCATTATGGCATCTTGAGTTACAAACACTAGTGGTGTTCTTGCCGTGTTTCCAAGAAAAAAATAGTGTAAGGGAATAGAGGCACTATTTAAGTCAATAATTCATTAATATGATACATTTTTGTTAGCAAAGTTGTAGTTCTGCCCCTGTACTCTGCACTGGTTAGACCGCACCTTGAGTACTGTGTCCAGTTCTGGGCCCCCCAGTTTAAGAGGGACATTGAGATGCTTGAATGTGTCCAGAGAAGGGCAACGAGGCTGGGGAGAGGTCTCGAGCACAAGCCCTACAAGGAGAGGCTGAGGGAGCTGGGATTGTTTAGCTTGGAGAAGAGGAGGCTCAGGGGTGAACTTATTGCTGTCTACAACTACCTGAGGGGTGGTTGTAGCCAGGAGGAGGTTGCTCTTTTCTCTCAGATGGCCAGCATCAGAACAAGAGGACACAGCCTCAAGCTATGCCAGGGGAAATTCAGGCTTGAGGTGAGGACAAAGTTCTTCACTGAGAGAGTCATTGGCCACTGGAATGGGCTGCCCAGGGAGGTAGTGGAGTCGCCGTCCCTGGAGCTGTTCAAGGCAAGGTTGGACGTGGCACTTGGTGCCATGGTCTAGCCTTGAGCTCTGTAGCAACGGCTTGGACTTGATGATCTGTGAGGTGTCTTCCAACCTCGGTGATACTGTGGCTAATGTCATCTAACATTTTTTTCAGCCTTGAAGAGACTCTCTGACTCTTGGGCAGTTTTCTTCTGGTACCAGTGTATCTGAATGTATTTCTTACCCCCAAAGTGGTGGCATTTGGTGATATTTTGCATGTTTTGACTGCAAATCTCCTCCAGGCATTGAGAACTGTAGGGCTGTGTGTCGTAACCAATGTAGCGTTGGATTTATGACATGTTTGCTATTGGTGATGCTATGTGCGACGATGATCATGCGGGTTCAATCTCAGATCTCTTTAGGTCCCAAGTTGATTGTAAAAGTACTAGCTTTAAAGAGAAAACAGAATTGATGTATTATGGATTCTGAGCATGGAAACATGTAAGGCTGTTTTTCTAGCAATGCTTCTCAGAGCAGAATCTATTTCTAATCTCTAGTGTCCTTCATATCATGTATTTTAATTAGATATTCAAGTAACATGGGGAAGAATATCCCCACTCTTCTTCCAGTCTCTAGTCTCCGATCTCTCAAATGGTTTCTTTTATCCTTATGTTTATTCATGTGAGTTGTTCATTTGACTAGGCTGGTTGCAGAATAAGAGATGCGTGAATAGTGGATTTTCAGTTTAGTGTGCAAAGTTAAGGAAGACAGGGGAAGTATGTATATGCCATTGCAAGCTCATTTTTTTCACAGTGTGCTGTACATAACACACCAGTATGTTCCACAAGGAAATTTATTCCTGTGCTGCTGGTGGTACAGAGGAATAAATTAAATACTTTTGTTATAATAAATCACATTAATATTGAATAAAATAACATGAAGATCTTGGTTTAGATACTGTGGCTGCACTATAACTCAGAGTGATATCTGACTAACATTTATTGTTGAGTGTAATTTTTATACTGCTTTGAAAGTGACAAATATTTGACATGTTCAGTTAATAGGTTTAATTAAAATTCAAGATTGATTATGAAGATGAGTAACTCTCCTTCATTACCTTGTAGGAACAAAAGATACCTATGTTTTGAGAGGAAAAATAAAAGAATTATTAACCCAGTAACATGTATCAGAGGAATTGCAAATACTCCCTTCCCTGAGCAGAGATCATAAATATTAAATTCTGCCTCCCCCAGCAAAGAAGGAATGAGATTCAAAGCAAATTGGGTTTGCAGAACTGCTAGGTTTCAAAAAAGTGATTTTAAAATAATGATAAGTGCACTTGTCAGAGGTGAGCTGTTGCTTCAGACAGATCAGAGATGATTAGAATAGTGGAAGGTGGTGGAGACTTGCTCTAAATTTCAACACATTATTCAAGTGTAACTCAGATGTAGAACACTGAATGTGAGATTGGTTCCCTGGGTTTAAGTTTTGAATATTCATCCCATGGTCATGTAAGAAACTTGAAAGGGGGTATTAGACAGCTATCCTAATTTGTTCCAATGTTTCCAAGAAAGTGGCAGCACCAACTGAGGCATTGTAATGTGTTATATTTATAGGTCTATTTAGCGACTTTTTCCTATTAAATCTTGTCAGGCTCTGTGATTTATATGATATTTGTTCAGCATGCTTGTAGCAGATATGACTGGGTAATTTGAAATATGAAATGTGTTTAATCTCTGAGTTGAGCTAATGATAAAGCCGAATTAGGCTAATCACAGTTTAAAGTAGCCGTGTATTTCATTTCAGATTTGTAGACTTTCAATCTTAGATATGTTTTAGCCTCAAATAAGAATACAAAAGGTTATTTCTTTGTAAGTACAGCATGTTGTTCTGAAGGGTCACCTACATGCCTTCAATTTACAAGCAGGAGAAAAAGGAATTTGTTTTTAATATGTTTTGAAATTCCATTTTTCTCGTATTTCTTGTGTCAGTCACTGGTATTTAGCTTAATTTTTTAATCAATTGCCAGATATCACAACTGGTTTAAAATGTGACTAGGAGAGTTGTTTCATTTATGCCTTTTCTGATCAGTCCTTTGAATTGCCTCAAAATAGTTACAAGCATTGCAACTCTCACGTCCTTTTATGGATTTAACGTGAAAAGGCATTGCTGTACCTGTCATACAAAGAAACTCTTGAAACTCGCCTGATGAGAGAAGACAGCATTTTGGACAGGATTCAACTCCTTGCTATCTGACTTGACAGGCAGTTTCAGTTTTCCAGACTGGCCTCACTTCAGCAGTACCTTGGCTGTTAGGCATGTCCAGTATTCCAGTGTGGGCTGCAGTCAGAGTATTGTAAATGCAAAATAATATTGGGTGCCCAAGATGGCCCCCAGCCCCTACATCACCCACAAGTGAGTCTCTCTTCACAGATAGCAGGTCCCTTCCTGAGTTGGCTCTGTCACAGTCTCTATGGAGAAATTACCCTGCACACACCCTAAGGAACCTTTGGGATTGCTCCCTCTCTTCTGTATTATATTGCCAGAAAATATCAGGGAAGTTGAAGTCCCTCCATGAGAACGAGGACCATTGATCAAAGACTAATGATTGCTATTCAGTTTATCCCAATTTTTCCACTTATGTATCCCACCACTTTCCTATGAAAACACAGATTACAGGGTTCATCTGTGACAGTTAAAATTTATGTCTGACAATGTGGAATTATTATTGGAGCTACTAGACTGGGAGAAGGCAAAGTACAGATTTGAAATTCTCTCTTCTACAGTTTGAGAAATTCTTGTTTGAATTAAGAAGTCGTTGCTGGTAACTCCTTGAACTGCTATATGATTATCCAAGTGTCAAGCTTTTTGTATCACTCCAAATAAACAGCAGTGACTAGAAAATACAGAAAACTTAGAAAATCTCTCCTGCTGCTTCTCCTTCCAGTAATGAATTTATATACATGGCCTTATTTTTGTTGTCTTCATTAAAAGCCAGTTTAGATTTTTATCCCCAGCAGCTTTATAGGCAAGTTTTTCTATGAAAGTCTTAATAGTATTGCTATGTTGGGTGTGTTGTTTGTGTTTGGCTCCTGTTACCAGCACCCAGAGTCTAAAGTGCATGGTCATTGGCTGTGATATCTGATACGGAGGCCATAGGACATAACTTGTTCCCACAGAAGAAGAATTGTCTGTCAGCTGACTCATCTAATGCCTAGAGGTAACCCTTAAAATTATACATATTTGTGCAGTGTAAATGGTGCTTGTCAAAACCTTTCTGTTGAGAGGATGTGGGGGTTTTATGTGGACAAGATTACTGCTTGGGCACATTAGCGGAAAGCTGTGCTTTGCCATAGGCAGTGCAATAAACTTCCAGATCTTGACTGTCAGAGTGGAGGTGCTGATCTATGGTGAAATGAGATTGCTTTTCAACACTTGGCCATGAGATCAGACTGGAATAGCCCAGGAAAATCTTTTGAGTGGAGTGTATCATTCACCCAATGCTTTGGCATTTCACATTAAAATGTCCTGTGCTGTTAAGCAGTGACTACAACATATTTGTTAGCTAAATCAATGCCTAGTGGAAAGGTTTGGAGAAAATAAAGATTATTCAGAGCACAAATAAAACCAAAATGGAAATCTTTTTGTGTGACATAGCTGTGCTGCAAATTGTTTCAAGGTCTTGTCCCCGCTTTTTTTCTGTTGTACATCACTTGTATCAGGGGCTAACGGTCCCTCAGTGTCCTCTCTGTTCAGGACCATCTAAAATGGATTACCAGCCTTTCAGCAGCCCTGTTTTGGAAATTTGCTCAGTGATAGTCACTCCACATTGTAATCCTTCATCCAAAATGGAAAACCTGATGGGTTTACTCTCTTTAAGTCAATAAAACTTTTTTTTGTTTTATTTAAAAACTTAGGTTCTGGCCTTGCATCAAGGCAAGACATCACTTTAAGAAAATTTAGAATGCTGATCTATACAGCATCAGTTGTTAGTTTCATTGAGATCTCCCCAGTCCAGATGGTGAAAAGATTTTTAGAGAAGATTCAGCCCTTTCTGGAACTTTGGAAGAAGCTTCCTTCTCCATGTCTTTCCACATGAGGCCAGTCTTGTGGTTTGTGGGATCATTATTGCTGTTCTGTTTTCCTTTAGGATCTGAGGAAGAGCCTTAGATGATTGTATTAACTAGATATAGTAGTTAGTCTAACCAAAGACACTACCTTTTCTAGAAAACTTGTCTACATCAAAGAAATTATTTACTATTAAGAGGACTTACTCTTGTTGAAGGCTGTCACCCGATACTGGATTGCAGTGGGAGAGAAAATAACATCAAAATACAGAGTTCTTAATCTACAGGTATATTTAATGTAATTTACAGGATTTTGGGTAAGAAATAGAAACGTGCATGTTTTTCCAGTGTAGACAGTTATAGGCTGAATATGGGGCATTGCAAGATCATGTGGACAGAGAGAAATATTTCTGTGTGATGACAAATTATAACTTCCATGCATTGTTTTACTGCTGGTATTTTTATGTTAGGTAACAAACACATTTCAATCCCAAGCATGTTTGTCTCTTTTTCAAAGTGCCTTAAAACACAGACCTAGGCTGCATCTCAGTCTTTGTAAGGCATAATCCAGAAAGTGGCTACTGCGGCAGATGGCACTCAGATACACTTTTAGCTCCAGGGATGTCTTAGAATGTAGCACAAAGAAAGTTTTCAGCAAGGGAAGAAGCTCATCCCTTTCACATCTGAAAAGTTTGTAGTCTAGCACAAAGAAAAATAACTATTGGCTTGCACATTTCTGTCCTTCAAAAGTGGATCTGTAGAGCTCTCTTCCATATTTATTCTCTTGTTTCTTGGGAAACACTGGTAAAGTTTTTATCCAATTTGGGTTATTGTATAGTTTTCTTAGTAAGATTTCATATATTTCCCAGGACCATTTGGTCCACAACAGCGAGGTCATACCTCCTTTGAAGCTGTTAGTTAGTGGGGAGCTATGAGAAGATCACAACTTCTCTCATTAGGCAGGGATATAAAGGAACACTGCAAAAACTTAGGTTTCCATTTATTTTTCTGTTCAGAGTGATCTGATTTTTATGGAAGTGAGATATGTTTCTGCCACTTTTGTTCTCTGTCTGCTGTCTACCTATGAATTACAATCCATTGTCCACGTTTTCCCGCTGAACTTCTCAGTAGCATTCCCCTGTGTCTGAGCTCGTGGAGCATCTCTGAAAGTCTCATTCTTAGTCTCCTCTATTTCCATCCAGCAAGTCTAAGGTCTTTATGGAAATTATAAGCAGGTGCCAGCAAGTTATACTGTAGAATAATTGGTCTCACAGAGCACTTAAATGTTTCTCTTCATCTTTTTGGGATCTAGAAAGAGTAACTATACCAAGATTTGTTTTAAGTGAGAGGCCCCCATTCTAACCCAGTATCCTTTTAGTGGCTATGGCTAGTAGCACGAGTCTAAGGGAATGAAATGTTAAGTCTAAAGCGGCATTTTCCCAAATGTTGCCCTTCTCATTTTGGAAAAGCACATCCTAGGCACTTTTTGAGCCAGAGGTTGTATCCACAGCTTTGTGTTTATTAGGTCATGCTGAACTTTCTTTGCTGGATTTGTCTAATTAGTCTTTGAAACCACTTGTACTTCTCAGTGCCTACATTGCAGTATTTTTTTATGCATGTTTTATAGCAGCTTAAAGGACCTTCTATGATTACCTACATTTTTTTTTCCTTCCAGAAATCCTTTTCTAAGTGCTTAAATCCAATTAGTATAGCTTTTGTCCTATCTGTTGACAGTTTGGTAAACATCTCTGCATCAACATTTTTATCAACAGCTTTATATAACAATCCATTAATCCAATTTCTAAGTACAACTGCCTGTTCTTAGTTGTAGGAGAAGGAAATGCTTTTACTTTGCCAAATTATGTAAAAGAAATCTGCTAATAAAGATTTAAATTTTTTTTTAAAGCATGTAAAATTCAGACATGAACTGATATATAATTGGATTATCCAGCCTCATCCTGTCATTTTTTCTTACTGAAGCTGGTTTCAATCCATAGGACAGTTGGTTATCTTTTGTGTGACGAAGATGTATCTGTTCCACATAATTCTCTATAAAGCATGTCCAAAAATTTTACTGTTTCTTCTGAGCTAGTTACCAGCTGTTTCTTACTATTCCCTCTGAATTGACTAATTTTGTTGATCCTTTTTTACCTTAAGTTTAGCATCTGACTTTTTTCTCTACATTGTCTTCTGCTGTTAAGGAGACATAGTTTCTCTTCACATCTCTATTCTTTAAAAAGTTTTAGATCTGCTTGCGCTTTACTCCCAGTGATAATGAGATTTTTGTCAGATAGTATTCAGTCCTTGGCTTTTAGAATTGGAAGCTTTATCAATTAAGGATGCTTTTCATCACAGCCATGCTGGTATCCAGCTCTGGTTTGAATATTTCTTCCTTATCTTTTACTCTTAGTTCTAAAAAAGTTGTGCATAATTTTTAAGAGGCACCAGTAAAAGTATGCTGAGTCTCTAGGAGTACTACTCCATTTTCATTTCCAACCTCTCCACCCTAAACTGGTCGGTGATCTTGTATCTACAGTGTTCAGTGTGCTTCTTACCAGCTAGGAGGGAATAATAGGCTTGCTTTAATATTTAATAGGATTGCTCCTCTGGAAGCCTTATAACTGTATGTGATTTTTTTCATACTTTTCTCATCCTCCATGTTCTCTGTAGGACTCCTTTTTTTTTTTTTTTTTTGTAAACAATAAACTTTATCTTACTGGTCTGGTCTTAGTTGTAGCTTTAAGAATGTATTTATCTCCAGCTTAGAGGCTGTACTTCTAGTTCCCTGTACTTACAATTCTTCTTGTCTCCTTGGTTCAGTTTTGGAGGTACAAATTCAGATCTCAGCTCATCAGGGACCCCTCTCCTCACAGAGTCTATTTGTGTATTTTCTTTTGTCTTCTAAGAGCATATTCTCTTTACCACTTAACCATATTTTATTTGCCAAATTCCATGTGTTATCCAGAGCTGTGATCCTCCTTGGAAATCTATGGGAAATAGCACTTGTAATTGCTGTCTTTCATGGAGTATCTGTTTTGTAACCAAAGCAGGAAAGGTAGGGAGTGAACAGGGAATGGTATTTTTGGAAGATTTTGACATCTCCTCTTTCAAACACCAACATCAAGCAGTGACACTGCAGGCTCCTGGTATCTTAGTGTTTCTTTTTTCTTTTTATAATTTTTGCAAGTTTAGCTAAAAGGTGAACTCAGATATTAAAAAAACACTTCGATGCTACTAACAGATGGTTATAAAAGACAAATACCAGGGAGTGTCTCTCTTACAGATTTTAAAGTACCTGAACTTGCTTTTAAATTGCCAAGCCATGTTGCCAGTGTTCCGTAATAGCATAATATGTATCCTTATAAACTCCAATGGAAATAGTAAAATGTATCCAAGTAATGACTTCTGCAAAGGAGAAAAAGAGGAAGAGTTTTTATATACAAAAGTCTGTTCTTGTTACAAGGGACTAGTTTTAAGATTATAACATATTAAGTGTTTCCACTTTTTTATATAAAGCAATTTATCTGGAAGTTCTTGAGCTTTTCCTGTAATGAAAAGTCCTTTAATGTAAAACTTTGCAGTAAGAGGTACTCTTCAGTTTCATCTGTGGAAGATTGAGGAAGGATAATAGATGAGCAATAAGAACAAAAGTGAGGAGAAAATAAAGGCTGTGGATTTGGTGGCTTAAAGAAGGAGAAAAGGGCCACAATAAGAATTTAATTCCAAGATATAAGGCAAAGATCACTGCAGACCTGAGAATATGCATATGCTGTTGTTAGATGTGATGTGTTGAGTGGGAGGAGAGGACTCTGTATAGTAAAAGCTTATGTATCTTAGAAGGAAGGAAAGGATGTTTCCAGACTATCAGACTAGGAAGATTATTTTAGAAGCTGTGATTTGAACAGCCTGGTAAGTAAGGAAGCTTGTGGGAATTGGATGCCAGATAGGAAGGACCTGCAGTAATTGAGGCAGGAGACGATCAGGGCAAGAATGAATGATTTAGGTGGGCTGGTAGGAAGAGTGTTTGATATTCGGTAAATTGCAAAGCAGGAAAGTGATGTGACTGGCCAAGCATCCGGATACTGCGCTGATGGCAAAGTGAGCAGCAGAGCAGATGACAGAATGGTCTTCCCAGATGTGGAAACCAGTGTGGGAGGGAAAAGAATTCACTCATTGCTTTGTGAAGTCTGGGAGGCTGCACTTGGAGACCCTTGGAGGCTGCACTTGGAGACCATGCAACAATGCCTGTGTTGAATTTGCATGTTAGCTGCAGAGCAGGTGCTGGAGATGTGCTTGTAGGGAAGGGAAGACATGTGGACATAAGAACTTAGGTACACAGGCATTTTATGAATGGGAGAGTAAAAGGAGAGAGATGTTAAACAAGTGCTTGGAGAGAAGGTTAAAGTTTACCAAAAGCTGTAATTATAGTGTCACTCCAAACTGCAGCAAACAAAGGCTTTCTAGTGACATTTAGTACTGTTTTTCTTCAGCAGGTTTTGATTTCTTAGCAAAGTAAGTGTATGCTGTGTTTTCAGATGGAGGGAAATGACATATGGTGCTGTTTAATAATTTAATTTATCTTAGAGTATCGTGTAACATAATTGCCCTGAAAATATTGTACATACTGCTTAGCTGCTTCTGAGAAGAACAACACTCATTTCTTGACTGTAACTGTGGTATTATGTTGGTAGATAGCTGTGAACATCAACAAATCAAATAATTGATGTTAAATGATGGATGTTATTCTGCAACCAGTCATATATGGGGAGGTGAGAGATTTTTCTTGGCTTTCTCTCTGCTTTTCTTGTCAGCTGGCTGTGACCTTTTGCCAGTCACGACACCAAGTTAAGACACTTGGTTGTCACTGGCTGCAAATGCAGTAAATATATGCCCAGGCACTTTTTGCTCTTGACTTCTCTTTCTCCATTACTACTTCTGTTTGTGAAAATAGTTGGGGAAAATAATAGTGTTTACTTCACTCGTCCTTCCTGTGTCTGCAAATTTGTCAAAGTGAGTTTTTATTTAGGCTTATTTTGCTCTCACATCTTCCTCGTAACAGGGCTGGAAAATGGGAGCACATAGGAAGGCATTTGTAGAGCTGTCTTGCACAGCACTTCTGGTGGCAGAAATGCTCTACCAGCATGACTCCTGCTTTTTTTCTCATTAAGAGACCTTCTGCCATGGAGAGAATCTTCTGCTTTATTCTCAAAAGGAGTAAAATGTCTGAAAGCATTGGGACCCTTCCTAGGGTCAGTCCCTCATCTTTGGTGCTGAAAAAAGAGGCTTTTGGTCTAATTAGATTGTGCTAGTATGTTATTTATGAATAGATTGTTTTTAAAAATCTTCATTATGTCTCTTCATAAGATTGAATGTGAGCTAGAAACATCAGGACTGATATTCTGCCTTGGTTAGACATAATTTTGTTATCACGTTAGCAGTTTTGTTGGTATATTGGTTTTCACGTTCATTAGTGCAAAGCAGTCAGATATTTATTTTCCTTTTGAGTTATCTGAAATAAATTATTACTTAATAAAGGACTGGGAAAAAAAAGGAAAAAAGTAAGAAATTATTAATATGGGGTGAAGACTCTAGTTTCTTTTCTGCTGCTGCTCTCACAGGGTCTCAGAATAGTCATTCCCATTGCATGTGCTGCTTCTGTTTTTGCCATGCAAGAAATTTCCCTGAGGAAGTGACTACAGTAAGGTCCTTCCTCACACTTCTTTGAACCAAGCAGGTCTATTATACAGTTTGTCAGTTTCCCATCCCCTTGAATTCGTGCTTTATTTAGCTTAGTATAGTATTTATTGCATTGTATTATCTATTTTTAATGGTATTGACTGCAACCAATGACTTCATTTGTAGTCTTCTACATCATGCTTAAGTCCATAGGTTCCTAAAAAGGTAAATCAGTTATTTTAGGGATGATAGTGGAGGGAGCTATGTTGCTTCTGCAGTTTAACTCTGGGTCTTTAGAGCCTCCATTAGTTCTCTTAGTTTTCCTCTTTCAGAAGGAAATTACTAACTATTTGTTAAGCCACTAAACAATTATTTCTGGTTAACAATTTGTCTTCGTAATGTTCAGTTCCAAACTACGTCTGCAGTTGTCCATACTTTGAGCAAGTGCAAGTCTTTTGCTGAGATTCTCAAGCAAATGTTTGTTTCAGCAGATGTTTCGGTAAGGAAGGCCAAAAAATGAAAAGACTACAGTCTTTATGTCCATTATAGCCCCATTAGCTCTGTGTTACAGTGGGTTATTTTAGTTTTCTGCATGAGAAAAGAGACAAATAAGAGTACTAGAGTAGCTGCCTCCTACTGAGAAATCACCTTTTCCATAATTTCCTTCCATTTCCTTCAAGAGAAAATGAAGGCAATATGAAAGATAGTCTCTCTACTTGTAAAGATTTCACTAGCAGCTCTACTAGGCATAAGTGATGGTCAGTCACCATGCACATTGTTTTAGAGAGTGGAATAACAAGCAACTGCTTGCGGTGACACCATGGATGAGGCTATACTGTTTGTTTAACAATGTTTATGTGAGACGTATCGTGGCTCTTTACCTGCCCGGTCAGTGTTATTTGTGTATGCAGATTTAGTCTTTGAGACTGTCAGAGCTTCTTGATGAGGCTGAATCTCCAGCACGTTCTAGAGCTGATTCATATGTGACCTCTTGGAGAGGGAAGACCATAAACTTAATCTCCAGACTCCCTGGTAGGGAGATTCATGGCCAAACACATATGACCGGAGTTTCAGTAGGAGAAATCAATGAATTTGTATATCTTGGGAAATACAAGAGGTCAGAGAAGAAGACAGAATGTTATCTGGTGTAACATCTGTGAATCAGGGACAAACTTCCAAAAGGAACATGCTTAAATCTGAGCTAGTTACCCTACTCCGTTTATTTTAAGCAAAACAACCTGATGGTTGGCCTCTTTGCATCATGAGCAGCAGCCAAGTCCCTTCTCTCCATGTGAGATACGCATACCTTAAATCTCAGATGTTCTTTGCATAAATATTCAAAGTTTCTGCCTGACAATTTTCTGCTGATCTGCATGAGTACATAAAAGCCATGAAAGAAGAAAGATTGTGTATATGATTTCTTATTTCCTGACCCGTCTGGAGCTTGTATGGCAGGTTAACATCACATTGTGCTATTTGATGATGGTACATTATGACAGGCTACTATTTTCCTGTCTGTGTCTACCCAACAAGAAACCCTAAAGCAACCCTCAAAACCAACCCACCATTTGGCATCAGAAAGACCCAAGGAGGATTATTGGATGAAAGATGTGTCACTGCTATAGGTGATAGAAATAAACAAACATCAACAAATTTATTCCATTCAAAACAGGGTTTGTGCACTTAGTTAAGAAGAAAGTAAATAACAACTTTGAATTCATTTGAGAAACTTGTCATTTGTTTGTATAAGCATCCAAGAAAAAATGGTATTTTGTTTTTAATTATCACAGGTAATATTCCGTGAAAGGAAGATGTATTCAAACAGAAATAATAAGGGCAAGATTCATGTTGTTTGCTGTAGCTGCCTGTATCTAATCTTGTTGTGTTAGGCTGCGTTAGGCTGCCTGTTCTTACTGAAAGGACAGTAAGAAACAGTTGCAGGGTTTTTGTTGCTTGTCCTGTTTTGTTGTCAGGGTCAGGAATAAAGGATGTGTGTCTTCCTATTGACGTTGAAGGCAGCACAGACAGACATAAAACTGGTGAAAACCAGCTACATTTGTCCAGCTGAATTCTGCCTCGATTAGCTCCTGTGTTAAGGAACTAAGGTTTTGTCTGTAGCTTTCCGAGTTAGAAAAGGTACCCTTGAAACAGATCCAACCATACAGCATGCTTTGGCATGACATAGTGATGAAATCTTTATAGTTATTAAGAAGTAAAGCAAGGTTGGCACTGACTACCAATCCAAATGTTGCTTTACATCATACTAACAGTAATTGGCATGCATGCTGTACCACAACAATACCAGCATATACATATTTAAATATTAAAGAAAATATAGATGCACCATGCACGGAAGCTATAAATTAGGTAAAACTTGTAATACCGAAAGACAATACCATTTGATGAAATCCATTTAAGTAGGTGCCTTATAAATTAAACTAATTTGAGGGCTGTTTGTTGTGACAGATAGGATTTCACAATGGGATTTGCTTCTAGGAAACCTGGAACCCTATGTGAAGTGTCCCAGTGCATCTGGGGGCAGTAGGAGGAGCAGTCAGTAGGAAGAGCAGATTGCTTGCATGAAGCTATTGTTAAAACTTCAGCATGTTGCATTTAAAGGCTATTTGAAGAAAATAGGTTAGTTTTATCGGATCAGACTAAAATCAGATGGGTTGTTTAATATAAAAAAATGAGAGGAGGAAAAGGTTCCGAATGTGCATTGAAATCTGACAGCAGACTTTTCTACAAACTACTGTGGTTTACCCAGGGAATATTAGACAATAATTTATTTGCAAACTGACTGCTAATCTGCTGATTGCTTGCTTTTCTTTGTCCCCCTGATGATTGGTATCCTGTTATTTCAGGTTTGAAGTTGAGTAACTTTCATTGTTATGAACAATTTATTTTAATCTGTGTCCCAGGAATTAGATGCTACTCAGAGAGATAATTGCCAAAACAAATGAAGTCTCCTGAGTTGAAGCCTCTGTTGACAGGTCTGTGGGGCTCTTTCTAGATCATTGCAGAAGGTAGCTGTAGCTTATGATGTTGCATTTTACAAATTCAATAACATACTTTTGGTTCTTCTGTGATGCCTACTTTCCATTGTTACAACTTTGGTTTTTTGCTTTGTGCATCTGTGCATTTTTATGTGATACCAAACGAATGTGATTAAGAGCAAAAGGAAAAGGAAAATACTTCCAGTTGGGAAAACTTTGTAGTTGAGTCTTGCTGTGTCATAGTCGTCTCACAAGAGAAGTGGTGATTTCCTCATCACTGCAGGGCCTTTCTGGCTCTCTAGGAAAACAGTGTAAGAAAATATGGATCAACGCTTTTTGTTTTTTATGCTTGAGCTCCTCGACCTGCTTCTTATCCCAGAGTGAAATATTCAGCAAAAATTGGCCTCGTAACTTCCATTTCTTGCTTCCAGTTGACTGAGTTATTTCACCTTCACTACTTTTCTCACTAGGTGGAATATCTTACGTGACACATTTGCCCACTAGATAATTCAGGCAAAATGGATTCAGGAAATAATTTGTAAAAAAAAACAAGCACATGATCAATGACTCTAAACTACTCTGTTCTATGTATTTAGCACTGACCAAGTGGTAAAACATATATGAAAATAGAGTATGCCCTACTAAAAGTGTGAAAGCAAGCAAACTGAAGGTAAAGAATTCCTTGAATTTCAGAGTAACTTCTGCGTTTTAACAGCTTTTGAGGTGAGTTCTTTAGCAGCTTCTAAACAGAATATATCTGCAGTATTCAAGTCCCCTTTCTGTAGGACTGTCCATGTTTTTTTGTGTCTGTAGGAAGCATTCTTCAACATACTGAGTGAGTTGTGTGATTTAATAGAGCATTTTTCTCCTCAGTTCCTAAGACTTTTTTCCCTCAGGAGTTAGCATGCGTCTGAGTTGTACTGTACTTAAAATTGCTCTCCTTTAAAGGTTCATTTGGTCAACAGCTCCTGCAGTGTATTCTAACTGTAACAAGTTCATTGTGACTAACGGCTTCCTTCCAGCAACCTGAAATAACAATGCCTTTTCTGTCCATGTCTATGAATCCTAGTGAGGATTTTGAAAAGCCATCCACTAGGCATACATTGTTTCTATTTAATAATGAAAACCCCATTGATATCTTCATGATTTTATTTCTATCTGTCTGTTTTTATTACATAGAAATGGTTTTAGTTATAATATTAGGAAATGCCTATTTTTAACTTTAAAAGTGAGAATAAAACCAAAGATAAACCCAAAGTACAGTATCTGTTTTTTGGAAGATTAACATTGATAAGTGCTAATGTAGGAAAATAAATTAGAAAATATGATCTATGAAAAGTAGCAGTAGTTTTCCAAACTCCTAATAAGTTAATTATTATTTACTGTTTCTGCTAGCATAGAACCTGTCAATCCTGCTGATCATGCTGACTTAACTGGTGCTTTGCAAGGGACAAAATAGGAGACTGTGTCCAGAAATTACCATGTGTGTAAAAGATGAAAGAAAATAACTAATTGTCTTAGGAGGGCTGAAGAAAACAAGGAGATGCTGTTGTTCACTGTGATAGTCAGTGGTCGTTAGTGTGTTGAGAGTTATCCTTGTGAAACCTTTATGTGCATCACACCAACAAAATGTTTTAAGAAGGGAGCAAGGCAGTGTGACTCTTCCAAGAGCCAATGGGCAGCATGAGCAACAGCTTGAAGTGAGCTTGATTTAACATCAAACAGATGGGCAATAGATATTTTCACATGCCTGCTAGAGGTGAATACACCCATCCAGTGCAGAACAAGAGAGGAAGATGTGGAGGACAGACTGCGGAAGAGACTGAAAGCGACAAAATGTGACAGGCATTACATCTCTGTACTTCTTTTATGATGGTGTGAAGTCAGAATTCATTAAAGCTTTTTTTAGGTACAGTAGCAACACCATATGGAATGTTTCTGTCCGGCTGTGGCCACAAGATACTCTCTGAAGAATACCATGTGCATTCTGTGACACTTAAACTCTAGATGTGTTTGGAAGGGATATATATGCAGAGAATTAATTTGTCTAGTAGCCAAATAATATCTATTACATTTTCTTCTCCATATTACTCATAAGTATCTAAACAGTTCTTTCCTGAGGAGAGGTGTAGTGGGTTCACTTTGGCCAGCTGCCTCATAGCTGCTGTCTCACTTCCCAGGATAGAAAAGAGATAGTAAGAGATAAATGTCCTGACTGAAAATAAAGACAGAGATGTCACTGACCAGGTACCATTAGAAACAAGAGAGGCTCCAAAAGGAAGGAAAATAATTTATTGACAATTACAGTAGAAGCAAGCTCCTTCAATAAAGTTTGTGTATTAAATGAGAACAATTGGACAAACACACTGCCAGTGATCACAGCAGAGATCTACCTTCTTAATGGTTCTCTGTTGTATATATTTCTATTTTATTTCTATTCTATCTACATTTCATGTGCTGCTCCTTAGCAACAGTGTGTAAGACCCAACCTGTGGACAGTAAGCACTTTCATCCTCATTCCAAAACATCTCCTTTCCAAATAGCCGTCATTCTGGAGAGGCAAAAGAAAGGAAAGACTTCCTATGTTATTACAGTGGCTGCTTTGGGTTTGGTGTATTCACCTCTGTAGTGAACTTAAGAGCATGGAGGAATAGCCTTGGGTGAAGACTCCTGGTCTGAAAGTCTTATCTCAAAACAGACAAAGAAACCATCTGCCTAAACATCTATAAACTTAGCAATGCCAATGCAAATAAAGCAAAACATTTGTTGCTGCCATTGTTGATAAATATCGAAATACTCAAATTCTAGCAAATCAGGGAGTGTTTGCAGTTCTTCATCACGTGAAGCCTGCTTCAGGGCATAGGATAAAATAAGAATGCTGATGCAAATTTCAGTGCAGATTGCAGATCTGGGCCTGAAACCATTTCCATTTACAGTTCAGCTAATTGGTTTCCAATTGCTTCTTTCATTTCATTGCATCCAAATGCTCATTTTTAAATCTGGAAGCTACTATATTACTAACTCTGTAAAGCAGAAATATTTTTGTGTGGCTGGTTGATTATCTGAAGCATTTTCTGGTATTCATGAACTTAGAGATGAATTTATGACACTGATATGCAGAATTACTTGATTTACATTACTCCTACAAATTGTAAACTTAAAATGTTCCAGTTGGCTCCTACTCTTTTGTTTTTATCATGCCACAAAATAGGTTCATCACTTTGAAACTGCCATTAAGACAAGACAAATACTTTGATGTCAGAAAGGTTTTAGATTTAGAAGAAAATCACACTAAAGAATGATGCAAGTTTTATAGACTGTTTGCACTAATGTGGCATGGCATGGTATACGTGTATGTCAAATGCATATGTTTGGTGTATACTTTTAATCAGCTGTCCCTGGCCAGCCCAGAATAAGAATAATGTATGAGTTAATTATGGTGGACTGTGGACATCTCTGTTTCTTTCCTGAATGTTTGTATGCTGATATATACTTGTTGTTTACTGCACTGTCTGTGCTTTCAGTTTGCCAGGCTAAGGTTGCCATTGCTCATTGTTGGTGACGTGTTCTGTGTCTGCTTGCACCATTGCACTGTGTATGAACTTCAAGAGTTTGTATTTCTTGAACCACTGAATTACTGAATCCATTTGCAGTAGCATCAAGAAGGATAAAATGCATCAATTTAAGCTTGATATATTTTATGTAGAAGAAAAGCTGGCCATTAGTGGCATCGAAGAAGGTACTAATTACAAAAAAAGGACAGTACTAATATAGTTTAGGAGTTGAAGATTGTTAATGTTTCCCTGAAGAAGCTTTTACATTTTTCTTTGCCTGATTTGTGATGCTGTCCTCTTCCATTTTAATATTCCATTTTTCTCTTTTGCTTTCCCACTTGGAGAATATCTAAGAAACCCATTTATGTTTATCTGAGTACTTAAAAGAAGTAATACTAGTTTACATTTCTCAAAGATAATTACATTTTGCAATTGGCTAAATTTTACTTGTCTTCTGTCTAATTGGTTAGATGGCATCAGTACTGAAATTGCCATGATCGTTCATATCTTCTCTGAGCTAGCCCATGTTTCTTACAGAAAAGCTTTGGAGAAAACATTAACCAGCAAAATTTAATTGTTCACAGGCAGCATCTGTCATATACAGTGCCTTAAATTCATTCATTTTCCAGTTACTGTATGTAACAGCGATATGGAAATCTTGATAAAATCTGAACATGGTAATAAATTAAAAATACATATGCTCTTCACACATCTTCAGTTCTAAGTTATTTTTATGTTTCCTTTTTTATTTGTGAAATAGTTCTTTTATAATACAGGTTTTAAAATGTTATGTTAAAGCTGTCTAGGTTACCAACATGTGAATAGAATTTGATGTCCTTATATCTTTAGACCATGGTTACACCAATCCTATTATGAGGAAAATGAGCTAGTTTTGAAAAACTGACTGCATTCAGAAATGCTCACATGAGTACAAAGTATGTTAAAAGGATTGGGAGGGAGCTCAGTGTATTTCATTTTATAGGACTAGATTCTAAGACAGTGATTACAGTCTGCACATATCCTTTTGAGACACAGAAAACTGGTGATGGAAAGGAAAACTAGTGATGGCAAAGAAAGATCCTGCAGCTAGAGACTGAAGCTGGATACAGTCAGAGTTGCATTGCATATCTTTTTTGAATGAGAAGAATAAGTCACTAGCCACAGGAGCTCTCACATGAATGGTGCTGGGTTGGCTCAACATCTGGTGTTTTTCTAAAAGTTGTTCCTGTGTGGACATGGATAAATTGGAGGAATCTAGTGGCATATGTTACATAGGTCATGTGTAAGTTCTGAGATCTGTTTTCACTCTGAGTTATGGCTAATGTGGGTGGACTTGTTAGAGATGGTGCAACCTGAAGAAGTGATAGTGTGATCCAACCAGATGGCTGATCTGGTGTCAGGGCTTCGCAAGGGTGTGATTGTTCTGTGAACTTAAATGTTTTGCTAATACCTCTAATGCCCTACATCCTGTATGTGTAACAGGCAGACTGACAGAAACAGTCACTGCCTACATCATGTGAAGAGGAAGTTCAGTTAGAGGGATGAAACGTATGTTCCTGTTCTCCTTTTTTTCATTACTAAATAATATTCTTGGTATGGATTGTAGCCAATGTATATGGGTGATCATTTTTCAAAGTGACAAGCTTTTCTGCTCCATCTCAGGCACATGATTCATCCTGTTGCGTGGCTGAGATTGAAAATAAGCATGCTACAGTTAGCTTTTTTTTTTCAGTGTAAGCTTAATGCCATAAGCTGAGTTTTTTTGAGGAGGTTAAAAAACCCTTCTCTTATTGATGGTAAGAATTGTGCCTATTATGTGTTAAGGACTTCTGTAAATACAAATTTGATTTATTAATTCTCTTTTATTTTCTTTCTAAATCGAGATCCCTTCCTATAGAGGTCTGTGGTGATCAAAGAGAAGGAAGCGGGATTTCTTTAAATTGTTTTCATTCACACTTCATTGGAGTTAATGCAATATTGGAAGAACATTATAAGAATTCAGAATTTGTTGCTTATTGATTCCATGCTAACAGTGAAACTTCGTTATTGCTCTGCAATTCTTTTGTGTTACTTGCTGAAAACAATCCAGAGATTAGGATGAATGAAGTTGGAATGTTAAATGCTTCGAAAGAAATGGTGGAAATTTCAGTCAGCAATTTCTTTCATTACAAGTGGACAGTTCCCAAGCAGGAATGTCCTTCGTGTACATAAAAACACTTGAGGAATCTTCTTAGTAGACATCACTTTACCTAATAGTTTGTAATGTGAATCAAAGTGACTTTATGGCTTTGAGAAACAGTACTTCTGTTTCACGTATGGAAGCTCAGTTTTGAAAACAGAAACCTTTAGCAGTGACACACATGTGTAAATACATCCATATTTGTTAATGCCTGTGAATGTAGTTTAAAATGTTTTCGTATACAGGTTTAATACTTTTAAATACATTTAAAATTCTCTTAAATGTTTAAGTCATTACTGACCGATGAATCATAGTAAAATATATATTTACTGATCTTTGGTAATCAATGGCACATGAAATACTGTGCTTTTTGTGTGTTGTGCTGTCCATTCCACTATGACATAAATTCCATTGTTGACTTTTATGAAATGTACACTTAAAAAAAAAAAATTACAGCAGTGTTTCCACCTTCAAATCTGACATCTGGGCTTGCTACCATGGAGTGTTAAACAAGAAATCCCAACTACACTCCAGAGACAAAGGGTTGACAAGTGCCAATTGGCTTCCAGACTTGCTGGAGAAGAGAAAATAATCTCTTTGTAGAGATACAGAGAAAAGAAAGAAAAGTTTTATCTATTTCGAAATACATTCTTCTCCTTTCCAATCCCTAATTAATTTCAGCAGTTCTTACCCTCTATAAACATATTTTTTAATGTGTAACATATGTGTTTGTCTTATAGTTCAGGTAGAATGCTGAAGCTAGCAGTAGAAGGTAATGATCATTTATATTGGAAGATACTACACTGAAGTTGAAATTGATCTTTCTGAGGAAAAATACTGTAACTAGTTTTGTGTTCTTAGATCTGTGCTTCTGAGTGCTAAGTCATACTGATCAGCATGGGTTTATTGCATTATTTCAACAGTGGAGATAATTAAATGACTGATGACTAAAGGAGGACATTTATATGACATTCAATTATTTAATGATGCAGACTGTCAAAGTGTTTTATTGCAAGATTCTAAAAGCTGAATTTAGAAGCCAGCCTTGTAAAGTATTTGGGATTAATATTTTCATTAGCTTTAATGACTTTTTTCCAATGGTTATTGTATGGGTCATCTGCAACATGCAGTAATTAAAGTACAAATGGTAATTATAACTTACAGAAAGTAACTGAAGCTCACTTTGAGTGTAATGTCTGTCTTTATACCACAGGACTACACCAAAGGCAAGTGTGCATGCTTTGTCTTCAGCTGCCATGCTTTCCTCTCTGTGGTGGAGGTCATTGGGAAATAATTGCTCAGAATTTACTAAAACTTTCACATTATATTTCAGGTTTAGCTGAGCTTTTTTTTCAGTCAGGATTAGCTGCTAATAACAGAAACGTACTTCTGTGCCAGGTATCCCTCATTCTCAGCCTTTGGATGTTCTTTACATATACTTCATTCAAACAATCCTAAACATTTTCACCATTAATAATAGGTGTGTGAGAAAGAGTAGATGCCCATCTTTCCCTAAAGCCTTGAGGCTCCCTAACTCTTCAGCCTTGCTTTTAAAGGGTATAAATATCAAAATGTGGTGTAAACCTCCTTACCTCAAGGAAATTTGTGTTTATCCTTTGATTAATCAGTTTTCAATGATTTGAGTTAATTGATGATCTTCAGGATTTAATTTTATTATGATTTGGGAGCACAGTTTATTAATTTGGTGGGACAGTCCAGTGAGCAAGGTGCTAGACTAGGAATTGAGACTTTGTTTTCCAAGATTTTCTCTTCCCTGTGGAATGAACACAGCTTTCTCTGTAATAGGGGGATAGCTTTGCCTTTGAGGTACATTGAGTCTGTCAATGGGAAAAAAAAATTAAAAGACCCTTCCATTATTATTTTTCTTTCAACTTTACTGGGAAGCAATGTACCTAACATAGTCTTTTAAATATGCTCTTAGATTGATTTTAGTCTCTGCCATTCATTTATTATGAATTACAACAGTCACTTAATGGTATATTCCTCAGTTTCTGCCTATAGACACGAAGGTCTTCAAAATCCTACAGTGCTATGCTTCACGTATATCTTAATGACTTAAAAGTAGTGAACAGTTTTAGGTAGAGATGGTCATAATTAGTGTATGTTAAATGTCCTTCATATCATTAAGGTGCACATCAGCTACAGACTGGGGACAGAGTGGCTGGAGAGTAGCCAGGAAGAAAGGGACCTGGGGGTACTGGTAGATAGTAGACTGAACATGAGCCAGCAGTGTGCCCAGGTGGCCAAGAGAGCCAATGGCATCCTTGCCTGGATCAGGAACAGTGTGGCCAGCAGGACAAGGAAGGTTATTCTTCTCCTGTACTCAACACTGGTCAGGCCACACCTTGAGTCCAGTTCTGGACTACTCAATTCAAGAGAGATGTTGAGATACTGGAATGTGTCCAGAAAAGGGCAATGAAATTGGTGAGGGGCCTGGAACACAAGCCCTATGAGGAGAGGCTGATGAAGCTGAGGTTGTTTAGCCTGGAAGAGAGGAGGCTCAGGGGTGACTTCATTGCTGTCTACAGCTATCTGAAGGGAGGCTGTAGCCAGGTAGGGGTCGTTCTCTTCTCCCAGGCAACCAGCAACAGAACAAGAGGACACAGTCTCAAGTTGTGCCAGGGGAGGTACAGGCTGGATGTTAGGAGGAAGTTCTTCACAGAGGGAGTGATTTGCCATTGGAGTGGGCTGCCCAGGGAGTTGCTGGAGTCACTGTCCTTAGAGGTGTTCACAAAATGACTAGATGAGGCACTTAGTGACATGGTCTAGTTGATTGGCTAGGGCTGGGTGCTAGGTTGGACTGGATGATCTTGGAGGTCTCTTCTAACCTGGTTGATTCAGTGATCACAGAATCACAGAACTTTGGTGCTTGGAATGGACCTCGAAGGATCATCAAGTCCAACCTTCCTGCCAGGCCAGGATCCTTTAGGGTAGTTTGCACAGGGATGCATCCAGGCAGGATTTGAAAGTCTCCAGAGGAGACTCCACAACCTCTCTGGGCAGCCTGTTCCAGGTCTCTGTCATCCTCTCTGTAGTCTCTTCTCATGTTGAGGTGAAACCTTCTATGTTCCAGTGTGTAGCCGTTGCTCCTTTACTTACTGCTGCTGACCAATGAAAAGAGATTGGCCCCATCCACTTGACATCCACATCAGTTCAGAACATTGTTGCTCCTTCTAGAATAATGTCTGTTTTGGGGCAAAATGTCTATTTCCAGCATGGAGGACATTGGCAGAACGATGGACAAGAGGCATTTCTGGTAGTACAGACTGCTGGCCTGTTGAAGGCCAGAATGTAACAAAAAATTGAGGTGGTAAGGTAACCAGATTATCCCGTTTGAAGGTGTTTTGAAACTCATTCATATGCATAGTGTTCCCTTTCAAGAGATAACCATGAAGTGAGAAGGTGTGAAACATGCTGGTGTGATAGAACAGAGCAACCTAAATGCAATTGAGATGAGATCTATGTTGTTTGTTTCATTAGTGTGCAGGAGTCATAAATATCTTGTTTTTTGGAGGGCTCACCCCAGAAATAGGGTTTGTGTGTGTTTGTTTGTTTTAAATTGGGGTTCGAATCATCTGTTAAAGTCACAGGTCCTGGTTTACAAATCAAGATCCCGTCTGTGAAGCAGAATTGCTAGGATATTACTCTTAACTTCTGTTCACATTTTCCCAAAGGACTCTAATCCCAGGGAATTATTAAATCTCGAGGGGGTTAATTTTTTACTACTGTGTGGCTTCCGTAAGTGCAAACTCTTTCCTGGGAATGCCTGGGTTTGGGTTTGGTTTTTTTAATTGTATAGCAAAAAAAGTATTTAAAGTTTATGGATGTTCCAGTTTTGGAAGCAGGCCAGACTAGAACTGCGATTTGATTTTATTACCCTGTCAGGGTAGAGAGATTGGAGGATTTTTACCAACAATACTAACAGACTGGGCTTCTCTTCAGAGAGCTACCAGTTTGAAAATTCCCTCCAATACTGGCATGTTTTGATTCTAAAGGGCAGAAGTCGCAAGCCCAAGTCACGTTCCTGTTGAGATGAAGGGGGTCCGTACTTCATCAGCATACGACATTGTAGCCGGGAGAAACTTTGCGTTCCATCTGTGTGTCACTGACCGCCCAGGAGCCCAGCTCTGGAGGCCTGACTCAGATTCTACCTCAGGCAACTGTAAAGGGAGGCCTAGCCTGAGGAATGATTGACTATTTCATGTGGAGATCCTTTGGATATAAAGTGATTTTTAGTAAATGAAGAGAATTTGTTTCCTCATAAAGTGCTGACATGCAATTCCCATTGGCTCCTGTAGAGAGAATTTATTCCTTCCTGTCTAATCTTGTGAAAGTAATGTCTTCAGACTCTTCAGAATCCTGATCTGTTTCACTGGCAAGCCAAAGAGCTGATTGCCAGCTGCTTTCTGCTGTTTGGGAAGGAATGGTTTGGTGCAGAGTAAAACTCTTGATATGAACCCGAGTGGCATTTCAGGAAAGTGAGTTTTTGGAAAATAGGTAAAGCTGTGGAAAATTGCTACTGACCTTATGTTTTGTAAACGTTTCGTGGAGAAGCTTTCAAAAGGCTTAGTGCCATCTTCCAGCCTTTTGCTGGAAAATTCAAGTTTTGTTAAATGCCAGGTTTCTTGGCACCAAAGCAGAAGAATTAAAAGGATGTGCCACTCATTTTTTGTTCCCTTCCCCTCAGTTCTGTCTGGAGTATCTGGTGCACAGCTACTGCTGGACTACATGAATCTTGTGTGCAATTCAAATGTAGTGACTTCCACAATCATAAACTGCCAGGGAGTTATCTTACTGGTCTACATGAGTAACTTAGAATACAATAGAATCAGTCAGGTTGGAAGAGACCTCCAAGATCATCCAGTCCAACCTAGCACCCAGCCCTAGCCAGTCAACCAGACCATGGCACTAAGTGCCTCATCCAGTCTTTTCCTGAACACCCCCAGGGACGGTGACTCTACCACCTCCCTGGGCAGCCCATTCCAATGCCAATCACTCTCTCTGTGAAGAACTTCCTCCTAACATCCAGCCTATACTTCCCCCGGCACAACTTGAGGCTGTGTCGCCTTGTTCTGTTGCTGGTTGCCTGGGAGAAGAGACCAACCCCCACCTGGCTACAACCACCCTTCAGGTAGTTGTAGACAGCAATGAGGTCTGCCCTGAGCCTCCTCTTCTCCAGGCTAAACAACCCCAGCTCTCTCAGCCTCTCCTCATAGGGGCCAGACTACGACTAATACTCTAACCTCTAACTTCTGCCAAAGGATACTATCCTTATGATGCCTTAAAACATAATGCCCTTAACATGTATTATTTAAATTTAGGACCTTTGGCAACTCCTGTCACAGCAGGTAGGAGGAAGAAGCAAGCACAATTTCATCCACTCTAAGGCATTAGAATGTAGTAGATCTTGGTCATAGCTGTCAGCACCTGAATGTTATGGGCCTTGGAAAAGTATCCAAGAAAGAATGAAAAAACATATCACAGCATCAGTATTGCTCACCAAACCTGGCCAGTGTTTTGAGCCTTCTGGATTCCATTAGTGACTAACATACATGCCATTTTGGTGGTAGTAGAGAGTTTTGCCAATAGCAGTCTCTCTTCATGTAACGGAGTGATAGATTCCTCTTGACAAAGGATGTAACAATAACTGAAAGTTCACATTTCTGAGTCATATGGGTGAGGAGATTGTTACATTTTCCCACCTTGACAGAAGAGATTCTAAAGAACCAGCTGAAAGCTTCAGCTGAGATATTTTTGTCTGGATAATGATAGGTTCAATCTACCTTGCAGCCTAAGGCCCCTTTTAATTTTTGTAACTGAATTGCTATCGGGAGAGAAAAAGAGTACAGGCTGCCTTGTGGCTCGTTTCTCCAGTGGAGACTGTCTTCAGCAATCTGTCTTTGTCTAAGTTTGAATTTAGTGCACCTCTGAGAGACAGACAGCAGTTCCCAAGACAGAGCTCAAGCAAACAAGAGGAAAAAGTGTGTACTAGGGTGCTTACCCAACTCCCCTCCATGGAGTCACTGCCATATGTACTTGGAGGATGGATAACAAGACAGTTTTGTGAAAACCTGCCTGACGTTATTTTGGGTAGAAAAAAATCTTACCTTGAATCCCTTCTGTTACTGTGCTCATAGTTGAAACAGTATTTTTCTCCAGCAAATTCTCAAATAATGTTGAGGTCTGTTTGGAATCTTAGCTCTTTGGGACATTTTTCTCCTGTGTAAGAACAAACTGTCAAAAATCAGTATTTGAAGTGTTTGTCATCTGCCAGCTCTGATTTGACTTGGTGTTTGGAACTGCCTTTGAGCAAAGGTAGCATTGTGTTCCCCTTTAAATGTATAGATTTAGATATGCAGGTTCCTAATTTGCAAGGTGAATTCAGTCTGCAGTTGTGATTGTGTTAATTCTGTCTGCTAAATTATTATGCTTGTTTTCAGACTGTTCTTTAGGGGGATTATTTTGGTTTTCTGAGAGGATAAGCAAATTTATGACTGCGTTCTCTATAGCAACATCAATTATTCCAATAAAGGCCAAATAAAAAGAGCTATTTTCTTGTTTTCTCAGACAAAGACTTGCTGGGACTTGCAATCAGCTCAGATGCCTGTATCACAGCAAGCCTCTGTAACACAATGAATTCTCATGCTGCCTTCACATGTGTTCTCACAGTATTCAGTAGAGAAGTCCCTGAAAAGGCACTTACTGAAGTCCTAGAACCTAGCATGTTATGCTTTTTGTAGACTATTTTCCCAAGTAATGCAGTTCAATGAAATTGAACTTAAAATAGGAGTCAACAGGGTTGAAAATGGTTTTGTATTTTGTGAAGTGAGTGTCACTTCAGCTTTGATTCTGCTGGACTAAAATATGTTGCTGTTGAATATGAAAAACTATGAAGCTCCCTGCTGCTTATTTTGCAACAGAAAAGATTGTTCTGGTCTGTCTGATGTAGTTTGTAATATCCTTATATGGAACAAAGAGGTGTGAAGTGTTTTTAAATGATGGAGTACATCTGCTGATGTGAGGGAATAGAGGTCTTATCCTGTGCATGTGTGAAGTGGCTACTTAAGGCTTAAGTGTAAGACAAGATCACCTCACTGATTCACTGGGGCTCTGCTGAGTTAGCACTTAGACCAGTTCATTGCTTGGCTGATTGATTGCTTGGAATCAAAGTTACACAAGTGAAAATTTTCAGATGTCCTTTTTAAAAACTTTGATGCAAATGATAATTAGCATGACATTGTTTAGATTTGTTTCCTTTTCTTTTTTTAAAGAAACTTCATTTTCATTAAATCTGTCTCACACTTTGATCATGATTTCCCTTAGCCTTAAACAAGGGAAATGATCTCCCCAATTTAATATTTTCCTTTGATTAAAGTTGTGTAACTCATGCTGAGAGTAGTAACTGGCTTATCAACTTTTTCTTCTTTATCTGTAGCACTCAAAGGGCTCCACAAAGAGGCAGGTGGCATTAACACCATTTTGTAGGTTAAAAATTGCAGTAGAGAGAAGGAAATAACCTTTCCTAAGATGGCAGTCAGCTGACTGATCTGATGCCCTCTGTGACAGTGTAATGCCATTTGTAAGCATCTCAACTGCATGTTGGTGAACTGGATTATTTCATGGTTCAGCTCTGTCTTTGGTGATTTAGCTGTATGCTAGTTTAGTCTCACTTTGCAGACAGCATTGGCCGTGACATTCTAGTGGTTGGAATGCTGGTGAAAGAGAAACACAGGTACTTAATTTTTGACCTTTTTTACCTTTTTTTCACCCACGATTGTAACAGAAAAACACATCTTTCTATAAACATCACATGAAACTGTAGAAAGTGGGTGAAATGAGCTGCTAAACTGCTCAAAAGTTTAGCTTCAATGAAGAGTCGTTGAAGATGAAGATGTAAGTCTTTTCTTGAAATGAAAAGCTGTCATTCTGAGAAATGGACAAAGAAGTGACACTTGAGTGACATGAATGTCCAGCAGTATCTCTGAGAGCACTGAGGTTTTCTGTAGCCACCTCACCATTGGTTTCCTCCTAGCAGTGGAGGTTGAAGTATCTTAGTTGTGCTAGTTGCTTTGGATGTTGTCTGGAGCCTGTTTGATGGTGCTTATGGTACTTGGTTTCCAGCAAAAAAAGGACTTCAGTAACATTTAATGAATTTTCAAAGACAACAGCTATGAGAAGTTGTTTATTTCTAAATTCTGTAGGCCATATTTGCTAAAAAAGTCTCCAGTAATCATTGCATTTACTCATGTGCGAAAGGACTGTTTGTAGTAACCTTGTTCTATCCATGATAGTCTGATAGGATATAAATGAGGTGAATTTTGAAAGAAGAGGTCCTGCCCTTTATTACTTCTCTCTACAAACCCTTCAATCTCATTAATATGCATTTCTGTTCACTCTGCTATAGAAAACATAATCATGAACCAAAATGACTGTTCCCTTTGAGCTTTGTCACCTCAGGCTTTACAGTGTTATTTCACTTTGGTTCTCATTTAAGGAATTACTCAAGTGCTGTTTCTAAAAGTGTTTTGGAATGTTAATTAGGTCCATTAGGTCTATACTGAGCCCATCTAATTAATTTTACTTCTGTTCTATGTAGATATGAATCTCAGCTTCCTGATTTCAAATGGTATTACATTACATACAACTCACTGCATACTGGAAATACTCTGTAGTCCATTTATAGTAGTTATCTGCCCCAAAGAAATTTCTGCTTATTTGGGATAAGTTTAAAAGGTCTGTTCTGCAGCAGGAGGCAGTCTCTGCTGTCTCTTTTTACTTCTCATTTGTAGCAAAGGTCCAACTGAAGTGAAATTGAAATAATATGTTCTAATGTAAACCATGGGGCTTTTGTAGGGTCTTAAAAATTCTTGAGCTTTTAAAACAAAATGAATGAGGAATTCTACATCTTTCCGTCTAATAGCAGTGCTTATTTTATGAAGAGTCAAAAATACTTAGCAAAGTTGAATGGTAGCAGACAGGAGAAGAATTAATGTAACATTGTATAATGAACAAAATGACAAATTTCATCCATTATTGCAATGTCCTTGCAAAAGTTGTGCATTTTATGAGGTAGGGATGATCAGAAATTGTCCCAGAAATCCTCTTGTCACTTTTCTGCATTGCCTTTTGGCTCTGTGTAGTTTCAGGTTCTCATGCCATTTGAGTGCACCAGCTCATGCTTCGTATCTGTCTGCTTCACTTGCAGTTCATAAGTATCTCAAATACCCACCTAGGAAACGTAGTTTGTTTAAAAGCAATGTCAGTTGGGAAGGACAGATTTTAAGTCTTCATAAAAACTATCTGACCCTGTCCCTGATTTGGGACTTAATAATGGGAGATAAGTGGTAATTGCTAGATGACACTGATGATTCTTTCATTTCAATTAATGATTGACTGTAGATGCATAGGGAATCTCTGATAAAAGATACGCAAGACACAGAAAGTATCTTTGTTTTAATGTTGCGTTTTGAGGACCCTTTCTTCAGATGAATATCTCTTGGATAATGTCATTGTCATGATAGTCAATTAACAGTCCATGCGGTCTCTCTGTAAGTCTTTTTTCTTTCCTAATTGTTACCTGAGGAAGAAATAATTCTAGCTAAATTTTTCACTGCCAAGCTCTGAACTGTAAGTTGAACTTAGGGAAGCTATTAAAGGAATAGAGTAAGAGGCTATGGTTTTATATGTGATGTCAGGATATACGGTATAAGAGTTTTCTCTCAGAGGAATGAAAAATAAAAACAGTGTTTGCCATTTCTAGTATTTCAAATGTGAAAGAGATTTAACAAAATCACTTTACTGACATCTGTAGTAAGGAGATGTTATCCAGTGGTAGGAGAAGTAAATCAGCAAAATTAAATTAGATGTTGATGTTTTGGTTCAGGATATTGTGATCAGCATAGGTGAATACATTTAAATAGTTTTACAAGTGTGTTTGCCATTAAGATGAATTTAACCAACCAGATAATTGCAGCTGATATTTGTAGTGCATTAGACCAGTTTTATTTCATATGTTTTCCTTTAAGCAATCAAAACTACAAGAATGTACAATGAGATTAAATGTTTGAGGACATATTTGGGGTTTGAGCCTGCTTTATGGCTTTATGCCTTGCTATTCTGCAAAGAAGTCACAACTCTTTTCCTCAGAACGTTTACAAGGTAAACAGTGTGATAATGTCAGTAATATGTACATATTTTTATTTCATATGTGTCTTTTCCTCACAACCTTTGATATTAATTCTGAAAACAAATTTGTACAGTTTCTTTGGGGGGATCAGGCCTATGAGGCTTGGTTTTCCCAACAGGAGACAGATTTTTCATTTCTTTGTTCCACTTAATTCGTTGTTCTTATTAACCTGATCCCTGAAGGTATTCAGCAGTCAGAATGCACCATTCCTTATTGCTTTCCTTTCACGGTGGTAGTAAAATACATCTTCACTAAAAGTTGTTTTGATATAACAGAAGTCAAGGAAAAGTTAAGCATTACTGCAGAGGCTCTTACTTGTCATAGCTAAGCTCTCTGCTAGGTGAGTGCCCAGAGATGGGTAGACGTCTTTTAACTTTTAAATGTTACGACGTTAGAAGTCTAGAATGAAATACCACCGTGTCATAAGCTCAGTCAGCATGCAGGAGGTGAATGCATTGGCATTGTGATTAAAATGCATAAAGTGGCATAAATCCAATAAATTATTCCAGAAGACTATGAGGTTTTTTGCATCTTTTAAATATGCAAACTTACAGTTTCCCTGTGCCAGAGGTTAAAAAATATCTCGGCGAACTACTGAGTAATAGATACTCTACTCAAAAATTATGATCCATATCATAATGAATATATGGCAAAACCCCCCACATCAGTAAGAGAAGACAGCAAGATGGCAACAGAACCTGAAAATATGCCCGATAATATATCCCAAACAGTACATGAATTATCAAAGCTAGAACATAAAAACTGAGTTGGCTTTAATATAAGTAAATGGGATGTCTGAGGTAATAGCAAGAACTTAGTTAAATTAATGCTTCAAGGAAAAGCTGTGCTGCACTGCCATATCCATCTGCGTCCATGTTGCCTCCAGTGATTTGTATTTCAACTTTTTGCTGATGATGCTTGAAAAGACTACAGTCTACACAGCAGAAATCTGCTTTGCTACATTATATGAGTGCAGTATAGATTTTAGCAGAATATATTTATGTGTTATATTTGATTAGAAAAAAAAAAAAAAGCTTTTTCGATCCCTGTACCTTCAGAGATAAACAGTCTGTGGATTCTTGCTATATGTATTAATGTAATAGGAATAGACAAAGTCTTTTGGAACTGGCACTAGGAAGTTGTCCCAACTCTGTAGAAAGGATGTCCGAAGTGGAAATGAGAACAAGTACAGCATGAATTAGCTATTTGCGGGTTTTTGTCTCCAGACAAGTTGCTTTTTGGCAAATAGAAAATCTCAGTGCAGACTAGTCAGTCAAAGTTAAGGTATTTGAGCCTTATAAAATAGTATCTCTGTTAAACTGAAGGATGGAGAGATGTCGGTTAGGAACTGCACACTGAGCAATGCTGCTGGAAGGCTATGCGTGCATGTGTCATATGAGGTCTGGGGAGATTGTTAGGAACATCTCCATGGCTTTGAGATTTTTAAAGAAATACAGAGTTTAGTAATTGCAGTATATGGCACTTAGTGGAGTTTCGCATATCCAGTGCATGGTTAAGGGATCCTCATGACATGGCTGCGAATGAAGAATGATTCACACTGATAAATTCACACTCTTTGACTTAAATCTGCATGCTTTGATCTTTGGGAAATACTCTGTTTCTCTGTTGGTGAGTCAACATCAGATCACAATGTTAACTTAAGTGTGTTTCATACCCAGAATCTAGTTATTTGAATGGAATATGTTGAGGAACTATAAAAACATAGTTGGCTTCCAAGAAAAAAAAAAAACAACTCAAAAGTAAAGCTGAAGGCAACAGCTCGCTATATGTTCATTGCTAGAGATTGCAATGCATTTAGCAATAAGCCTCTCTTTTTCCCTATCATGTTTGCATTGTCCTTGATAGTCTCAAATATTGTTCCTGTGTTAAATTCATGTCTTCAAGTGGTGTGTCTGCTGCAGCATTTTAAAGATGTGAGAGTGAATCAGGGTGGAAGTCTCTATGACTGTCTCTGCTGCAGTTTTAATAGCTTTAATTCTGAAATCTGGAAAAAAATTATCCCAGAAATACTAGATCGTAGCAGATTTTTTTGGCTTTTTTTACTGTTTCTTTTTCAAATGAAGAAAGGTGTCAGCATCCTCCAGTGACTATTCTGCAGCACTTTTGGGTTTTTTCAGTTGCAAAGTGTATGTATTTGTCATTGGAGTGAATGCATTGTCTACTGCCTTGAAGACCTTTGGTTATTTAAACTTCAGTGTCACTATTTATAAGTCAACTTCCTGGGCATTTCCCCTTGCCCTCTTCTCCAGGGCTGCTCCACTTAGCTCTTGGGTCTTGAACCTTGTGATGTCTAAGCCACAGACAACATCTTCAGCATTGCTGGAAGGCACAGGAAATTAAAAAGCTGAAATAGAACCTCACAAGGAGTATTACACCTACTGTTGCTCACAGCTTTTGACATTACTGCCTGTGGCCTGTGAAGGGTGATTATCTGGCTCTGGCCTGAAGATCCTGACTTTTCCCTGTAAAAACCTTAGATGAATCACACCTTCTCCATGTGTGGTTATGTCCTCGCTAGGCTAATGACAATGTTTTCAGTGCTCAGCTTTAATAAACCAAAATGCTACACATTAGGAATGCATCCTGTCTGGAAAATTGTATTTAAGAAATTTTAGCTAAACCAGTTCAGATTGCTCATGTACTTCCTCTCTACTCAGGAGTAGCACTCATTTAATATTTGACTTGAATAATTTTCTTGATTTTCTTGAATTGTCCCCACAATGCCTTTTTTAAATTTTTTTTTAAGGGGATGGTGGGGAGAGCAGTAAATTCTTCAAAGAGCATGCTGTTTCCTAGTTTCTTACGGGTTTAGTTACAAATTCTGTTGCTAGGAAGCCTGTAAAGAGAAATGCGGTATGAATAACATGAATGCATACAGTAGTCCTCAAATAGCCCTTGCATCCATCTATCACGTGTCAACATTTGTTTATAGAAATATCCTTTCCCAAATGTCAGTCAACTTCATTCAGAACTTAAGAAGTTTGCTGTAAAATTGCCATCTTCAGCTATGCAGATGAGTCCAAGTAACTGTGGTGCAAAGAGTAAGTTTTGACCTCAGGCAAAGCATTTTTATTGTTGAGTTGCTGCATTTCTCATCTGCCTTTCCTTGCCTTTGTTCAGCTATATGTAATTTATTCTTTATTTAATGTTTTGGTTTTGTTAGAGGTTTCATAGTTGCAATGTAAGTGTTACACCAGGACAGGGCAGAGATTAATTTGATTTTAATTCATCTTTTAATTGCAATTTTTGCCGAAGCTTGAGTAACATTTCTGTCCGTATTTAGTGTTGCAACATTGCAGTCAAACATAAATATTAGCCCACTTACAGCTATATATTACTTTTAGTCTTAGAAAAACCCTGTCTTAGGAAGACATTTAATCACCATGAAATTGCCACAGATGAGCAAGAATAGAGTTGTGCTGTTAATTCCCTGTGTGTGACATTGAACCATTATTCTTTATGACGTTTATGAATTATCACTTGAATAGGGAATCTAATTTTCAAAGAATTGTATGGATTTATTTTTATCTCATTTCAGAGACATGTCTGGATTTTCCGTGTTTTGTGTCTGGACCAAGATTTTTATCTGAGCGAGAGCTATCTACTCTCACTTGGGGTCACAGGAAAAGGTTAAACATTTGCCCAGAAACAAAATTAAACTGGAGGATCTAGAATCGTAGTTGCTACCAAGTTGTCCCACTGTCCAAATCTAAATCCTTTGTGGAATTTAAGTTTAGGGCAGGATGTCCATCCTTGTTGCCAAGTAAGACATGTAAAACAAAAAGATCATAGAATCAGTTAGGGTTGGAAGAGACCACAAGGACACAGTCTCAAGTTGTGCCAGGGGAAGTATAGGCTGGATGTTAGGAGGAAGTTCTTCACAGAGAGTGATTTGCCATTGGAATGGGCTGCCCAGGGAGGTGGTGGAGTCACCATCCCTGGAGGTGTTTAAGAAAAGATTGGATGAGTCACTTAGTGCTATGGTCTAGTTGACTGGATAGGTCTGGGTGCTAGGTTGGACTGGATGATCTTGGAGGTCTCTTCCAACCTGGTTGATTCTATTCTAAAAAATCTAGTTTCAGCCTCCCTGCTATGGGCAGGGACATCCTACCCTAGATAAGGCTGGTCACAGCCTCATCCAGCCTGACTTTAAACACCTCCAGGGGTGGGGCCTCAACGGCCTCCCTGGGCAACCCATTCCAGGCTCTCACCACTCTCATGGTGAAGAACTTCCTCCTCACATCCAGATCTTATGTTCAGTGGATTAATGTTGTTATTGGCACACTGATGGGGTGATGGTAGGTGCCCATGTTGGTATTCCTTCTCAAAGAATGTCAAGATTTAATGTTTCTACCCATTTGGCTCTTAGGGGGAAGATGTCCCTGTTGTACATTGCTTTCTTTCATGGAAAGCTACTTGGGCTGGGATGGAAAGCAATGACAGTAGGGGAAAAAAAAAAAAAAAAAAGCCAAAACCCCACATAAATCTTTATAGAGCAGAACTTACTTGACTTCTAAATTTGTCTGAAGAATTAAAACAGTAAAATGATAAGCTAGTACGATAAAAAACTTTTTAATTTGTACAGTCTCCCTGTTCTGTCACTGTAAACGACTCTGCTTTGGAAAGTGGTGTTATTTACTTCTCAGAGAAATCAGAATACCACAAGGAACATGGACGGTTTTAATTCTAATGTTAGCAATTGTGCTGCTCTTAGTAAGAATTAAAAATCAAGAGAATGACTCTTTATTCCAAGAACAGGCCCAGGTAGTGTTTAATGTTACCTCCTGAAGTTTATAATCTCACTCAAATGAGATCACTTTGAAGGAGCAGACTACCATCTATCAGTCCATGTAGCAAGGCACTAACTGCTGTGCCACATCATGATCCTGGTATGCCTTTCCTGGGTATACTTTGCTTTCACTAGTAAGATTTTGGGAATATTTGTGAGAATTTCAGGTGCTCTTGATGAATAATGAGAACAGATACACTCCAAAGGCTGATGACTCCACCAGGAACAAGGAATCATGGTGACAGTTAGGTGCACAGGGGTCAGAAGGCAGGACAGAAAGACAGAATCAGGGCCAGAGAGATTGCTCAGTGTCACACACAGCTTGGTAAATCCATAGCCACGAGAAGGCTCCAAGAGCAAGCCAGGAAGCCCGGGCACGAGGTCCAGGGCGGGATACAGGAGGCAGGAAAAGATCAGATGCAGATATAGTGGCTGCACAGCTTCAGCTTACACTGAATACACTGAATACACTCTGGCACTTTTACTGATTTCACCCCTTCCACCACCATCTTTATCTCCATCTTCTGCACCATCTTGCAGCATCATAGCAACACTGAGCCTTTCACAGTATCACAGTATCACCAAGGTTGGAAGAGACCTCACAGATCATCAAGTCCAACCCTTTACCACAGAGCTCAAGGCTAGACCATGGCACCAAGTGCCACGTCCAACCTTGCCTTGAACAGCTCCAGGGACGGCGACTCCACCACCTCCCTGGGCAGCCCATTCCAGTAGCCAATGACTCTCTCAGTGAAGAACTTTCTCCTCACCTCGAGCCTAAACTTCCCCCGGCGCAGCCTGAGGCTGTGTCCTCTCGTTCTGGCGCTGGCCACCTGAGAGAAGAGAGCAACCTCCTCCTGGCTACAACCACCCCTCAGGTAGTTGTAGACAGCAATAAGGTCACCCCTGAGCCTCCTCTTCTCCAGGCTAAACAATCCCAGCTCCCTCAGCCTTTCCTTGTAGGGCTTGTGCTCGAGGCCTCTCACCAGCCTCGTCACCCTTCTCTGGATACGCTCAAGCATCTTTGCCTACATGCATGCATTTGCCAAGCACGTAGTTTACAGGGAAGCATCAGAGATCACATCAGTAAATAGAAAGACTTAGAGGAAGTGTCCAAAGGCAAACTGACAGCAGCTTCCAGACAGGTCATTCTAATGGATTCACCACATTATTTAGCCATTCTTCAGAATGGCTTCACTTCTGAAGAAATGCTTCTGTTCCCCAGCAAGTTAAGAGCCATTTATTAAGGTGTCACTAGTGGATTATTCTGGTTTGTAAAGTGTCATCTAAACTCTGGCCCTGCATATATTTCCTGCTTGGTGAAAGTGATGAAACTTTCTGATGTTAGGAATTGGAATATGTGCTAAACTCTTGTATACATTTTGACGTAATTCTCATAAGTTTCCTGGACTTTATGTGCTGTTTTGGATATTGACAGCTTAAGTATTTTTATGGATTGCATGGGAAAATATCTACAATTTCCTTATTTATTTAGAATATGAATATATTTATTGATCAGGCAATCAGTCAGAAGAAGGATGAAGATACTAATGAGCTTTTCTAGATAAAGTGGTCTTCTACACGTGGTAACTCTGTAAAGCTGCCTCTCTAGAAAATGGTACTGCAACCTTACTAGTGTTTGAATAAAGCAACTAAGAATGATGTTTTGACACGACACTGAGTTTGACACTGTTCTATGCTTGTGCTTTCGAAAAGCAAAATAGGTAAGGATTAAGCCTATTGGTAAACTGTAAGTCAGAAACATATGACAAGTGTTAGTACTATGTGCCCAGCCCTTGCTTAGCCTATTTTAAATGTGCTCGTGTTCATAGTATTTAGATGGCACCAGAGAGTTGTTTAATGTTCCACATTAACAATAAAACTTTGCCAAAAGCTTCTGTGAACAAAATCAATGTTATTTTTTTTTCCCCCTGGTATTTGAGCAGAGAGATACATTACAAGATGATGAGTTCACAGGTTTTTGGGAAGTGCAGTTCAGGTGTGTTCATTTGACTCCTGGCACTTGCACCATGAGTGCCAAAGTAATTGTTTTACATTTCTTTTTCTGATAATTTTATTTTCTCCCCCATGGTACTGGTTATGGATTTTGTCTCGATGAGGTGTGGAGGGTTTCATAGATGAAAAAATCTTTTTTTGAAAATTTGTATAACCCATATTATTTCCTATGTGACTTGAACCTTCACTGTGCTTGTGTGTACTCATTCTGGAGAGGTGATAGATTTCTATAAGAACTGGATGGTAAGTCAAGATTGCATTTTAATAATTGCAGTTCTGAATTTGATCAAGTATTTCACTTTCCATATTACTTTATTCTAAGCTTAGAGGTGATCTAAATGTTGTTTTTTCAGTATCCAGGATGAGTGAAAATACTTACTATGTAGGTGGCTGGCTATGGGATTTTATCGCATCTCTAATATAGAAAAAATATTCCTTTTCATTTGTGTGGAGACTTTGCCTGAGGATGTTAATGCAGCTTTATAACATTCTTGGGAAAGAGGAGAACATTATTAAATGTAGTCTGCCAGTAGAGTAGATTTAGTCACACTCCAGCAGAAATAGTACCCCAGTGGGGAGCAGAGCTGCATTTTCCCTGTCTTTCAAGTTTAGAGAGCTTATATTGGACAAAGCCGTGTGTTCTCAGTGGCAGGTACATATTTATTTGTAGATAAATAAGTCCTGTGCGACATTTGTTCTGTCTCATTAATGTGGTCCATCAAATCATAGCAAACTGCTTACAGATCATCAGGATCAAACTGGGACTAATGTACATGAGCCTATGCCATCTGAACAGCAATTCTTCATGTTTTGTGCAGTGGTGAAATCTGACTTTAATCAGGGGAATGTTGGATACTATGAATAAAAATAGAACAGCATAGCACTTCCAAGACTTCCCTTTGTAACTGTTAAGAGTTGTCTCATTGAGGAATTGAAGCAAATCAGTTTACCAAAAGAATACATAGGCTCTGTTAGGAAGTTTTTAAAGCCACTGTACTAGTGGCTTTGTTAATTGTGAAAGAGAGATTAGCATCCTCAACTCATGTTAGCTGTTTGATGCTGTGGGTGGTTACCATTCAGACTTTTTTTTTTCTCTTCTATACCTTTCCCCTCCGCTTCGTTGCTCTTCCCCACCTTGTGTTTCCTCTCTGGCACACAGAGACAGATGGAAGTTTGTTCATTAGACACTATGATACTACTTCTTTGGTACAATGTCACAGAACTGTAGAATCATAAAATTAACCAGGTTGGAAGAGATCTCCAATATCATCCAGTCCAACCTAGCACCCAGCCCTAGCCAATCAACCAGACCATGGCACTAAGTGCCTCATCCAGTCTTTTCTTGAACACCTTCAGGGATGGTGACTCCACCACCTCCCTGGGCAGCCCATTCCAATGCCAATCACTCTCTCTGTGAAGAACTTCCTCCTAATATCAAGCCTGTACCTCCCCTGGCACAACTTGAGACTGTGTCCTCTTGTTCTGTTGCTGGTTGCCTGGGAGAAGAGACCAACCCCTACCTGGCTACAGCCTCCCTTCAGGTAGCTGTAGACAGCAATGAGGTCACCCCTGAGCCTCCTCTCTTCCAGGCTAAACAACCTCAGCTTCCTCAGCCTCTCCTCATAGGGCTTGTGTTCCAGGCCCCTCACCAATTTCATTGCCCTTTTCTGGACACATTCCAGTATCTCAACATCTCTCTTGAATTGAGGAGCCCAGAACTGGACACAAGGTGTGGCCTGACCAGTGTTGAGTACAGGAGAAGAATAACCTCCCTTGTCCGGCTGGCCACGCTGTTCCTGATACAGGCAAGGATGCCATTGGCTCTCTTGGCCACCTGGGCACACTGCTGGCTCATGTTCAGTCTACTATCTACCAGTACCCCCAGGTCCCTTTCTTCCTGGCTACTCTCCAGCCACTCTGTCCCCAGCCTGTAGTGCTACTTGGGGTTGTTGTGTCCAGGCAAGCTTGAGAAACACTGCCTTCCTCAGTGGTCTTCTCTTTCTTTGGTTGTATACTGGTCTATTTTGATCGAAGACAGCATCTCAGCTTTGTCCCCATAGATCTTCCCTGTAGTCTAGTAACTGTCCTTGTACCTTTGGTCAGATAAATCAGAAAATGAACACTAGCTATTAAAGCATTTACTGAAAACATTAGGGAGAGAATTTATTCTATTTATAATTGTCTGCACTTTTTCAAGGCTGATAATAGATGGAAAATACAGTGACAGAATGTAAGACAAGGCTTCAGAGAGAGGAGATGGAGAGCGTGGTGGGGAAGATGACATTGGAAGCAAGACAGGTTCAGTGGTACTGTGAACTGTCCTATGCTTTAAGGTGCTTGGCTGTGTGCTTACTCGGTAAGGCCAGCTAATAAAGCCACCCTTAGCTTCTTCAGTTTCTCAGCTTTCTGGAATATTTGCACAAAGTGTACCTTCCTTAGAACTGGTTTGTTTGCAGGCAGGATATTGTAAATAGATGTGTTTATGTGGCAGCTGATTAAAAAAAAAATCCAAATAACAAACATGCTGTGGCAAATTCTACATGCTTGCCTAAGGAATCAATACTCTCTTTGATTTTCACAGTATGGATTCAATTGATATGTGTTGGAGGAAGCAGGAATGTACTTTTGTAAAGGAAACAGAACGATTCTTTAAGTTGTTTATACAGAGTATTTTATCTGCAGATTAAGTGCATCATCTGCAGTAGTAACATATCTGTCAGTTGCAGATGATTTCTATGTATGTAAAAAGAGATCAAAGATATAACCTTCCTAAAATCGACCTCTTTATGTGATCATTATAAAGTGCTATGAAAGGCAAGACAAATAGAGGCTTATTGTGGTGATAATATACTTAGAAAGTTGAGTTCAAGCCTAATAAGGAAAGCATTTTGTTATTATTGCTGTTCATATATTTTAATTCTTTTTAAGCATACTATCACGAACAAGACAGAAGCTTTACAGATGAAAACATTTAAAAGCTTTCTTAAGTGTTTTGACCAGTATAATTTTGGGCAAAATGTTTAATATGAACTGTCTGATGTCACTTCAAAGTGGGAAGGAAATGACAATAGTACTACAGAGATATGTGACTAAAGTGAAAGGAACCAACAGCTGAATTAATTTATAGCATGAGGCATCATTTTCAGTTGCTTTTGCTAGGAAAATAAGGTGTGAGCTTTCAGAGGGTGTTTTATGGGCAGCTTTATAAAACCTTTGCATTGTTTCGTCAGAGGTGGTGAAACCAGAATTAGGATCATGGAAGCAATTTTGCAGAAACCTTTACTTAAATGTGTAGAAGCAGAGATTTAGTGCTGTTTATAAATGTTTCTGAGGCTAGGGGCTAAAAAGAGAAAATAGCTACTGCAGTTTTTAGTTCACTCTGATACCAATATAGAAATGATCAGCAGAAGATCCAGTGGAGGCTCTCCTGCTGGTTTCTGCCCCATCTTCCTTGAACAAAGCAGTTATTCAGTAAAGTCTTTTTTTGTCTTTTTAAAATTTTATTTTATTTTTTGTTTCCCCCCAGTAGTCATTTAATAATTATTTGGCCAAGCTTCACTTTGTGCAGTGGTTTTTGTACTGATTTAGGCACTCCAGCTTTTGAATGATTAATGTTGACTGCTCAGAAAATGCACTGAACTTTTCCAGCCCTGAGATGTGTTGAAGTGTATGAAGTGGTTTTGATGTGAAACCCGCTGTGCCGAGCAGCAATAATTATTGTGTGTCTGGGATGGGCTAACATTTGTATTCTTTAAGCAGTTGGCAGCCTTGCTGTTTTGGCCAGTTGTAAAACTGTCTCTGAGTTACCGTCTCTTGTTTCTCTAAGGCCTCTGGTGTTGCTGCTTTCAAGTTTTTTTCTCTCTCTCAAGTATCTTTTTTGGTTCTACTCCCTCTCACATGTAGTACTTGCTGTAACACTAATTCTGATCACTCTATATTCATACCTGTGTTTTAACCTTTTCCATCTCGACAATACTGGCAAAACCCACTCCAATGCAATATATTAAACCATTTCATTTTAACTAAATCAAGGTTCAGTATTTGCCTCACAGCTGTAGCTTTTGTTAAAAATCACACTGCCATCTACCATTACCACTTCTTCTATGTCCTTTGATCAATTTTTGTTTATAAATAAAAAGCTGGATTAATTTTTCATTTAAGGCTAGTAACTCACATTGGGGAATGCATTCCCAGAATTCAGACAGGCAGATAGATGCACCATGTCCTCTTCATTCACTGATTTGTGTAAGTTGATCAAAAGTGCTTTCTGCATGGAATTAAATATCCTAGGAGGGAGGATGTTTTGAAAGCTGTGTGGCAAGAAATGTTCATGTAGTAATTAATATTCAGGGCAGAAGAGAGGTTGGCTGTTAATTTTCACAAGTGTTTTATGATGGCAGTAGTATTTTAATGCAGAAAGCACTTCATAGCTAGAGAAAACAGATAACTCTATTATCTGTAAACAACAGTAGAAACTATACATCAAGTTATTTATGTAGCCATCCCATTTTTAAGATATAGTAAGGCTTACTTTTAATTGTAGTTTCTACCAAGCCTTCCTGATTCATCACTTCAATGTCCCTCAGTTTATGGTAGTGCTGCTGAACTGAGCAATCTTCCCACATAAATAAATGCACCCCATTACTGCAGTCTCTGTTAGTGCAACACTCAAAAGTAATATTGAGGCAATAAGCTTGCATAAAATTTGGTTGTTATCTCCTCTAGTTTGTTCTGTCTTCTCATAGTCAGACCTGCTTGACAGCAGATGGAAAGTAAAATGGGAACACAAAATCTAGCTTACCGTCTCATATGGGCCTTGCCATCCCAGGTCTTCAGAGCAAAGATGACCATACTTGAGAGCAAACATTTTTGAAAAGACTTGCCAAGAGACAAAATAGCTTCATAACCCTTTCACAGTCTCACTTGTTCTCCCGAAGATGAAAATATACATCTCTTCCATGTCTTTCTTAATTGCAGTAAGTGTTCCTTTAACAGGGAAAGGAGAGTTTAGAAAGTCTTACTGAGCCATTTGCTCAGACTTAGGAGAAATAGATGTAAAATGCTTACACAAAGTTGTCTCTTGATTTTACTGCATCTAAAATACTAATCAGCTGAGTGGTATAAACATGGGGTGTTTTCATGTGTGTAAAATTTGCATTTGGAATTTTAAAATTTCTTTTGAAATCAGACACAGGAGAGGGAGAGACCACTGGATACTGCTCTTTGTGCTTGGGCTTGGTTTTGTTACTCTTAGCATTGCCCAGCACATAATTCAGGTCAGAGTTTTTTGGTGAGGGTTGCAATCCTACTGTCAGACTGTATCTAATGGCAAGTGACAGGTTGAGAGAAAGGGAAAAAAATCCACTAAAAATGTTAAAATAATTAAAGAGAAACCAGGTGCCATTGAATATTTGTGCTACTCTCCCATGTGTTCTTTCTACCCTGCGTCAGGACCTTAAATTCTTTATGGTATTTATGTTATGGTTCTGTACTTTAACCTCCAGATAAGAGCTGAGGTAAAACCTAGAGGAGTTGTCTTACAGCTGCAGAGAACCTGTAGGTAGCACAGCATCAGAGATGAGTTGAGTGTGTGATGGGTTATGCTGTTGCATCCTTGTTAGACAAGTTTTTCGCAGAACTGGGGGAAGAGCTTGGCCATGTTAAGTGAAATTTGATTTATTGCACAGAGAAATTAATTTACGGTTGAAGATGTTTAGCAACCAGTGCTTCAAACTATCATGACCATGCATATTGACTCCAGTTAGTCATTCATGAGGGCCAGAATTAAAAGATAAGCCAGTTCTTGTAACAACTTTATACCTTCTGGATGCTGAATTGGCTAAGCACTCTGATGGCAAAATCAGTCTCTTCTCAACTTTGGTTCTATCATTCTATTTCATCTTCCTTTCCAAATGCACTGGAGACTACTGTGATGTATTGCCTCTTGGTGGGTTGATGTTTCAGTCATTAAACCTGATAATGAGCAAAGCATTGTGTCAACAGCAGTCAAGAATGAGCATCTCTGCAAGTCTCCTGAGAAGACTGGGAAGGGGTGTGTTGTCTGTATCGACTCCTGCAAATTTGTCTTGAGCTCCTCAGGGAGGTGGCTTATGTGTGGATCAGACTGGATCATCTCAACGAAAATGCTGTCATGACTGGCCAGAAGAGGACATTGTTCCATTTGGTTTTTGACTTTTTACTGTGCCTTTCCAAGTCTATTGAACCCCTGTTGGAGGAGGAAGAAAGGTGGGAAGAGCCAGACATACCAAACATTAGGGATGGAGAGGTCTCACATGAGAAACTTCTATTTGAATCTAACTAAAGATGATTTTACAAACTTTAAAAATTCTTGTGTAGAATGAAGCATGGGAAAATAAGAAATTGTTGGTTTGATCTGCATGTTCTTTAGGGGAACGATACAAATAAAGCTTTTCCTCTAAAACGTTATGGAGATGAAAGCAAAACTTACCTGTGCTTAGAAACACTCCACCCAGTGGCACATGGGATCAACTAGGATTTTCCTTTCCTGGATGAGTGCCTGAGTCCTTCTGGTCACATACAAAGTCTTCTGTGTAATGTGCAGCTGTGAGGAGGGCCTGGCAGAGATATATTTCAAGTTATCCACTAGCTAAGGAATTAACAGTCTCCCAAGAATGGAAATCTCAGTTCTGTGTGGCTAGAGACTAGATATTAATGTCGGTAATTAAATTTGGAGTTCTGTCAGTTTTTGAGAACTGAACTCTTGCGAATTTGAAACAAAACCTTGCTTGTTCCAGTCCCTCTGTGAAAAGCTGACTTCTTTGATAGGTTTTATTTTTAATGTGCTCTTGAGATCTATTGATGCAATTTTGACCACTTTCTGAGCTGGTGGTTTGGAGGCTGATGTATTATTTCCAAGATATGTTTACTGGAATCTGAAATAGTACTCAGAACTTTCCTTGTGTACTACCTCCGTAATTCAAGTTATGGCTAAAAATGTCAGAGATAATCATAGAAGTTCTGAGGAAGAAGAAAGACTATTTTTAAAGCAGCTGGGCTACAATAGTTCTCTGAAAAGGGAGAGTGAGGAAACACCACTATTTTCTTGAAATAATGGAGGGTATCCTTGCTAATGATGGGTAAAATAAATATATTTGCACTCAGTTAATGGCTATTCATTTTAGTATTCCTAAACTATGGAAATATTTAGATTTCTGTTGTAATTTGTGTAAACTTTGGGCTAAACAGATTTCAGCCTCATAGCTACAGACATAAACTGAGCTCTAAACTGTGGACACAAAGCTGTGCTGTAAAGCACTTTATAGCCTCCCAGCATGACGTACTATTTTGCAAAGCAATTTATAGCTCTCTACAAGGCTGGCCAGAGAAAGCACATTGCCACCTTGCAGGTGAGAAGCATGTTTTAAAACGTGGCGGTCAGGACAGCTTTTAATCCTGCTGTAATAAGGGCCCTTTAAATAGACCAGAAAGATGCTGAACATATCTTAAGACTTATGTGTATTCTTGTCTCTAGTCTAGGGAGGTGATATTTGATGAAATTGCATCTGTATTTCCTCATGTTATTTATATCCAAAGATATTGCATTCTGTGCCTGATACAATCCCTGTATTATTGCTGGTAGAAATCATCTCCCTCAGGCTTCTCATGAAAATGAAGCATTTATGATTTCCCTGGAAAATTAGATTTTACCTAAATACATCCACACTGATGATAAAAAGTGCTGCAAAAATCATCACATTTAGGATTGCATGAATGTTTCCATCCCAATTCCAGTGTTAAACTTTTCTGAATTTTCTCTCTGAGGAGAATTTTTTCTTATCTTTGTTTCTGCCTGAAGACTAATACATACTTTTTTTTACTTTGAGTAAAAGTTATTTATCTGCTATGGAAGAGAATGGCAGACAGAAATACTGTTTTTTCTTCTTGTTAGAGAAGCACCAGCGAACAGATCTTGCAGCGCAGGTGTTATCCTTGATTATATAGCACATCATCACCCACAGCTTGAATACCTTTACAGTCTTTAAGGGATAAAAGGGTTAAGCAGAATTCATGTTTGGTATTAGCATATTTCCTTCTTGGTTTAGCTTTTGGAGTTCCTCTAAAGAAAATCTGCTCATCGCTAAAGAGAAATTATGTGGGGGTTTTAACTGAAAGAAGAAGACTTCTGGGTAGAATTTCAGCAGTTTGCTGACTGCTTTGCATCAAACAATGGCACCACGAGTCCTGCAACCCACAACATCATCTGGAAGACAGTAGTTTGCAGAAAGCAACCCAACCTGTTATTTCTGTTGAGACTATTCAGCTCATTTTACCTGGCCTGAGGTATCATTAAGGGATGATTGAGAGGTACTTGATTGAGGGATTTGTTTTGTTCAAAAACATAACAATAAATGCAAAAATGTTGTTTGGAAAAGAACTGGAGTGGGTGTTGCACTCAGTGCACCAGCTGATATTTCTAGTAGGAAACAACTTGGTTTTGATCACTGGCTATGTGCTCAAAGTTGACAAAATGCTTGGAAGTTATAGGCTTCTTCTGGACTTTCATTGCTTCATTCTGTAGAAAAGGGGCCAGCAAGGAGAGTTGCCTGTCTGCACAGAAAGAGGAAAAAGCATATTGATGACTGGCAGTTGCTACTAAAAGAGAAGCATCCAGCCCAATGTGCCATTCATTGTGTTTGTTAAAATGCAAGTGAACAAATTGCTACTTCACTTCAAAATCACCAGCCGCTCATGAAGTCATAAAAAGAGGATAGATTTTCAGTTTCAGCAGATATGGATGGAGAAGGAAATTGCTTTCCAAATTATTATTGTCTGCCATGGTTCAACCTTTCCATATTTTCCTGTTTAGCTGTTGTGAAAAAGGACAACTGTAAAAGATTAATAAGTGTAGTAATGATAAGTACAACAGTGGAAGGGAAAGGAAGAGAGATTAATTTAAAGGAAGATTTGGCAATCATACAGGAATATCCATATGCAAAACTCCGAGCCCAAACAACTAGAAGTTAATTTTGCTTGTCAATGATAACATTTCTGGAATCTACAGAGTAGACTTAAAAAAGCCTTTGCTTTTCAAAAACAGTATCTGTTGTGGAGGGCTCCAGGACAGTATCTAATTCATCCTCAGTATATAGTTGAAATGTTGTGTCTACTAAGAGAGAGCTACAGTGGTGCATGTTGCTGGCATGCTTCTACCTGTCTTATTCAGTATCATCAGAGCATGTGTGATGTTCATAGCAAGTTCTAATGATAAAAGCAAATCATCACCTTCCAATGTTGTGTATTATTCAAAGAATTAGGAAAGAATAAGCACAGAGAAGGCTTTGAAGTATGTTGCAATAGATTGGCTTGTTTTCACCCATCAGAAACCAGCTTTTCATTCTCTCACTAGTTCCTTCATGTAAGTGCTAAATAACAAGAACCTTGTCCCCCTCTCCAAATTATGGGAAAACTGACACTACTGATGCAGTTTAATAAGAAATTCTGATTATAGGGGTGTTTCCAAGCCCCAGAGATGGCAAGGGTTCATCGGGCAGTGATCTAGGTGAAGTCTTCAGCTCCTCTTGTTCAGCTCTATTAGGACAAGTCCAGCTGGAATCGACCCTAGATCAAAACACATCATGGTAATCTTCCTGTAATGCAAATTGGGATTTGTTTGGTTTCTTCAATCCTATTAGCTAAAGACTATTAATTACATTCTCCTCTTGAATGGTATTTTGGAGAGAATTTCTACAGAACCCATGTTTTAAAGCCATTGACATTATAATTTGGTGTTGCTATCATACATTTTTTTGTAATCATATTCTGAGGAGCTGCTTGCAGCATCCTTAGGGGATCACCTCAGGGATGTCTTTTCCATTGGTTTGAGGAATCCTCGTGAGTGTAGGTGCTTACCTATTCTTTCGCAATGCATTCAGGGAGTCCAAATTAATTCCCTAATGGCAAGCAAGCTGCAATCTCTTACTGGTAATCTGTTTCATACTGTGGCAATGACTAAGCTTGGATGTGCTGACAGTTTGCATCGTCCACTGTTGTGTTCCATACACCAAATGGAATGTGCTTTTTGATGTGGTTGACTTCTCTTGGGTAGTTTTGTTCCCTTGGAGCACTTCAGTGACCACTATGCAGAGGAAGTGAACCAGTAGTGTTAAACACCAAAAATAGACACTGCTTCTTTCCCTGCAACACTTTGTCATCCAGTGTTCCTGGGCAGAGATTTCTTTAGAGTGCAGGCACTTGCCACTGTGGAAGTAAGTGAAGGCCACTATATTGCATTGCAAAGAAGGGCTGGAAGGCTGCAGATTTTACTCTTTAGAGAGGGGGTTAATTGTTGAAGAGCAAAATAAAACAAATGCCTGAAGCATTATAGTTGAAGCCTTTGGACTTCTGAAGTACACCAGCTTGTATTACATTTGAAGCTTGTCCCATTACTGCTAATGGAACCTGTTCATAAAATCTGTTTCCTCAGATGCTTACCAGAAAGTAATTGCACAACAAAATTTATAATTATAGAGATGTGTCTTTTGTACTTATTCGTTTATTTGTACTTTCTCTATTACAGATAAGCATATGGAAGAGAATAAATAGAAAAAAATATGATGGGGGAAGGCAGAGAAATTAGGAGACGTAGCCAAAAGAGAAAAAAAATGTGTTGCCACACATGTCATTTCCATCACTACAATGTATCAAGTTAGTTTATAATTTGCCTCCTTGTTTGTAAGAGTCTTGGCCAGAAGATGATGAGCTGAAACAGGGACACTCAAATCGAAAGCATGAATCCTTTCCTTGCACTGTTGAGCTCCCTGCCACAGCCAAGATGGTCCAGCTGCTGTTCTGGATCATGTCCCAAGTGGTGTGCAAAGCACACACAGAGTGGAGCAGTCTGTATTGAAAGGTTGTTGTTTTAACAGTATCTGGAAGAGTTTATGCTTTTCCCAGAGTCTGTCAGGGTTTTGAACCAGTCAACTCTGCTTTCAGAAGACTTTGCAGAGATTTGAAATGAATGCTTTGTGGATTTAAAATGCAGAAATGTGAGGAGAAGGAAGATGAGTTATTTTTGTAGCCAAGAGCTGAAGCACCTGCCCAGTACTGAGTTTTCCTGGCAAACCAGGCCTAATCAATACAAGACTCTGCAAAATTAAAATACCTTCTTGTGACTGACGTGGATTTATAGCTTCCCATCACTCCTGTTGCCGCTTATAAATATCCTTTCAATACCCTTACTAAGATACAGACCTTGCATAAAATGATACAAATACTAAAATAATTACATATATTTAGATAAATTAGAGCTTCATTTGATTATTGCATGTGGCTGAAGGACTGTGAGAACAGAGATTTTAAATAGGTTGAACCAAAATGCAGAAGCAAGTGAAAAGTTTTCGAATCTCCCTTGTCAAATACAGAAACTCAAAGTAATGTTGATACCTTGCTTTGTATTAGATTAAGTGGTACAAATACCTGCTATGAAAATTTATGAAAGTACTTCAGAAGTCTCTCTTCAGTTTTCAAAACTTAACTGTAGGATTATTATTGATTATGATTTAAAGTGACTCGTCTGCTTTCCTGTATGTTAAGGCATGAGATCTCTTAATTTTGTATACAGATCCACTTCTCAGCCTGCAGTGGAAGAAATAGTATACCCTGTGCCTGAAGAAGAGGTGGCGTGAAACATTGAGCATTAGCTGCAAAAATAGCTTCTGCACTGTTGTGGTTTGGATTTGCTTTGTAGAAAATGGTTTCTTTTCACCGCAGTTTTCCTGTTACAAAGAGGAAAGATAACGACACATTGAGCCATCACAGGGCAGTCAGTTAGAAATTTCTGTCTTTGATCAGAGTAAATGCATAACTAATTGCACCTTGTCTTGTCACCCAGTGGACTGAGCCGCTTCAATTTGCATTCACTTCTGTCCTTTTGAGTTGTGGTGAGGCCTGATAGAGAACCTTTCACTTCTAAGTGAGCAAATCTCTTTGGTTAGTAACCTGTAAAATGGTGGTGATAATTGTTACACAGCCAGGAGGAGTGTTAAGAAGTCTAATAAGCGAATGTTTTAGTGTTCAAGGGGTATATAAAAAACCACAGCAAACAAGATGTGCATACGTTTTCTCCACTAAAACAGTATCTATGAAATCTGCTGCCGTGGAATCGTTCTCAGTGCCTTCATGTATGAGATCAGTAATCTGAGAGGGCTTTATGATCCTGTTATACTGTGGGTCTTGGCCAGCCTTAGATACAAAGACTTTTTCTCACAAATGCAGGGGACATAATGCTTCAGAGCTCTTCTCTTCCTTTCCGTAGGATATTCTAAAGGGAAACCGTTTTAAATAGGGATGCAAAGCAAAACACAGCACTTCAATAACAGCCTTATCTTGCCACTGTTTAAGGATGTAAGTAACTTCACACTTAAGAGTTTTCCCGTAAGTTTGCAAGGTCTACTTGAGTGTTTCCAAGGCAGACAATACTACCTGCCTGTCTGAAAAGCTTTGGTGATTGTTTCTGGTTTTTGGTTTGTTTTTGTTTGTTTGTTTGTTTGTTTGTTTTTAAGAAAAGTTAATATTTCAGCACTTCCCAGGTAAATTAGACTTACCATAGCATGCTTCTCAGTAGACTTTGTGGAATGTTCTTCAGGTGGCTTTCTGCTTGTAAGTATGCTCATTAAAGTACTGTTGCATGAAGTATGAGTAAGCTTCATTTAAAAAAAAAAAATGCAATCCACAGATCTTATAAACTGTCCTAATACCGAGCTCTTGGCTTGGTATTCCTGGGGACACTAATATACTGGTCAGAAGTGCTGTAGCCCTGACTCTGCTACTTTTCATGATGAGGTCTGTTTAAAAGCATCCCTCTAAAGCTGACTCTTGGTCTGGTTGTCATGGACTGGGAACAATAAATAAAATTATAGCAAATGAAATGATAGCCCTGATAATGTGAATAGTTGAAACAGAAGAATGAGTGGAAATACCTGGTAATTGCCTTCCAGGCTGAGTCTGCAGTACAGAGCCAGGTAGAGGGCTAGCCAATGTTTTTGGCTGTGTTTACCATGTAATTACAGCAGATTGTGAAGTGTAGTGTCACTTAATGCAGCATCATGACTAGGATTTCAGAAATATGATTCTAGTTTTTGTTGTGAGCTGTTAACTATAAGAAAAAGTAAACGAGACAAAGGACCTCCCTCCTTGCATTCTCCACTCTGTCCATCCTCTTCCCTCACTGCACTTCAAAAAATACCTGTGGTGTTGGGTTCAGTTGCTGTAACTTGATATCTGGCACCCAATAATGAGGTGTGCCATCAAAGCACTACCTGAGAAAAGCCTGGTTAAACTACAGTTGTCCTGGTACTTCATTTAATTAAGTGTGGGTTTCAGTAAGCAGTATACAATGTTGCAGCTCTGTGCTGTATTCTCATGTGTTGTCCCCTTCCATCTTATGTGTATAAAATAAAAGATGGGCTGACTTTTACATGTTGCTGATTTAATAATCTAGCAGTGTAATGCAGAAGGCCTTCCTACCATATCGTTATGTTTAGGAACAGTTGCACTTTGGATTTCTTTCCCAGAAACCATTTACTGTTGTCCATTGTTTTGTCTGTCTGCACATGTATGGGTAAGAGCATCTCATCTGTACCTTAACTTCTCTAGAAAAAAAAAAAAATTGCAAGGACATCTTAAAGTTTCATGAGGTGATTATGTTTCCAATGTAATTGTTAGACAGGACATAATGTAGTTATTATTTAATTTTCTAACTACCTTCCATTAATTTCAGAAACCGTTAAGGAAAAAGAAGTGTAGTTAAATATTTGAGCGTGATTTTGATAGACTAATCCCTGCCTGGAGCAAGGGCTTCTCTTAGCTGCTCTGTCATTCTAAGATTATGCAAGCTCCTCCTTATTTTTAATTTTACACTTGATTAATAAGACTTTGTTTGTGAATTTGTTATTTGCCACTGACTCCCCAGGATGCAAATTGGTACTGCAGACTACAGATACTGCTGAGCTAATGTATTCCGAAAACATCAGGAAAAGAGAGAATGTCATGAATGTGCAGTTCAAAAATGAGCCACTGATTTGAAATCCTATATTCTCCCTTGCCCCCCTCCCAAAAAAAAATCTGTTATTCTTTGCTTTTGGAGAAAATGTACACGTCTGCTGTATTTATATCTGTGGAAGATGACTGTGGATCTGGTAAAAAGAGATAACTTTTTTTTTTCTGTGTTTGGTCTTATATTGAATATATTTGATTCTGTAGTCATTAATAAGACAGTATGACCTCATATTCTGGTTAAAATGTCAAAGTTATTGAGACTATAATGTTTAGGAGTTGGTCCTGGATAGAGTATTAATCTGAGTGAAAAGAATACAAAAACTGGTGGCATCAAACTTAAAAATCCTTTACATTGTCCTCCCATTGCTGCATTTTTCCTAGTGGAGAGAAAGTATGGACTGAAGATCAGCGGTAAGAAATACAAATCAAAGTATCAGTTCCTTCATAGAAGGAATTGTCCTCTTGAATATGTAATGATCTGAATGAAGATCAGAAAAAAAATATTCCTGTGCTGATCTTACACACCAAGTCTGCCAGCCAAATGAGAAGTCTCTTATATGGAAGTTGTCTTTTGGTGAAGACAGGCATACAGATATAGTGAAAATTTTGAATGGCAAATCAGTTTAACCAATCAGACTTGAATTCCTTCTCTTCAGAAGCGTAGGCATATTTATGCTTATCCACTGTTACAAGGTGTGCCAGGGAGGGAGCTTTCCCTGCCAAATGTCAGAGAAATTTTGTGAGTCACAGTGGTTTTCTCTGTTTCTTTTAGCTTTTAAGGTGTCATCTCTTTTCCCTAGTTCAAAATGGATTTTGTCTACCTTCTTCACCTTTCCCCAAAACAGGACTTGTCCTTTATCCTACCCTCATCCACAGCCTTAGCTTCATCCTCTGAGACATGTAGAGACTTTATGTGTTTCTTGTGGCTGGACAGTGGATTACTGTGTGGTAATCAGAAGCACGTCATAGTAACCTTTTCCCTTCTTCAGTCTTCATTAAATACCTTAATGAATAGCATGTCTCTGGCTTCAGGCTGCGTCTCCTTCTTTAGACCCTAATGAAGAAACACTGGTAATAGCTTATGTGTCACATTATCTCAAACATTTAGACACACTTGTCTTCAGGGTCTGACTATTTTCTTCACATGAATGTTGATTCAAGCAAAATTAGAGAGTGTAGACCAACTGTTCATCAAACCCTCTGACAGAGGATGACTTCTGCTCTGGCTCATTGCAGGATTCTTCTTACACCCACACTTTGACAGTGTTTTGAGATCAGCGAGCAAACAGTTGTGGTTAAAAACATGGTGTTACTTCTTAATGGGGAACACATCAACTTTTTGTAAAGTAAATGGAGATCATTATAGGAGTTACTTAGATGGCCATGACTTTCCCAGTAGATGTTACATAGTTTTGACGACCAGGAAAGCAAAACATTGGCCTGCAGGAGTAGACAGTCCTGTCATGGTGGTGTCCACCACCTACAGGAATTTCATTTAGAGTCCTGAAGAAGTGTGCTGTGCAGTGTTGTGTTTATCAGAGAATTACGACAGGAAAGGTGCTAATAGCTCATTAAACTGCAAAGAGGTGGTGCAGATTCTTGCTGTTGTATCTCAAAGGCGTGCGAGAATGTGATGGTTCAGCTGGAAAGGCGTTGCTGGCCTCTCTTGATTTTCTGCTGATATCTAAGCAAAATACTAATCTTGATGTTTGTCTAGGAGCTAGGGCTCTGCACTGTGGTGTTGTGGTGTGTTTGGGCTGACACTTTGAGTTGGGAAACATTTGCTTGCTGCAATATCCTAAGGATGAAGCAATTACATTTGTAGATGCTTCTGTCTTTTTGTGTATTCTAAAGCTCATTACATGCCATCTCTTTCTCAGTGTTGCCTTCTGTAATGTGAAATATTTAACACTAAATTCCTGCAAAGTATTCAAAATAGTCAAAAAACATTGTATTAGCTATTAGTGTAGCAATATAATAGCAGATTTGGAGATTAGAAGCTGACTTAATTTGTGCAGAAGTTTAAAAAAAAAAAAAGTGATTTCATTATTTAATCCTGCAAATGGGAAGTCTGTGTGGCTTAGCATTCATCTCCCTGCCTCTGGGATTTTTGTTTCACTTGGGTCCAAATGAGTTGATTTGGAAACTTTTGCCAGATGATACTTCGTTTTTGTAACTGGGTTCTCATGGCCTCTGCTCTTCTTTGACACTGCATAGTACTTTGCACCTCAGTTCTAATAACCAAATGTGGAGTTTGCAGGTACTGAGAACAAAGCAAACAAATCAAGAGGTACCTGGAAACTCTTTAACTTGATTAGCATTTTGACTGCATAGGGAATCTGAAAAGTGCTTGATAGATGCAATATAAAGCTTTGCAGGGACAGCAAAAGATGTTATTTGTTTAATGTCAGCACTAAATAATGTAATGTTGATTCTGTTGTCAATTTCATTGCTATTTTCAGTGCAGGTTTGATTGCTGGAAAATGAATCCATCACAAGTTCAGAAGTTCTTACAGGTTTTCCATGAAAAAGTAATCTTTAGAGACAATTTTCTGAAGATCATAGAATCATAGAATGGTTTAGGTTGGAAGAGTCCTCGAAGATCATCCAGTTCCAACCCCACACCATAGGCAGGGACACCTCCCACTAGAACAGGTTGCTCAAGGCCACATCCAACATGGCCTTGAACACCTCCAGGGAGGAAGCATCCACAGCCTCCCTGGGCAACCTGTTCCAGTGTTTCACCACTCTCACTGTAAAGAACCCTTTCCTAACATCTAGTTTGACTCTCCCTTCTTCGAGTTAAAACTCATTACCCCTTGTCCTGTCATTACAAGACCTTGTAAATAGTTCCTCCACAGCCTTCCTATAGGCCCCCTTCAGATACTGGAAGACCACTATAAGGTGTCCTAAAAACCTCTTCTCCAGGCTGAAGAACCTCAACTCTTCTAGCCTGTCCTCATAGCAGAGGTGCTCCAGCCCTCTGATCATCTTCGTGGCCCTTCTCTGGACTTGCTCTAACAGTTCCATGTCCTTCTTGTGTTGAGGGCTCCAGAACTGTACACAGTACTCCAGGTGGGGTCTGCCAAGAGCAGAGCAAAGGAGGAGAATCACCTCCATTGCCCTGCTGACCACACTTCTCTTGCTGCAGCCCAGCACACAGTTGCACACTGCCAGCTCATGTTGAGCTTTTGATCAACCCAGACTCCCAGGTCCTTTTCCTCAGGGCTGCTCTCCAGCCATTTGCCACCCACCCTGGACTTGTGCTTGGGATTACACCCACCCAGGTGCAGGACCTTGCACTGGGCCTTGTTGAACTTCATGAGATTGGTCTAGGCTCATCTCTCCAGCCTGTCTAGGTCCCTCTGGTCTGGAGCTTGTCAGGCCCCATGGACTTGTGCACGGTCAGATTCCTTGGATGCTCACGATGTTCAATTATAGTTGGCAGATCTTCCTTCTCCCAGTCCTTACTTTTGCCCTCTGGGACTTGGACATTGTGATTGGAGCCCTTGCTAGCTCTCCGTTTCCCTTCTGAAAGGGTCCCACATTCTCCCTAGTCCTCCTTTTCTCACTAATATACCTGAAGAAGTTTTTCTTGTTCCCCTGAATGTCTCTAGCCAGATTTAACTCTAGCTGTGCTTTAGCTTTCCTAACCTGAGCTCTGGTTGCACAGACAATTTCTTTGTATTCGTCCCAGGTTACCTGTCCTTGCTTCCACTCTCTGTAAGCTTTCTTCTTGCATTTCATTGTGTCCAGGAACTCTCTATTCATCCATGCAGGCCTCCTGGAGTTCTTACCTGCCTTCCTCTTTTTTGGGATGCATTGCTTCTGGGCCTGGAGGAGGTGATCCTTGAATACTGAGCAGCTTTCCCGGCCCCCCCTTCCTGCCAGAGTTTTTTCCCATGGCATCCTGCCAAGGAGGTCCCTGAAGAGGTTGAAATCTGCTCTTCTGAAGCGCAGAGCAATGAGTTTGCTATGCACCTTCCTTCATGCCTTGAGGATCTTAAACTCTACAATTTCATGGTCACTGCAGCCAATGCTACCCTTTAGCTTCACTCCTCTCACCAGCCCCTCCTTGTTGGTGAGAACTAGGTCCAGCATAGCACCTTTTCTTGTGGGTTCCTCTACCACTTGGAGGAAGAAGTTATCATTAATGCATTCCAAGAATCTCTTACATTGCTGGTGCTCTGCTGTGTTGACCTTCCAACAGATGTCAGGGTGGTTGAAGTCCCCCATGAGGACCAGGGCCTGTGATCGTGAAGCTTCTCCTATTTATAAATGTCCTCATCTGCTTTGCCTTTCTGGACAGGAGATCTGTAGCAGACTCCTACTGTGATGTTATTTTCCCTTGCCTTCTCTTTAACCTTTACTCATAAACTCTCTGTTTCTGTGTTGCACATCCTCAGGTGGAGCTCCATGGACTCTAGTTTAGCACTGATGTAGAGGGCAACACCTCCTCCCTTCCTCCCCTTCCTATCCCTCCTGAAGAGTCTATAACCATCTATCCCCAAGCTCCAATTGTGAGATCCATTCCAGCATGTCTCAGTGATGCCAATGACATCATAACCCTGTAGACTTGCACAAACTTGCAATTCTTCCTGTTTGTTCTCCATGCTCCTTGTCTTAGTGTAGAGGCATTTCAGTTGTGTCTTTATTGAAGCTGGCTTCCTGACTGATTTTCCCTTACCCTGATCTTTGGCAACTCTTTTTTTCAGTCTATACTCCAATCTTAGGGTCAGATCCCACCTGTCTATGCTCAGGGACCTCTGTAGCTATCAACCTATCTCTGCCCCTCATGTCATCACTACCACGTGATGCTTTCCTGTTGGCAGCTACTACCTGAAGGGGATCTGGCTCATCTCTGCAAGATTTTGACTGCATTATTTTGTCCCCAGCATGCTTCTGTCAGCAGGTTGAGAGCCCTTACTAGTCCCCCATTGGTCCCACACTGATGTGTCCTCCCACACCTTGCCACATGGAAGCCTGATGACTTCATCCCCCTCCCCTTCACATCCTGTTTAAAGCTCTGTCAACCAGCCCTGCAGTCTCCTCTGCGAAGATCCTCTTCCTCCTTTGAGAGGGATGTTTCCTGTTTGGTGTCAACAATGTTGCTGCTGTATAGATCATGCCATTGTCAAAGAACCCAAATTTGTTGTGGTGACACCATCCATGGAGCCACGTATTATGTTCTCCTCCTATGTGGAAGATCAGTAATGGGTAGTAGTCCATAGAGCACACCAGGCTAGGAATTTTCCTAGCGATATCCCTAACCCAGGCTCCAGGCAGGCAGCACACCTCCCTCCTCTGTTTCTCTCAGATGTGAGTCCCCTACAACTATCACTCTCCTTTTTTTCTTTGTTGCACTAGTCCTAATTCTTGCTGCTGGCTGACACGCACTGGGCAACTGAGCAGGTGGACTTTCCCCTCCATCCTCCTCTGCCTGACCCTCTGTTTTTAGCGCCCTATATCTGTTGTGTAAAGGCAGCTGGTAAGACTGAGAAGACCTGGAGGGGGCTCTCCTGCCTCTGTTAGGAGGGACCTGCCCCCACTGCCCCTCATCTCCTGGGTCTCCTCTTTTACCCATTTTGTCTGGGTAGCAAGAGGAAATGGAATCTTCTACTACTTGTGCAGCCTTCGCCTGCTGCCCCTCCCTTGGGCTGGCTCCACCAGTCAATTTCCCTTTCACAATCCCATACAGACCTTAATCTCTCAACTTTTTCCTTTAGCCCAGCCACCATACTGAGCAGATCACTCACCTGCTTGCACCTCACAGAGGTTTCATACCCACCACCTTCCATTCCAAGTGCTAGTCAGCAAGGGGTCTGGACACTCACATATTTGCATGAGGCACCAGTCTGGGTGCCCACAGTTTTCTTTGCCACAGTATTTGCCCAGGTTACAATCATGGTTAATACTTTGGTGATTGGGTTTTGGGGTTGTTTTTGTGGGGTTTTTTTTTGTTTGTTTGTTTTTTGGTTTTGTTTTTGTTTTTTTTGGGGGGGGTGTTGTGTTTGGTTTTTTTTTGTCTTTCTGCGACGCACACTGCAGCCTGGGTTCAGCAGAGACAGCTGCTCTCTTCCCAAATCTGGGTCTCACACCGCTGCTGCTTCTTATTTAAATCACCCGCCATGGAAGACTCCTTCACCCCAGACACCAAATGTTAAAATTAATTCTTATGTTTTATTCTTTAAGGTCAACAGGGGAAGAAATATATCTCATACTTTCAGATTTTAGGTTCTAATTTTGAAAAAGCTTGTGATCTGAAATGGTTCCTTAGGAGAGAAGAGCATCTCTCTGCTTTGCATCATTATGCAGTGAAGTATCAGCCTTCACTATGAATAATATCCTGGCTTAATTAAAAAGTATTTAACCAAATATTTAAATCAGAGCAAATGTAGGAAAAATAACATCCTGATTTAATTAGTAAGCAGTTAAGAAAGATTTAAGCCACTGCAAATTTGAGAGGTGAATGAAATATTAGGAAATATGGGCTCCTGCCTTAGAGACATCAGAGCTTTGAGAGTGGTTGCCACAAAAAAACAATGACTCTTTTGCCCCTGTGGCAAATAATCATCGTTGTCTTCTATTTCCACCACTAAAAGCCTTTGCCTTGGTAGGCACACATCAAGTGCCTACGATAGATTTTGTTTGAAGTGAAACCCCAATGTTATCTCTTTTGGTGTCAGTCTTACTTGAATATGTTTGTGTCTCTTGCATACATGCGTTACAAATATTTCTTCAGCGTATTTTACTCTGACATAATTTATTGGCTTTCTTCCAAAGTACAAGTGAATATTAATCTTCTGAATTACATTACTACTTGGGAACTCTATTCGATATTCTTGCTCATTAAAAATACCACAGCAATCTAACACTGCACTTAAGCACAGCTAAGACAGCTTTATTCTCTGAAGTGGGGCACAGGATCCTTAGCTGTAACATAACCTCGTTAGTTTGTGCAGATGGACACTTTCAAGACACGTTCAAGGTGAGACCATGATTTTTGTAGCTGTAAGTCCCATCAGTGAGGTTTTTGGTCAGAGTGCAAAGTCAAATCATCAGGGAGTTAGGCCATGTAAAAATGAAGGCTTCTGCTATGACTTTGAACCTTGCTGGGCATTCAAGTTTTTCATAGGCAGCAATTGTTTCATAAACTGACCCAAAATACAGACGTAGGACCTGCTATGGCTTGATGCTAATTCCTATTATTTTGCGTCTTCAAACTCCAAGCAGCATGTATGGATGCAACCTGCAAGAGAGCTCAGCAAAACCATTCCTTTATGTGCTAATAAGCTCTACACTTCATGATGTTTTCTTTGAGGTTTTCTTACTTTAATTTTCTCAGATGAAAAAGTTATGTTGAAAATTACATTGCTGTGAAGCTGAGAGGGGCTGCTGGGCTTCCTTACCTGAGACTAAAGGTGTTGCGCGCATGTATGAAGAAACACATAAGGGAGATTTGAACGTGTTTAACAGTCATCCTGCTTTCTTTCCACTCTGACCTTGTGACAGGTATCCTTTTTACTGTAGATATTACAGGTAAATACTGCAGATGCAGGTGTACTCTACATATATGATCCTTAAGAAAGGCTTGGATGTTAACTCTTTTTACTTCTCTGTAGACATACAAGATTTATTTGTTCTGTAAAAGCACTTCATTCCACTCTGAATTGTTTTTATCTCTCCCAAAGTCATCTTGACAAAACTAGCATACTTCCCTTCTGCCAGAGCTTGTGAAAAAGAGAGGAGGAGGAAAGCAAGCAAGATCAAGGTTCCTGCTTGGCATGAATGATCTCTTTCCAGTTGGAAATAATCAATTGTGTAGCTGTGTGAATCCTTTTGTCTGCAGCGTGCTCTTATTTTATTACTAAGAAAGTGAAAATAAGTGCTAGGTAATTACTTGGAGCAAATAACTGAAAGGGTTAACTGCAGGCTTCAGTAGTCATATAAATAAAATTGTGGAAGAAATGTAATCTTGATATGATGCATTTCTGCCTTGGGATACACTGGTGGGCCAGTTGACCACACTATAGAATTAATAATGCTAGGGTATTTTTCTCCAACTTTGAATAAGAAGTCTGGTGACTCAGAGAATTTCAGAAGAGTATGTTGATTCTCAGTTTAGGGTTAGATGTTAGGCTACACATTTGAAGAAAATAGTGCAACACTGAGAACCACTGGGGTCAAATAGGATCCAAGGTTGTTAACAATTGCATCTGTACAAGGCAGCACTGTTGGAGCAAGTCCAGAGGAGGGTCATGAAGATGATCAGAGGGCTGGAGCACCTCTCTTCTCTTGGGTTGTTCAAGCTGTAGAGAGGAAAGCTCCAAGGAGACCTGTAGCAGCCTTCCAGTACCTACAGGATGCCTACAGTAAAGCTAGAGAGTGACTTCTTACAAAAGCGTGTAGAGACAGAACAAAGGGTAATGACCTTAAACTGAGGGAGAATAGATTTAGATTAGATGCAAGGAAGAAGTTCTTCACTCTGAGTGTGGAGGGAAACTGAAATGGGTTACTCAGAGAGGATATGGATGCCCCCTCCCTGGAACTGTTCATGGCCAGGTTGGATGGGGCTTTTAGCAACCTGATCTAGTGGAAGGTGTTCCTACTCATACCAGAGATGTTGGAAGTAGATCATCTTTAAGGTCTGTTCTAATCTAAGCCATTCTATGAGCTTATGATTTTTCTGTATGAGGAACTGGGCAACAGACCAAAACCAGTTCTTGCTGTTGGTGGGGGACATATACTCTTACGTAGACAATGTCCTGATGGTGATGTTTCTCTTGGCGCTCACTTGGCACAGTGAGAAGTGCGTTAGCAGTGCTATAGGAAAAAAAACACATGTATTATGAATGAGCAAGTCTTGGCTTTTTGATTTTGTTTTGCTCAATGCATGGACAAACATCACACTTTTTTCCCTCCAAGTTTTCCTATACTTTGTGATTGGTCTTAGAGGAAAATAACTCCTCGCTTTATACCTTAAATATTTATGGTGTCCATCTATTTCTACAAGGAAGATAAACATACAAACTACAAAGATAAACTACAAAGACATAAATGACAGCTGAAGGAAGACTCATAATTTTGAGATTCATGTGAGAAAATGTTCCCAAGCTGCTGTTACCAGGACATTATCATTCTTTTTTCAAAGATATATTTTTTATGGTGTACCAGAAGGTTTCCCACTTATCCCAAGATAGTACATGAAAGCTCGTTTCATAACTTCCATTATTATCCCTGGAAAAAAATCTTCAAAATCCTGTAGTTTAGGAATTGGATCTGAATGGATCTCCACAGAATATCTTTAGAAGGGATGCTGACTATTCAAGCCTATTCAGGTGATTCAGACCTGTTCTTAGTGATGGAAGAACCTGTTGCCTTAAACAAGAATGACACAGCAGGGGAAAATCAGTCTTTTACAGCACATAGAAAGCAATCAGCAAAACTTCTTAGTGTTTTCTACAACATGAAGTTACACAGTGAATGGATTCTTTGTCCAACAGCTTATTGTGCCTCCTTTTAAAATGTAATAATTGCAATCAAATATCTGTGACATTAATGGCGTAGAGAAATTGTTCCTGCACATTGATAATTCACCAGAACCGACAGAAAACCTATTAAGTGTTATCAATCACACTAAGTGTATCATCAAAGAGTAGGTAATGAGGAGTAAGAGGAACTTGAAGAAAAATTGGAGAAAACAAAACCTCAGTTCTACTTCTCAAATAAGAATATGCCATTTTTGCTTAAACAGAGTGATATTACCAGGAGTAAATACTGGATACTGGCTTTTTTCCTGCCTGTTTTGTATGTAGATAAAGAAGGATGTTTTATGTTTGAACAGTATAATGAAAAATACAGCATTGTTCCACATTCTGGCACTACAGGAGCTTGCTTAGCAAGCGGCAGTGATGTGGCATTGTAAATATGGCCATGGAGGTGCCCTCTATCAGTGGCTTTTACTGATGTCTTCTACGAAGAAACCCACTGAGATTGGTGCAGACATCCTGCATTTGAACTAGTGTCTTTTGCAGTCACTTAAAAATACTGTACTGTAAATGCAGTGTAAAATGTTACATGTCTTTGCTAATAGGTACTTCCTGCATGCAGGATATTGGACAGAGCTTATATTGTGTAAGTTAAAAAAAAATCTGTGGGCTTCTCAGATTCAAGGAGCCTCACAATTTGGTTAAGGCTTCTTTCCTGGCTAATCACTGACAGTCTCTGTGGGTTTTCCCATTTTGTTTGTATGCAGTGCTGTAGAGAGCTTTAGAAAACAGCACTGCTAACCAAAAGTGAAGAATAACATTCGAAAGAGTAAAACAACTGCTAAGTTACCAAGGCTGTCAGAGAAACAGTAAATGTGTGCTGATATGTAGGAAATAGCTGAAAAGACCTCTGAAATACTGCTGAGATAAATGCAACTTTTGTGGGCTTTTTTTGGTGGTTTTTTTTTTTTTTTTTTTTTTTTTACTACAAGAGGTTAAAAGTCCAACAGGAATATGATTAAGAAGTGATGGACATGAAGCTCTCTAATACCTTCATGGCTGGCATGTAGCATATGAGATTAAATTTCAGCAGTGAAGAGTGGGTAGAAAAATATTTAACTGCCTTTCCATTTTGATGTCTGGTTGCTGGATATCCTTCAATGACTGAAAAAGAATTGGTTATGATATTTCCATGTTTTAGAAACCTAACTGTAGGATCTTTTTTTTTCTGATTCATCTGAGTGGGTCACAGCAGTTGAGACTATATTTGAAATACTTAGATAACTTGCATTATACCTAGATGGTAAATGGATTTATAGTTTAGAGACAATGTGAATTTTGGTACCAAAATCCTATGAAATAAGAAATTATTTTTACCTTCTGGTGGGTTCCTGTTTCTGCTGTGTTAACTAAATCAGATTAGTTTTGAAGTTCAATTGCAGGACTCCTTCCAGCTATTTTTCAGTTGACAACTGTGCATCTTTGGGAATTAATGAACGTGTTTTGGGTGTATTCAGGAAGTTTATCTCTGTTTAGGACAGCTCATGAGAATGTGCTGAAATTGAAGTGCCCTTAAATTTTTGTTAGTCCATAGTGGTTTAAAAACTCTTGCACTTGGGCATTGTTTAGAATACAAGTATTTTTCTGAATTTTTAATTTCAAGATTTGGATTTTTAGATTCTGAGCATCCCAAATTTTTTGTCTGACAGTGCTCTCCTAAATTGGGGAGGAACTTTTATCTCTGCTGTGCAGCTGAGAAGGAAGAGGAGAAAATTGATAGCATGCCTCAAGGTACGCAAGAATACTGTGGCAGAGCAGGGAATGAAGCCTGGGTCTCCCAAGTCCTTGGCTACAGCACTGTCACTAAATCTTGAAACTCTTAACTGCCTTCTGGATTTATTTCTCTCCATACAGCTTTTCAGTCCTGCTTGGACCAAGGAGTGAGGACTGATTTTAAGTATGAACATTTACCGTGATTAAAGGCAGACAGAAGGTGTACAGCAAGTATGAGCAATTGCAGCCAGAACTTGCAGCTACTTCTTGTCTCAAAGCTGGAAAAACCTGAGCAGTGGCTGACTAGGACTGCTTTCTCTTAAGCTTAATAATCCTCAAAGTTTGAGTTCCCTGGACTAGCATTTGTTAGCCCAACACTGAGCTCAACCATCCTTTTTCTCCAGTTATAGGACTTGGCATTGGTGGCTTTTATAAATCTTCTTTTCCAATAATTATTTTTTTCCCTGTGGATAAGATTGTGATACTGAATGGCTACCTTTCTGAGAGCTAATTTAATAATGCAATGATTTTCAGACTCTTAGGTACAAAACGAGAGAAAAGCCTCTTTAGACTTCCTACTTAATAAGATTTACAGTGTTTTTTATTAACTACAGACATAGTTTCATTCTTAGCTTGGAGTATGTTCACTTCACAGTCAGGCTTCCTAATGTAATGTCTGACTCTGTTTCTAACAGTTTTTCATCTCTTTTAATTGGCACTGGTTGCAGGCCACTCTTGTCACATTTTACCACCTGCACTTTAGTGCTGACTGGCTGCTGCTCCTTGAGATCATCTGTTAACTTCCATTGATCTCCACTTTTTTCTGCTTTAGCCCTTTCCATCCTCCCAGTTCTGCTGTCTGTTGGCAGACTTTCAGAGCTCTTGCTACTCTTTTTCATGTACACTCATATCTGAGAAAAAAAAAAAGCCTTGTTTTGTTCAGTTTATCTTGTTTAGGTAAGCAAGGACCAGCATAAAACTCTGTTTCACATGAAACCCTGATATTACAGCTTTAAAGACAACAACAAATTCTCTAACATTCAACTTCTGCGTCCTGTGAGCATTATCTACAGGAAAACTACCAGATATGCAAGTTTAATTTGCAAGTATATAATTAAAATAGCATAACATACTGATATGTATTTTTAATGTGTAACTTCTCATATATAAAAATGGAGTCTTTTAAACCAAATCCTAATTATATTGATAATAACCAACACACACCTACTCTACTTTCTTCATGTAGGTGGTTGGTAGCACTCTCTAGCAGAAAGCTTTGTGGTCTGTTTACTTCTATTTTATCCATTTCCTGCTTTTCAAAATGAATGCTTTAGACTTTATTCCAGTTTATCTTACCTTACACCAACTTAACTGCATTGACTTCAGCAGAGCTAACCATAGTTTTCATTTACGTAGGAGTTAAATTGTGCACATTTAGCTAATTCTCTGGGCGTCTGGGCTTGAAATGGAGTGTAATGGATCTTAGTCACTGCTGTGTTTTCATGCAGACTGTTAAAACAACACTTTATTTGCAGAATTTCCCAAAGCAAAGGAAAAGAAAGAAGTTCATAAGCATGCTTTTGGCTACAGAAATGGAAATCTAAAATGTGGTAATTTCACATTGATTGTCCCAGGGAGAACAGAAGGAACTTTAGTAGGATGAGAGGAGCTCCAAAATATTAATGGTCAACAAACATTTCCAGCTGTGACTCCTTACCAAGTATTTTCTTGGTATTTTCTTAATTCAGCTTTTTCTATTTTTACTTTTATTTTCCATGTGAAGCTGACATTGGTTAAGCAGGGTCTCTGCAAGTGCAGTTAGGAAGCATCAGAGTGTTGCTAAACAGGAAAGATAAACCAGAGCACTTTGTCACTCTTTTTTCAATACCAGACATTAAACAAATCATAAGTAGAGCAAAATGTTTAGACAGACGGATATAAACATAAACTGATGATGAGCCAGCTGGGAGCTGATGGATCAAGTTCAGAGGGCAAACCAATGCAGACAATGCTGTGTTGGGTGTCCTCCTACAGACTGCCTGTTTAGGGAGAAGTAGATGAGATCTTCATATGACTTGAAGAAGCCTCACATGGACAGGCACTGGTCCTCATGGGGGACCTTAACCACCCTAAAAAAACTGCTGGAGGGACATCGGAGCAAGACACAAGCAATTCATCAGACTTCTGGAGTTCATTAGTGACATCTTTCAGATACAGGTGATTGATGTTTTGGGAAGGGGACACAATCTGCCTGGATGTGACACTTTAAACAGGGAACAACTGTTCAGGAATGTGAAAGTCAGGGGGAGCCTTGGCTGCAGTGACCATAGGATAGTGGAGCTCAGGATACTGAGGAGGTAAGAAAAGCAATCGATTCACAATTCTGAATTTCAGAACAGTTTTCAGCACTGTTTCCCATAACATTCTCCTAGACAGATTAATGAAGTGCAGGCTAGAGAACTCAGCAGTGACTGCGATATAGAATGTGACTGTCTCCAGTTCACACAACAAAGCTTCAGGAAGATCCTCTCTTTCCCCGTGTCTGTTCTTGGGTACCTATCACTGTCAAGGAAAAAATTGAAAAAGGGCTTGTGTGTTATCCAAGTTCAGCCCTGCCTGCTGCTGTCCTGTTGACAGAAATTCTTCAGAGTGGCATGGGGAACTCTAACTTCATGTGGTATGATGGGTAGTATTTGGGAAACAAAAGGAACAACTTTGTGAAATCTCTAGGTCCACAGGCCAGCCTGCTGGGAGACCCACTAGGTATAGTTATATAAAATGACATAAACCAATGTAGGAAACAGAGCACAGTAATGGAATAAGAGGCTGTAATTTGAGTTGCACTGCGCAGGGGCAGCAGCAATGCCTTCAGGCACATGCTCTGCTTTAAAGAGCCACAGACATTTTTTAAACTTCTGCCTCTTGTATGAAACAGATAAACGTTCTGATTTTACTGCTGAGGGGTGGCATCTCTATGCAGGTGCAAAAATTCAAATGTCACCTCTGTCTTCACATTGTTCTCCCTGGCTGCTTTAACTCTCCTCCCATTTGTTTTTCCAATGATGCCTTCTTAATTTGTAATAAATACTTTCATACTCCTAGATTTGAATAAGTCTAGTTGAGGTCTTTGCCATCCCATTCTCACACTGTCTTACATTAATGAGCATCCATTGTTCTCTGTTCACCAGCTTTTGTCTCAGTTGTACAGGCACTGTTGAAAGCTTTCTGGGGAAACTAGTCTATCAAACTAGTAAATATGTGAGAGTGAAAGTGAATTAGTTCTTGCAGACCTTCGATAGGATCTCTCCTCCTTCTTACATTCAATGCAAGCTAACATATACTTGATGGCTCTTTATAAAGTGTTATATTTAAGGAAGTCTTGGAGATATTACCTTGTTTTCAGCAGACAACTGTTTGTTAATGGCTATTTTGACCCAATAAAACTAGATCCCTGCCAGAGAATTCCTGCTCTTCCAAAACAACTCAGATGTCATTTATTTTATATCTGTGATATCTAGAAAGCTGTAATTTCTGCCTTTGTTTTAGACTTAGGTTTTGTCATTGTCTTCTCTGAATGTCCTTATGAGCATGTGTTACACAAGACTCCTGTCATCCACTGTTTATCTTCAGAAGGTGATTGCAGATTAAGAATGTACTGAAAACCATGAGGGACTGAATCTCTGTCTCAGGCAAGGGACAAGTTCCCTGTGTTCCTGACTTACCCAGACCGCCCCAGCTAAAGCTGCTCTTGTCATTCTCTGGGTCACTTCAGGGATTGCTTTAGTTAGAGGTATTTGCATTCACCCTTCACACCTTTCATTTCTCATTCTCCCATGCAGGCTTTCCAGTTTGGCCCAACACTTCTGCAAGGTGCTCATTTTTGTCAGATCTTTTCCCCAATTTTGACAACAGCCTTTCTGTCTTTTATCCCAGAGTAAGCCCTGGCTCACTGCTGTCTTTCCCTTCTCTCCTACTAACCACTGCAAATGGACAGTCTTGAGTCCATGGGATTTATAAGCATCTTCAGTGAGGACATACCATTCAGTGTGATCTCCCCAATGTTCTGGGAGCTGATCTGTCACTCCTGGCTAATACATTGTGCTCAGTAACTTGACTTACAGAAAGGCACCTGGCTTCCTACAAAGAGGTCAAGATAAGAATAATCCCTCTATTCCCTTTCTGATTTGAACTTCTCTTGCTCCAGCAATTACTAATACTAAGAATTTAGTATTCCCCACTAAATTAAAGAGTCCTTTGTTGCTTTTTATTTTCTCGCCATAGAAATACTTGCACATTAACCAAGCAGGTTTTTTCAGCCTTTTTTATACAATAAATTTAAAAAAAAAAAAAAGACAACAGAGCCACATTCTGGTGATAGAGTTAATCCTACCAATGGCAGATAGGAAAGTCAATGATTTCATTCTGCTTATTGCCTGTTTACACTTTTAACCATTTCTTTTAAATGCAACGTAGTACTAGAAAGAAAAGTTACTTATTTCCTGTGACTCTTCACATGCAGGAATGTAGAAAAGGCTTTTCAGGGTTAGACTATAAACATTCATTTGGATCCTGCCTCTGACAACACCCAGTGCTAGATAGGGAGTGATTAAAGAATAAAATGAGCACACCAATTCAGAGTGATTGACACAGCTGTTTATGGCTCACCCAAGAAGTAGTAGTACTGTATTTAATAGATTTCAGTAAGTCCCTCTTTAAATCCTTTTGTCCACCCAGTGTTTTGTTGGTCTTTTTGTTTGGTTGGTTGGCTGGTTTTGTTTTAACCCAAGGAAACATTTTATGTTGGTAACTTGTCTTGACAAGAGACTTTTAGCTGTGTATTGTATGGTGAGGCATATCTTATCTCTGTTTGCAGTCTGCTACTTCCCTGCTCACCTACTTGTTGTCACCCATGATTTTATGGATCTGTATCATAACTCCCATCAGTTTAAAAGCTAGTAATTTTCATGGCCAGGCCTTACAGTCTTTAAGAATATTCTTTGTTACTTGAAGAAGTGCAGATCTATTAATTTGTGTGTATGTGTCACAGTGATGCTTACTTGCATGAACACAGCTCTATGAGAGGTCTGTGTTGATCTTAACAGATTTCCTTCCCTCATTTTTTATTGTTGCATCAGTTCTTCCTAAGAAATGAAAGGACCATACTGTTATTTCTATACAGTATTTTCTTCACTAGCCTCTTTTTGAAACTGACATTTGGTCTTTTTTGGCACTTTTTTTTCTCCAAGGCAGATTGACAGTAACCACAACTCAGTAGCAGTAATGTCACCTAATTGAGTCCTGCTTGCAATCTCAGGCACTTAAACAGGATTAGCCAAATAATGTCAGTCTATTTATGATCTTTTTGAGATGAGCTTTCTTACAGACCTTTCCATGTAAAGAATAGCTATACCTAATGTGTATAAAAAAAGGATTAATTTTTTGGGGGAGGCAGGTTAGGAAGTATTCAGTGTAACTCCCAAGTCTTCAGGTGAACTTAACCCACTGATATGCTGTTACTTTATGTTTTTATTTTCCATGCATAAAACATGTTTTTACCCATAGAAAATATCAATATAGGGTAAGAGCAGATCTGCAAATACTGACTTTTGTGAAGAGGTTCAGTTATGAATTTCTTGTTCAAAAAAATAAATAGCAAGTTTTTGTCTCTTGCCTGCATCATGTGCTGGCACGAAAACAACCCCCCAGATGAGTAGCCTGTTCCATATGCTTAGTCTTTTAAGCCAACAGCATTGCATAAAAGGGTTTGAGTGGGGGTGCATTTTTTAACATGGTGCTGGTGATGACCAAAAGAAACCAACCTGCAAAGTATTTCAGAGTCCTAAAAAGAGTCTTACAGTGAAAATTAGGTTATTTCTATTCTGTATTCTACTACAACAAAAACATCTGATTAAGCTGGGAACTTAAGAAATAATTGGTAATTGCTTGGCACTGGTCTGTTAAAAGTGTTCAGAGTGTAAGATTGAATGCACCTTCCCAAGACATTACATAGGAAATTCAAGAAAATATTTGGAAAGAAGCAGGTTTTGACAGTCTTGAAGAGGTAACCTACTAACCTGTTTAAGAGCAGTGTTGGGGTGAGGTGGGGGTGAAATTAATATTAAAAATAAGTTAGATATCTTTTCAGTTACTCATCAAAGTTAGTAAGAGCTAAATTCTTTTCCCAGCTGCCTCTAATGGAATTTATTCTTCAAATTGGGATGTTGTTTATTTTTCTGAGGTTTTTGTATTTCCAAATATTGCAGTTAGGAACCACATAAGAATTACATTTCTTCTCAATCAGACAGCCTGCGTGGAAGGCAGATGGATAACTCAGTGCTTTCTGGGACACCTGCATTACCCAGAAGTACTGAAAATGCACTTTAAACAGACTTTTGACTCCAATACTCAAGTGGGAGAATGGAGACATTAACTGCAGAGAATAAGGCAGGCTATATGCTGTGTTTGCCTCCTGTTATTGTCCCGATACTAATAGGTCTAGGTGCCTTTAATGAGAACCTGCACAAAACCTGGAACAAACATATGTAGAAACTTGGAACAATCTCTGCAACGTACAAAAAAATGTGCAGTATGCTAACCACAGCTTGCTGGCAGAGTGAAGAGAGAAAATGAGTCTTTCAGACACACAGCTGATATTTGGAGCAGACAGAGGCTTAGCAGTACTAGCAAGGATGGTAAAATGCAAGCGGGTCTTTTAGAGATGCTGTGAGTGAAACCACAAAGTATAGTATTTTAATGGCCACTCTCAGATCTGTCATTACTTGCAAACCTCATGGGATCTGCAGAGCTGTATACTTAAAGATTTTGTATACTTTATAAATAATCTTTTAACCACAAGCTACATTGGTAGTACCTCATAAATCTGTCCTGCCTTTTGCCTTTTTTTTTGGTTTTGTTTGGGGTTTCTCTTGTTAATGCGACTTATAGGGAATATTGGTAATCCAGGTGGGTGACAGAATTCAGTACTGTTCCTGTACCAAGTAGTTACATGGAGATTTTGAGAAGGTGATTTCCATTGTCACCTGTAGTATAAGGCTATATTTCCCTTCTTTGCATATTAAAGTAACATTTACTTGTTTTTTTTTTTTGAATAGCCAATTGGTCTGTTGATCCAAAAACCATAAACCAGTCTGAGAGTGAGAATAGGCTGTGTGTTACTCCACAGAAGAAAACAGATGCTGTGAGAATTAAATTGCTATCTTTTCACAGTGTAAAATATTTCCTACATAAGAGACCACACAGGGACTGTTTCAAAACGTCATTTATGCAACCAGGTGTGTATCAGAGCACTAACAGACTTGGACTTCCTCTCTCACTTTTCTCTTAGCCCCTTAACTTTGTTACCATCAAGAGGAGAAAAGTAGAATGCTTGTATAAACTCTCTGTCTAAATGCCTATAAATTGGGACTAAAAGTAAACAATTAATTTTTCTTTCCCCAACTTTTCCCTCTGTCTCCTATCACATAGATGTACGTTCATTCCTAGAAATAGCGTGTTGTAGAATTAGCATGTTCTTCATGCAGAGCCTTCTCTCTTTTGAAGTAGATCCAATACATTTTTAAATATTTCATAAGCAGAAGATAGTTTGATTACTTCATGCTCAGCTGTTAATTATTTATTTGGAAGTGTTGAGTGGGCTACCACAATTAGCCTGAACATATTAAGTAAATAGTTTTTTTACACTAATTGGTGGTTGATGCTGTTCTGTTTAGAGTAGGCTTCAGTATTTTGCTCCTGTGGTTTTTAATTTTGTGAGACACTTTTAGGACACCATAAGAAAAAAATAATCAGATTACAAGTTGTGCTAGTTTGAAGCTAGCTAGAATATTTTGGTGAGAACTAGATTACAGGCTGTGAAAAGAGAAACAATGGTGATGTCTACTTTACTCATAGACTTGCTGAGATGTGTAAGAACAAGAATCCAAACATAGATAAAGGAGTTGCTCTCTGTCCGGGCTCTGAGCTGCATTTCTCTCTCTCTAACCTAATTTGCCATCTCTTTGATTAATCCACCTGCTTCCTAACTCCCCTGGCCAACCCTCCAATCTTCCTTGGGCACAAGGCAACGTCTGGGGTAAGGTAGAGAGGGGTGGGAGAAGGTGGAAGGCCCCTCCTGGGGACGCAGGTTTTGGGGAGGGGAGTTGTGTTACTGTATTACCTTTTNAAGAGTTGAGTAAATTTCTCTTGCAAAAAATGCACCTGTTATAAATTTAGCCCTTAATTGGTAGCATTACAGAGTGCTGAGATGGAAAGCAAACAGGAAGAAACATAACAGCTGCAGCTCAGTCGTGGTCTGCTTGCCAGTTTGCATCCAGGCAGTGGAAGAGATAGAAGCTTTCAGTAGTAAGACAAAATAATCTTCAGATACTCTGTGCCTGTGGAAGAAAGCTGTCCCGCTGAGGAAACAAGAGGTGGGCAATGACCTTTTAGTTCTTATTTACTTTTATGGTCTCAGCCAAAGGGCTTTCATGTACTGCTGCTTCCAAGGCAGCAGGGCAAGTCGTGGGTTCTCTAGGTTTTCTTTCTGCAAGGCTGCACTCTCTCTGTAGGCAGACTGGCCTCTGTGTTTTATCCCGTCTGTTGTCTGCTTTCAGGCAGACAACTTGGGCTTCTCACATCACAGTCAACTTGATGGAGAAAAAAGCCCTTGATCTTCCTGCATGGTAACATGACTGGCCTGTGTGGGGGTGTAGATCTGTCTCTCTGCCTTCTAGCTGGCTGGAAGATGTCCCAGCTAAAAATCTCCTCCTCATCTCACTCTAGGCTTCCTAATAGAACAAGAGAGCAGCAAGGTTTGGGTTTGCATAGCAAGTCTGCCCTTCCAGGAGCTCATCTGGCATTCTGAATGCTGCCTCTCTCTTGTTGATGTCCAGGTAGCCTGCACCTTGAAGGATGTGTGAGAAGTTAAAATGAGACTTTGAGAGCTTTACTGTATCTTGGGCCAGGTAAATCCCTGGATTACATCAGCTTCAGAGACTCCTTTTCAGCTTGGCTGTGAGTTCTTTGTGTTATAGTTGTCTGTTGCAGTGGGCCTTTCCAGTAGCAGGTTCCTTCTAGCCCCTTCATTCTACATTTTGATTTTAAACATATGGCCCTGGCTTTCAAGTTTGGAGAGTGATTTTTGTCTTCTGAAGTGCTCCAGGGTTTTGTCCTCTTTGGGCATTTCTTGGGCAAATGGCCACAAGCTTCTATAATGAAAAATGCTGAAACTACAGTTAAAAGTCCCAGAACAGTAATTTTTGTACTGAAAGTCACTAACTTGTAGAGAGATAATGGTATTTCTGCTTTTTTCTGTATATGGGAAGATGTATTTCAAAGGCAGATTTGAAGGAAACAGTACTCACAGCTCCACAGTGCTGGAGGTTTGATGGGAGCACATTTCCAAATGGCAGACTTTGTTCAAGGCGATCTGTCTCAGCATACTCAGAGACCAGTTCTTCATCACCGTGCCTCACTAGCTGACATTAGGGCAGAGTTTTTATCTTTTTTTCTTTACCAATCAGAATTCTGTTTAATTTTGCAAATATTTAGTAGTGTCTCTGTACAGTTAAAAGGTGTTGACCTCGCTGTCTTTAAATGTACTGTTTTGACTGTTTAATGGGTAAGAAAGGCAAAACTTTCAGCAAATCATAGAAGTTTATTTTTTTTTTTTATACAGTTAGTTCCTGCAATGTGTTGGATTTCCCTTGATGCATGAAAAGTTTATCTAGAGGTCACAAGTAATAAAAGCTGTTAAGATTTTTGAGTATGCCCTTTTTGCCAGATGTCCAGTTTGCAGTAGAGGATTGGTCCTTTTGAAAGAGGAGGGAAACTCTGGCTTAACTTTTCAGGCCTCATGATCCGTTGAGGTGTTCTCTGTGTGGCAGCCATGTATGTTTGGTGGGGAGGATTACCAAAGTAAAACTGATACTTTGAAAAATTGGATAGGCTTTTTTTTGTTTGTAATTCTGAGATCTGTGTGATGAACAGAAATGACGTGCAACTGGACCCAAAAAAGTCACTTGAGGTTTCTTAATAGCATAGCAAATGTTTTTCTCAGAATGATATTACACATACTGAAATAGATTGCATGAGGAGAATGCTTGATTTCCTGTAGGAATATGTTGGATTTTAGAGACTTAGAGATGACTTGTATGATTTTCCATTTCTGTCCATTCTCCATAGTCTAAACAATAAGTCTTGTTATCCACTGGCGGGTTTTCTTGCTTCCTTGTGGTCCCTGTTCAGGGGATTGCTTTTTGCAGGATTTTATACTGCACTAAAAATGAAGATAAAATAAACTGTCCAGATGAGACTTTAAGGATACAGAATGTGGAGATGTACAATCTGCATGCGCCATGAGTGATTTCTGGCAGTCCTGCAGTGTTACAAGGGAAGTGCACTTTCTTTGTGCTTCTTTTGCACATTAGAAGCCAAGTACAACAGAAAACTTTCTTTTATCTATGTCGTCACTGCTCTCATTTTAAACGAATCTAGGCTTGTGAAAAGGGTGCAGGTAAAGGAAGCCTGATAGAGCAGGTTTAGTCTGTGGATAGGACCTCTAAGTCCAGACAAACAAGAAGTGAGTACAGTCCCTGTCTTGGTTGCTTCATGATACTGAAGGAGTGTATGTGGGAATAGCTTCTGTGATGGTTCACACAACTGCATGGAACCAGCACAACGTGTTCATTCTCAGCCCTAGAGCTGCTTGTTTGTGAGTTGTTATTTGAAGATTGAAACCAGCATATTGCCGTTACTAAGCCTCCAAGTGCCCTGCTCTAACAGTATCTGTATGCACCATTAAGCTTTAAATGGAGGCTTAAAATGTCATCTTCAAAATATTTTCCTGACTAATAAAAGTTTTAAATCTTACAATTGCCATAAAGTTTTTCAGTACTCAGCTTGCAAAACCAGTATAAGCCATGGTGCACTCAAGCAGGATGCTGCTTTAGGTTTTTGGGGACCAAGACAATGTCTGTCAGCCAGGACATAAGAGGCACATCTGAAAGCTAGGCCTAGAGGTCATTAATTCACATTACGGATGCAGGGTGATATTCCCATCAAAATATATTACAGCAGCAAAACCTAGCTGAAAGTACTTCTGTCCAGTGAGCAAACCTGAGCGTATGTTTTGCAAGAAGCCTCAACTGAGTAACTCTTCAAAAAACATTTAATTTACAGTAGATAATTTCTTAATACAAGCAAATATGTCTTTGTACAAGTGGTATATTCTCCTAACAATCTTGCTTTTGCCTTCTAGTAGATAAGTGACTATTGTCAGAGTGAATTAGTGATAGAACGTGAGGGAACAACCTCGAGCTGCACAAGGGAAGGTTTAGGATGGACCTTAGGAAATGTTTTCCCTGCAAGAGTGGTCATGCATTGGAACAGGCTGCCCTGGGAGATGGAGTTAACCATCCCTGGATGTGTTTAAAGTTCATTTAAATGTGGTGCTTAGCAATATGGTTTAGTGATGGACATGAAAAGACAGGGTTAATGGTTGGACCTGATGATCTCAAAGGTCTTTTCCAACCTGAATGATTCTGTTCTATGAATTAAGGTATCTGTGTGTAACAAGGATAATAGTAAAAGTAGATTTTAATTGCATGTCAGGTCATAACATTGAAAACCCTAGAATTTGTAGCCGAAGCTCAAATTAATGAAGCTGTGTATAAAATTATATAGATGCAGAGAGCTGTAACTTAAAAGCTAAAGATGATTCTAGTTTCAAAGTGTTCAACGACAATGTTAGCATAATGATGTTGTGATATATAGGATGAGTGTGCTGCTCAAGGGAATAATATGTCATAGATTTCAGTGTCTTTCAATGAGCTGTTCTCAGCAACAATCACACTCAAACAGTAACTAATAAATAAAAAAATACTAATCTAATAACCTAGTAAATGACTTTTTTGGTGATTACTACTATACCTAGGCTCAATTATTTGATGAGTCGTCTTGGGCTGTTCCTGTTGGACGTTGGATTCACTCAGCTCTTATTCAAGTGCTGATTTAGAGGAGACAAATAATCTTTTAGAATTTTAATTTACATTCTGAGGTGAGGAACTAAAGCTTAAAATGTTAATGTCCAAGGCACTGAAATCATTGGGTGGAATACTAACGGACATAATCAAAAGAGAGGAAAGAAATGCCATTTGAAGCCAAAAGCTTACCAGTAAAATTTTGAGTGAGTCGGCTCATCACTGAATGTTCACCGACTGTGTAGGAGCATAAGGAATCACAGAATGGTCTGGATTGGAAGGGACCTCCAGAAGTCATCTAGTCTAATGCCCTCTGCAGCAAGCAGGGTAAGAGGAAGATGAGCTTTTCTTATCAGTAATGCCTCACCTCAGCTGCACCTTTTGCAATTTCAAGAGTACAGGTCTGTAGGGACTATCAGCATGCTGGCTGGGAATTGCCTGGTTGTGCCACATCGCTTTTAGGCCGACATGTGTTTTGGATTAGAGGAGCCACATTGCCAGATGAGATGTGATGGGGCATGAACTGCGGAAGTCTTGAGGTTCGTAATTCTGGTTTACTTTACAAGCCTGATGCTCTCAGAGCGTCACAACTGGAGAAACTGGAGAAATTTACTGGCCTGCTCTTTTGAAGCATCCATTTTATGAATGCACAGGGTGGTAAATTCTCTTCCTTTCTTGCTTCTGTTTCATGGCTGTCACAGTGATTTGTGGGAATTAATTATTTTTTAAGTTCTCTTTTTTAAAAAAAGTAATTTTTAACTTGACAGTCTTCCTGTCAAGCACACTTGAGCAGAAGGGACCACACAGAGCACTTGCTGCTACTGAACAGATCAAAAAAGATGAAAGTGGGGAATTACAAATCCTGTGTGTTAAAGACCTTGGGGTTTTGTGTTGTGGTTTTTCCCCATGATTTATTTTTTAAATAAACGTTCTGACAACAGCAGTGTTCCAATGACAAAGCCTGAATGTTTTACCCTCAAAGTGCCTTGAAGATAGCAAGCAATGTTCTGCTTGGCTGCTAATCTTAGCCGGAGTCTTATTGAAAGGAAGATATAAGATACACAAGAAACACAGTCTAACTGGATGCAATTAATTTAGTGTCTTTTGCAACATAGAATTTTTAGACAAAAGAGACGCTAAAGTTTCCCGTGTCCTGTGGAAGGCGAGGTGGGGGGTGGGGGGAGAGAGCAAGGGAATCATTGGCAGATGAGAAAAAGTACATCCAATTTCTCACTGCAGGAAAAATGAGGATAACAAAGAAAATATCTTCTATATGTATTTGAAAAAAAGTTTTTCCATTCAACATAGGTGGATGGGATTAGCATATTATTTCATAGTGATACTGAAATATGTCTCCAGTCAAGTATCTAATTTAATGCTTCATTGAGGAGTCTTTTCTACTGCATTCTGGAATCCTGATTTAAATGATACTATTTTTATTAGTAATGATATTACCTTTGATAACATGTGCAGCAGTCAGTGAAACCTTCACTTGTTCAATTTACTGTATAAGAAGCAGTTTCCCAACACACTGGTAGAAGGCACTCTATAAATATTTTTTTTACAGTTTGTATATCCTCAAAGTATTTACTGAAGCAGAAGTGCCTCCATTTTGGAGTGCTTTTCCCATTGCATGTTTCCCTTCCCATTTAACAAGATATTAAAAAGACTGCCTTCAGGGCAGGCAATAAAATGTCACAGCAAAAAGGTCACCCAAAGACCAAGAAGATGGCCTTTGAAGAGCTAATTCTGCAGGAAATACAGAAAAGAAAAATTTACTTTCTTAAATTTCAGGAATAAGAGATTTTCCTCTCCCCCCCTTACCCCTTTGCTTTGAACTCAGCATTGCCAGTTTTCCCCACATGGCTGAAATTGCTCCTGTTTCAAGATTTTGGGATACTTTTCTTAGTATTCTGGGTATTTGGTAGGGGCCCAGAGTTGTGCCTACTGTGTCTAATTTTGGGTTGTGCTTCAAAGGCCTGTTTTAGCTTGTGGAAGAAATTAGTAGGCCTCAGTTTTCTTAAAATGTCGTTACTTTTTATAGCTTTGAGATAAACTTTCCTGTCTAATTCTGTTAGCAAGGGGATGGGTCCTTCGAACTGGAATAAAGGCACGTCAGCAAGGACTGCATGCATAGCTACGGTCAGTTGGACTTTCGAGATTGATGGTGGCTGGCTCGCCTTCACATACCCTTTCTGCTTAGTAACAAGTATTTGTTTCATGGTGGTGTTCATCTTTCCATTTAAATGAAAGCCGTCACACTTCTTTGTGTATGAGCACAGGAAAGGCAATAGTGCACAGGGGAAGGAATTGCATCTCTGCTTATGTCCTTTTTCTTAACTGCTTCAGTTCACTCCAGCGATTTAAAGACATTATTGATGCTGTGGCATCAGTCATTGAGAAGCGTGTCTGATTTTATTCTCAAAGTTGTAGAGGAGGTCATTGAAAATGCTCATGTTACATTTCTTCCTTGATTTCCAGCACACTTTGATAATGCTGTTAGGGAGATATCAGAAATGTCTTTCCACAGATTGAAAACCAAAGCATTTCTCTGGTTTGAATGAAAGCTTTGAATGCCTGGACATCTTAATTAAAAGGGGGAGAGGAATTAAATACTCCAACTAATTAATCACTTAACAAAGTAAATGACTAATGGAACTAAAGCTGTTTTGGTGATCCAAGGAGATTAATCAATAGAACAATGACACATCTCTGATTCACCAGTTAAAATCAGTGAGGGAGTTATGATAGATTGTGTACATGAAAGAAAAAAAACACAGAAACTTTTCATTTCTATACTGTGATTTTTCTTTTGATTTTCTGCAACCTATATAGCAATAGCATTCCTTGGGGTGCTATTCAGGTGTGCTGTTATGAAGAGAGTGCATTTGTTTCCTTATTACTGCTTTCAGACTGCCTTCTTAGGAGCTTTTTAGCAGAGATCCCTGTGTGGAAGACCTGTATATATGGTGCTTTGTAGTGTCATATATTCTGTATAAATTCCACTGGCTAAGTTTGTATTAAAAGGCACAATTTAGGTATGCCCATTTGCTAAGGACCTACCCTTCATAAAAATTAAACTTGTTCCATGATCCCAGTATGAAAAAACATTGCAAAGAAATGGCCACCTCTTAATTGAGTTGCTGAGTTTCCAGGTTTTGTGTTCGTTCAGGGTTTTCTGCGTGGTTTTCTTTTGATGGGGTTTGTTTAGTTAGTTTGTGTTTAATTTCCCAATCTGAATTTGTATTTCATAGATCACCTCAATGCCTCAGGAGCTTCTTAAAGTCCAAAATAAAATAATAAAATAAAGGAAAAGTAACTTGACTTTTGCCACCCAAATTACTATCTCAATTAATAGTCTTAGGAGAAGGGGCGCAAATACTGGAAAGGAAACCTTTCCTTTATCACTCTCCTGTTGCCAAAACACAGTCCTTCGCCATACTTTATCACTATTTCCACAATGATTTTGCTTTTCTTTCGAATATTTTAAAGGAATTCACCTAACTTCAAGTAATTTAAATTTGGGAAAACGTTATAGTTTTGCTGTGTGTACATTCTCTGTTAAGCCTTTCTTAGGATTGTTAAGATACAGGAATTACTGAGGCAAAATACCAAAAATGTGTTTCTTTTTCAAGCTTTACTGCATTTAGAATAAACCTCTTTGTCAGAAGATTGTTGAGTTAGCAAAGCATGCAGTTGCTTAATTGCTTACATTTAAAAGTGCATTATAAGTAGTCTTATCTGTAGCATAGTTAGTCATCATTTCCCAGCCTGTAGTAAAAGTATTATCTGGACTACCTTGAGGAAACTACCATACTGTGATCAGGTTTGTGTCTGTGTGCTGTCTTCGTAAAACCTTCTGTCTCTAACCATGAGTTCTGGTATTTGTCACCATTACCTAGGTGTGGTGGGCTGACCCTGGCTGAGTGCCAGGTGCCCACCAAAGCTACTCTATCACTCCCTCTCATCAGATGGATGAGGGACAGAAAATATAATGAAAGGTTTATGGGCGAGACAAGGGCAGGTGGAGACCACTCAGGAATTACCAACATGAGCAAAACAGATTTAGCTTTGGGAAAAATTAATTGAATATATTACCAATCAAATCAGAGTCGAGCTCCATCACTGGTGATATTCAAGGTGAGGCTTGACAGGGCTCTGGGCTGTAATGGCAGTACTGGGTGTGAGATAAGGTTTTTTTCCAAGTTAATATAGTTTATTAATTTTGATGTTCAGGAGTCTCGCTAACGGCCACAAATTTAATAATAATAGGTTCTTTGCAGTGGTCATGAAAACATTACGCAGAGGAAAACAGGATCTAGAACCCTTAAGAAATAACTAGCAAAATACAACAAATTATTAGAACTGGGAAGAGGTTCTTGTGGTCGATTATATCACTTGTCCACTAGAGGGACTCGAGAAGCTCCTTTCTGCTTAAGGCAGAAGGCACTTGCATTCACTTAGAGAATTTACAAAGTTTTGCTAAGAGGCTTTTGAGTATTTACTTGCAAAATAGTAATATTTCTGGATTCCCGGGGCTAACTACAGTTTCCAAACCCAAAGACTTGCGGGGAATTCTGTTGGTGTCTTGTCAGCTGTTGAGGCTTCTAATTCTTCCCAAGCTTTAGCAAGGTTCTGGGAGAGAGGCAATCTCTGACTTGATCCTGGTTCCTCTTGGACTCCAGATCTGTCACGGAGCTTCGCAGGGGTGCAGGCAGTCTGTCTTGCGGATGTGCATATGGGCACAATGTCACTCTGGCTAAGCAAGCCTATCATGTGCAGGCACCTAATGCCTAAGCCTGGTACATTGAGACAAGGTGGTTTCCAGTTAGACAAACCCAAAGTATCAGGGCTTGTTATTATGTAGCAGAGCTAGCTTATAGCTTAGCAGAGCATGGCAGGATGCAACGGCAAAGAGCAATGGCAGAAGCCTGATACAACAGCAGAGAGCGATGAGACAGAGCACATTGTGTTTACCTGCTTATCTCTTTTTACTGATGTAGCCCAAGACTAATGGTTCTTTGGCCACAGATCAGCCAACCAGAATGGCAGTAAGGCAAACTTAACCATATTAGGTAAGGTCAGGGCTCAGATTTACCCTTTTAGGGCAGAACACAGACAGATGTATAAACACGTGAGGTACCCTGTTTACAACTTTGGAAGGGGAGGAGACTCGGAGGCACTAGGGGGCCTTTGTTTTCCTTTCGCACCCTTGCATCCCCCAACAGCAGAAGGACGGGGAGCAGGTGAACATGTCTGGACAAGCCAGGACATGTTTAGGCCTGTTTTGGTCTTTCATGACATGGGCAACCTTATCTAGTTGAGGTTGCCTCTGCTTACCGCATAGAATATTGGACTAGATGATCTTTGGAGGTCCCTTCCAACCCAGACCATTCTGTGTGTGTATGATTCTGTGTAATGAAAAATAACACCAAATCATGAGAACACCTTCCCCCTCAGCCCTCCCTTCTTCTTGGGCTCAGCTTTGCTCACGATTTTCTCTGCCTTCTCTCACCCAGCAGCACGGGGGATGGGGAATGGAGATTGTGACCAATTCTTCATATATTGTTTCCTCTGCTTGCTCCTCGGGGGTAGAGCTCTGCTTCTCACACTTTTCCCTTGCTCTAGTGTGGTGTGTCTCCTGTGGGAGGCAGTCCACACATTTCTGCAATGTGAGTTCTCTCATGGGCTGCAGTTCTTTATGAAATGCTCAAGCATGGGTCTGTTCCATAGAGTGCAGACTGCTTCAGTGGGTCACAAGTTCTGCCAGCAAACCTGCTCCAGCATGAGCTGCTCTCTCCACAGACCCACAGGGCCTGCCAGAAACCTCCTCCAGTATTGACTTCCCATGAGGTCACAGCCACCTTTGGGCATCCACCTGTTCCAGCATGATGTTCTCCATGGGCTGCTGGGGGACAACCTGCCTCACCATGCTCTTCATCACAGGTTGACAGGAAATCACTGCTCCAACACCTGGAGCATTTCCTTCTCTTCTTTCTTCACTAACCTTTGTGTCTGCATATTCTCACTCCTCTCTCTCCACTGCAATTGTTATTGTACAGGTTCTTATGTTATCACAGAAGCACTACCATCACTACTGATGGGCTCAGCCTTGGCCATCAGTCTTGGAGCCAGATTGCACTGGACATAGGAAAAGCTGCTGCTTCTCTCCTGCTACCAAAACCTTGCAGGCAAACCCGATACAGTAGAAAACACCTTGTTCTTCAGTCTCTCTTTTTTCAGCTTGAAAAGGAGTGATTTGGCTACTAAAGTGATATTGCTGTACAATAAGCTTACAGGCTGCAGTAGGATGCATGGCAGGGGTGCTAGTTTTCAAAATGATCTAAGCAGGACACAGTGAAATGGAGGTGGCTGCTGCTTGGAAGAACAGTAGGTTTATACTTCTCTATGTGCTTGCTGTTGTGCTCTGTGTTTTATTTCTTAGTTCCCCCAGAGTGAAACACTGGGAACAGGGACAGAACAAATCAGCTGCTTTTGGTCGTATTGAAGTGTGGAAGTTGAATGCACTCTTAAAATGAGAAAGAACAGGGAGGCCATGTAAAAGTATTGCTCTACTGAGCTGTAGGTTTTGAGTTTCCTCCCATGCCTCCATTTCTGGAGATGTCAATCAATTTAGCCAAGTAGAAGTTGTACCCCTATCTCTCTCCTGGAGTAGTAAAGATTGAAACGACTTCTTTGCCTGCCTTTTCCAGTGACAGCCATCACAGAAAAAAAACATAAAAGGTTGAGAACAGACCTAGATATTGAGCATCATACAAAAGATTTGGTTAAAAGGGACTTCTGAAAGCCATGTAGACTTGCTTTCTACTCAAAGGAAGCATAACATCAAAGTTAGGTCCAATTGCTCAGAGCTGCATCCAGCAAGATTTGAAAATGGCCAGCGATGGAGAGTCCACACTTTCTTTGAGTGTGGATGGTTTTTGTTCCATCTCTCTGATCAAGACCTCCTTCACTACAGCTTGAAACCATCACTTCTTGTTTTTTTTATTGTGCATCTCTGAGGAAATTTGGCCCTGTCTTCTCTATAAGCTCCCTTTATGTAAGGATATTGGTGGTGAGAAGCCCCCTGAATCTCCTCTCCCAGTTTTTCTTGCCTTTATATATGCCTTGTGTTTCCAGTCCCCAGTTTCCAGTGTGAATGCTTTTCAGTTTGTCAACATCTCTCTTGTACTTTGGAGTCTCAGAACTGGATGTTGTGTCCCAAGTGAGGCAGGTGAGTAGAGAACAGTTACTTCCAGTGGGCTTGCAGACTGCACTCTCAGGAGAGCAATCTAGCATGCATTTAGCTGTTGTTGCTGCCTGGGCACATGTACTGAGGTTGTTCCCTGCCAAATGCAGGGCTTTGTTTGTGCAAGTACTGACATCCCATTCTTCCAGCTTCTGATCATCCCTCTGAACTGCAAAATCCTCCTGAATCTTTATAGCTCTCACTCCACAATTTGAGGTCATCACCAAACTTGCTGAGAGCACATTGCATGCCATCAGCCAGGAAAAGATGGGAAATGGTATCAGCTCCAATACTGACCCCTCAGAAACATCCCCTGTAATTACTTGTGGAAAGTTCAGGCTCAGCAGCAACACTCTAGCTATGGTCAGATAGTTGTTTTTTTTTTTTACCCATGGAAAAGGAAAATGGTTATAGAAAGCATGGGCTCTTTTTCCATTGAAAAGAGAAAGTTCAGTTCTTAATGTCAGGGAGGTTTTTTCAAATGAGAGTGTTCTTTGCTGGTTTTTATGGCAACAGAGTAGACTAGAATTATTATGTTAAAAAAAAGTGAAAAAGGACCATTCTTGTAATTTTTGTATGCAGTGTGGTATTCAGTTTTGTCCTAATGGCCTTACTATTGCCCCTCATCTGTTTCAGTGCAGCTGCAAAAAGTCAAGAAGTACTGCTGCAGTTAGTCTAGACAAAATGCCCTTTTGTAAACCAGCTCAAAACTTCACATAACCACTGGTATCGAACTGACAGTACTGGTCTTAGTCTGCATAATATTGGTGTATTCTTATGCCCATGGAAGATGAGCATGCTCAGCCTCAGGTGGGTTGATTGCCACAAGGTTATGTGTGCTTAGTTGAAGGGTTTGAGGAAGAAGAATAGGGACGTCTTCAGCATGCAGCTGTGATCTAGAGAACTGCCCTCTCCTTATCACGCCTTCGGTCTGCTGTGATTCTTTTCACTTCGATCAGTTTAACAAGCTGTTGGATACAAATTGTCCTTACCGTTAAGAGCAAAAGACCAACCTGTGTGCCTGCCCTGCTTCCCATGTAGGTAACACGGTTGCCAGCTCAATTGTTTCTCTGGGCTGGTTGGTGTGGGGCCAAGGGTGAACTGCTATGGGGAAAGGTCACTAGCTGATCTTTTGTAACGCCAGGCAGAGGCTGCAGGCTGAACATGAAATACGTTTGTTACTGAGCAGGCTGAGAACAAGACCCTTTTGGGGAACAGCTCTGAGACCATGTAATGCCTTAGCTATATATGACTTTGATACGTGAAGTCAGTGTTCTTCCCTTCCCTTTATAAACATCTTTTTCAAGCAGACCAAGCAAGATGACTTCTTCCTAGTGACACCTCCCTAGACATCTGACTTTTGCTGAGTGATGAGGATTACAGGTAGAGGAAATCCCACTCCCCGTGTCCACCCCTCCACAAAGTGTACTGTCTTCCCCTGGGAAAGTGTGTGTGATGCATCTGTTCACCTGCCCACCAGGGACTCGGATGAAGGATAAGTCACCTGTATTTTGCTACTAAGCAGTTGTACAGCACCCAAGCCCAACATTTGACTTGTAAATTTTCGTTGTTTTAGTGCAATCAAAGGTGCTAAATAACAGTGCTCTGCTTCTGAGGAGTGCAGGAAGATTATGTTAGCTTTAGCATGGGGTAGTTAATCATTGATGGAGTGGTGATAGCTCCTGGGCCATCTCCTCCTTCCCTCTGCTTGCCTTCATTCTCTCTCTTCTCTACATGAAACTCAATTAATATGCTACATTACTTCAGGACAAAACCTGATCTTAAAATATGCAAAATAAAGTTTTCAGTTTTATGTCTTCAGTCACCTTGGCAGAGGATATTTTTAACCCAATTTCCACATGAATATTATATCATAAAAGCTCTGATTAAAATGAGATAACATGACAGGATTGGCTCACAGTGAATGGATATGTTATTTGTCCTGTTGAAAGGACGTTACTGCAGCCTTGCCTGCAATCTTGCAGAGTGGATCCCAGTAAGTTATGTGCCTTTTAACCTTCCCTGAAATTTATTCCTAACAATTGACATGTAGAGTATCAATGCAGCAGAAATCTTTAATGTTCTCTTTGGAGCAGGAAGTGGTAAGTAAGCAACCTTTCAAACAAAAATCCAGAGCACCTATTGATAAAACTGAAGATACATCATTTAGAATTTTTTTCCATTCTGGATTTAAGCAGAGGAGTAGAAGAAAAGTGCTGAAAGAAATTGACAGTCAAAAAAGGAAAGTGTTTTGTTCTTGCTTCAAAAGGTTTTGCCGTTAAGTAAGGTATTTAATTTCTAAAGCAGATACCTGCTACAGTGTGAGCCTATTATTTTGGAAAAAATGACAGTGTTATCTTTTATATTGAAGATTTACAATTAACTGATGAAAAATTTTCCTGGGCTAACAGTAACCTTACTTTAGTAGAACATTTTTCAGCAATAAATTCTGAAGCACTAAACGGGAGACGTCAGAGTCATCCTTTGCACTTGATAGGTGATGAAATCAAAGCCACTAGTTTCCCCAGCTTACCAGTGGTACAATTCTAAACCACATGTAGGTTTTCAGGGTTCTGCTGTGGCACTGGCACCATGTGCTGAGGCACAGGAAGCCCTGCAATTTGCCATCTCCTATTTTCAGGAAACATCAAGGAAATACACAAACTGCATGTGAAATCTCATTTCATGCCTTGGTGTTAGTTTTCCACAGGATAGCTTTCTCTTTAAGGCATCCTTCACTCCCTTTTTTTCATAGCTCTGACGATTGAAAGGTCTGAAGGAGAATTGCTGTGGTCATCCTGTTCTGTGATGGTTTGGGTGTTCCCCACCTCCCCACACTTTAGAAATCACCCAGAGTAGACTCAGCTGGCTCTTAATTTCTACGCTGGAACCAGTAAATGCTGAATGCAGGACTGCAGGATTCTCAAGATATGAAATGTTACTTTGAATTTTCCAAGTCCTTAAAAATTTTACCATCCTTATTATTAATATTTAATTTCCCATTCTAATTTCTCTAGGTTTAACCTCTGCCTCTGGATGTCATTCTGCCTTGCTAGAGTATAGCACCTTTCCAATGTCAAATAACTGAGAATAGCCTCTGATATCAGTTCCCTAAAAAGAATGACCTAGCTGGTGGTTGAATTTTTTTCTATTCTACCTTTCAGTTTGTGCCCAACAGAGTCAAGACTAGTTGAGAAAAGGACACACACCTTTCCTGTAATGAGTGGTAAAAAGCTTTGGGAAAGAGCCCAGTGTAGTAAAATTTTCCTCAAAATTGTGCCTTGTTTCTCTGCTGATTGAGAATTTTTATTAAAAAAGACTATCCCTGAAGATGTCTAAAATATGCAGAGATGTGATGCTGAGGGACATGGTTTAGCACCAGACTTGGTAGAATTGATAATGGTTGGACTGGATGATCTTGGAGGTCTCTTCCAATCGGATTCATTCTGTGATCTTAAAGGTCTTTTCCAACTGAAACAAGGTCTATGACTGACTGATATTTCTGGTCTTAGTGGTAAACAGATGCATGTACATTGTGCACTTGTGTTATCAGCTGCTGCTGTGTTAATGATTGATGCAACTGAAACTGAGACTTGTTTCTTTAGTTTGGATAAAATGAAGGATGGCTGTAGATAGTGCTAGAGACATATGGGGGTTAAGGAAGAGGGTCTGTCAAAACAGGCAGGAAGCTGGTCTTCAGTTTCCTCAGGAAATTAGTGTCTGTAGTGCTCTTTGTCTATATGCTTGCCCCCAGTAATTTTTCAGAACAGTTGTTGATCTCAGCAGTATTTGCAATAGGGCAGAAATGACAAAACATAACTATATTGCTACAAGTTGGCACAGGTGAAGAACTCAGTGGGGCAGAGATGGTTTCTTCTACCCCTAAGGGTGTCACAAGACTGGATGGGAGCCATAGTGATTGCAGGAGTGATGGTGTAGTACATGGGAGAGTGAATATTGCTTTTGCCAGAAATTGGTTGGTTTTTCCTTCTCTCTGCTTGCAGGAAAACATTTTCTGTACACATGGTAGGGCAACATGTGAGGGAATGGCTGCTGCTGCACCTTGCATTAGAGCTTCTTCACGGGATGGAGAGAAGGATTAACTTCCTGCCCATGTGCTGTGGTTTTGAAGATGTACTGGCTGACGTGTTGACTGAGGCAAGGGTCAGATTTAAGACCTTCACCCAATGTGGCAATGGGACACAAATTTAGTTGCTGTCCTTCAATTCTCTTTCTGCAAAGGAGAAGTTACTTGCAGGAAGGATAAGTTTAACTCATGTTTGGTAGATTATGAAGCCAGATTATTAAACCATCCTTGGTTTAATTAAGGCTGAGTCTCCTGGCTGGGCAGTAACATGTCATTTCTTTTGGCAGTTATTTTTGATCTTTTGGTTCAACACACAGTGAAGGGAAGTAAGTGCCAAAGAGATGGTTAGGACAAGCTGTTTATCTGGTCTTAAATAAGAAACAATTTCTCCATCCTTGATTTCTTTCTCAGTTTATTTGTGCTATATTAAGTGAATGTCATGCACGAGCTATTTTCAGAAACTGGTAATTACGTTATTTTTTTTTCTTCTGGTATTCTTTCATTTTCTAATGTATTCAAATGCTGGTTATATATTGTCCAGACAAGATGATAATAAAATCTCATAATCTGTTACTGTTTAGTAATGGAAGCAACGTTGGAAGATTGTGTAGCAACTTTTAAAAGGGTGCTTTGACAGTTTTTATTTTATTGGAATTGACCTAGTCTGTTATTTAACAAAGTATCTCTTTATTGCGTAAAGAAATGCAATATTTCACATGAAGCTATTTTTTCTTCAATTTCTATTAATTTGTGCAGCATTCTTCTGATAGCTTTGTGCTCTGCTTCTCCTAATGTTAATTCCTTTGATGGCAGCTGCTGGAGGATCCTAATGAAATTTGGTGCTTCCACTCCCTTTGCTGCCTGCCACATGCAGTGCAGCAGCATAACCTGGTCGAGGTTGTTACCACTGCAGCACAGGCGGGTAGTAAATCTGGACAATCAGCTCCTGAGCCTGCAAACCCTTCCTCTGATATTTTTTCTTTTTTTGTAGACATACCCCTTTTTAAGTCACTGTGTATAGAACAAATGCTAGAACACCTTTCCAGGACCAAATTGGTATTGCTGCAGCAGTGGCCAAAGTTAAATGTTTATAGCAGAGGGAAAATGTATACAAGGCAATTACTCTTTAGGGGTGGTGGAAGATTCGTGCAATTTTTTGACCAAAGACAACCATCAGTTTACTCTCTGGTGCTATAAACTATGGTGACATTTCAAATCTAGTGAGTGATATAGTGAAAACTATATTAATTCACATGAAAATCAGCCCCAATGTGAGACTCTTGGCAAGGAGTTCTGCAGGTTAATTGAATTAGAGTCTGTGTGTTCTGCCTTATCCTATCAATTTTTATCTTTTAGTTTTATTGATGGATCTTTTGCTTTCATTGTCAGGAGATGGAAATGACCATGAGAGTCCAAACAGCTTTCTCATTCTTTTTCTGCTGTTCAGTCATGAGTGTTTTGGGGTTTTTTTTTGTTCATTTCTCCTCCATAACAAATTTGATTCCACAGTCTTCTATGTTCCTGCAAACATTCAGCCAATTTTCATTTAGGCTGCAAGGGTTTGTTAGATCTAGCTGCAAGCCTGCCACTGTTTATCTGACTAACAATAAAATAGTATTTTATTTACATTGATGGATGTATATAAGAATATATATGGATATATTGGTTTGGTTTGGGGTTTTTTGAGAAAACAAATTTTTGAATTTTACAGTGGCTGATTTAAGGCATTTAATTACATTTGCTACTCAAGCTTCCAAAGGAATCTGTGTAAACAGAAGATAGAGGGGCATACTCTCTCAGTATAGTCTGTCATCGTCTCTGTAGCTCTCTTAAAAGATCTCTCCTCCTATATATTCCCTAGTCTGTACTGAAAAACAGCTCTGAGCAGAAGTTGGCAGACAGTGGTTGAACACAAAGAAAACTGAGAGGTGGTGTTTCTCCAACTACCTTCTTCATTTTCTTCCACTTATCTGATGGGGCAGGGGACCTAGCCCTCAGGGAGCACTCACTTCAGCACTGGGCATTTGATGTGTGCCAGGCACTCTCATGGTGCACGCACCAAAAAGTGACACAGATGTCCTAGGGTGAGCTGAGGGAGGATGGAAATTTCACACAGAGCAGAAGGGCAAAAGCTTGCTTGATCTCAATTTTCACCATGAGTATAAAACATGAAAGTAAGGACTCACAATCCTTCTGGCTTTTGGAGTTTTAAGCAGGAGATGTCAGAAAAATTGCCACAGGGCTAACTGGCTTGTGATAGCCAAACGTTCATATTGGTATCCCTTTTTGGTTCTTCAGTGTCAGCTTTTCCTGGCATTGTGAAGTAGAATGTACCAAGGGTTCTATTGTTCACCCTCTAATAGGGAAAATGAGATGGGATTAGACCATGGTGAGACTGATTAGTTTTACCCTGCTGAGGATGTCTTGCAGTAGCAGTACAAAAGCAACCACAGGTTCAGAGTCCTGATGCATGTGCTTGGCCAAGTACCCACCAGAACAAGGCAACCATCTGTGGGCTTATGACTGAATGCCTCTAAGTCAGAATCTTATGCAGGCACAGTGATAGCACAACACACCTGGTGCCTCAGTGAGCTCACAAGGGCAGGCCACCTGCCCAAGAGCACCACTTGTGGTTGGAACCAGAAGAGTGGGCAGATGCAGCATCGGCTCTCCCTTGTCATGTACTGCACGGTCACGGGGCACTTGGCACTAAATCATTTGTTGACAGCCTGACTCTGGGTCAGGGTTTTGTATGCATCAGAGCAGCTCCTTCACTGAGGTCTGTTGGAATTCAGCCCTTGTTGCAAACTTCTGTAATTAGTTTTTTTACAGTTTGCTCAGAGAAGTGATAGATGCCTGATCCCTGGAAACATTCAAGGCCAAGTGGGGCAGGATTCTGAGCAACTTGATCTAATTGAAGATGTCCCTGCTGAGTGGGTTAGGACTAGATGACCATTAAAGGTCCCTTTCAACACTAACTGTTCTGTGGTTCTCAACCTAGTTTGAAGACTTTGCCACTGCAGAGCCGTTTTAAACTCAGCACTTTGTTTCCTTTATCTGAAAGACAAACACATTGCAGGGGGCATTCAGTGGCTTGCCTGCATTCAGCTCTGCGGTTGCCATATGCTTCTCTTAGCTGTACGTTTTGGGGCTCTGGCTTTGTGCAAACCGAAACTCAACTATTTGCTGTCATGTACTGTGATCCAAAGGTTCCATAGATTGGTGAAGTCTCAAGATAGTATTTGGTCTTGCAGCCACCAGCCTTCAGACACTGCTTTTCACTAAAGTTCTATATTCCTCATTAGTATTCCTACTATTATGTTTAATAATAGTACTTGTCACATGGATTCTGAACAAGTACTGTACTTCATGATTTCCATGTAATCACCACGTGTTTTGGAAACAAATTTTACTATTTCATAGACAAGTTATATTCACAGGCCTTTTTTGAGAAAAGTGCAAGTCCTCTGCTGTATGTCAGGTAAACAGAAGTGCATTTAAGGTAGAGAGTGTTGTGGAACTTACACCAGCTCATTCTCTCCCCTCAGTTCTCAGTGCTATTCTCATATTATGTCCATTTTTCTCTCACAGATTGATAGAAGTTGCAAATTGTGATACAGAGATGAGGTTTTCCTCCCCTGGCCTGAAGGTGAGCCTGGGAGGGACATATGCAAGCAGAGTCTCAGTGGGGTGTGTGCAGTATTGTGATGTTGCTACAATGCTCAGGAGCAATTCTTGTGGATGGTGAAAGGCACTTTTAATAAAACCCCAACAATTTACTGCATGCTTTTTTGAGAAGCTGGGTTGCCACTGGGGTAATCGCTCTAATGAAACTGGAAAGGTGTTGTGCTACAGTTGTTTTCATATTTATGTGCTGCTCTCTTTGACTATTATTTTACTTTTGCTGGGTCCACTGTTCTGTTTCCCATCGGAGCTAAAGAGGCCCAAGCCCTGGGGATTTTTGTGATTATTGCCACTGACAGAGCAAAAAGGAGCAAGGAATCTAAGCCATTGATATAGAGGCTGTATATAACACAACGCCTGTGGAGCCCTGGGCATAATAACTGCAACAAGGGAAAAAAAGCAATTGATTCTCTGCCCACTTCCAGGGAATGAAAAATTTCCTTCCAGTCTGTAAGCCACTACACTGACAACATTGTTCTCCTGACGGCTTGTCCACAGAGGTGTGACTCTGTCCTCTGGTCACCATTTAGTTTAATGAAAATGCATGTGTATTTGGGGAGGAAGCTTGTCATGGGCTTATTTAGCATCCCTAAAGCGTCACCCGTGCAGTGATTTCATGGCAATTAGGCATGCAAGAGGCTGTTTTGACTTCAGTAGGAACCAGTACTGCCTTATGTCTCAGGATATAAGGCAGGCACGAGTGAGGGCTGAATCACAGAAAGCCTGAAGAGGCAATTCTGGCATCCTTACTCATTAGAAGCATTGTTTCAACCTCTGGATAGCTGCACTGTGCAGAAACATCCTATTTGATGTGAGCAAAGATGTCACGGTTTCAGTAATTTTAGCCTAATCATGCATGAAATGTACAGGAAGGATTAGCCCCCAATCCTGTGTCGTAAGTAGAGACAATATGAGAAGTGATCACTCTCATCCTCACGAGCTAAAACTCAGCTTCTTCCTTTGATGTGATCAACTGTTTAGTCATGCTTGAATTTTTCCTTTTACTTCATGTTATTAGGGATTTCAACACTACCCAGTGCAGGCTCGCTCCAATCTCCTCGGTGTGTGGTGGTGTGGGGAGTGATGTCCTTTGGACACATCTGCCACAAGAGCTGCCTTCAGTTTTATTTTCCTTGACATCCCTCACGTTGGTTTTAGATAATGATTACAGGACAAATAGCCTGCATAAGGCAGTCTGCTTTTTGTGGGCAGCTGAAAGAGAAGCACCATGTGGATATCAGCAGAACTTGGCTAGCTGTTTTGCTGCCATTGGTGCCAGCGTTTTCTTTGGTGTGCTCCATGCAGATTTGGGACCTTGTGTTTCATTTGGAATTTTGCTTGGGACTGAACCCAAGCTCAAGAGATGACGCTGCCAAGTTTTCTCTGGTTCTGTGTCAAGAACAGCTTTGGATTGAAGCTGGAACTGAACCAGGCATGTGACCTAACTCCTATACTGTCTCATACGTTGAGGAAGACAGTCTTGTCTAGACAAAATGGAGTCAGACAGAGAGTGTTGTGTGTGCCTCGTATAAGATTAAAGTAACATCCTTGGACAATTTTACTCTCCCTTTTAATCTCAGTGTCACATAAGAACATTTGTGGAACAAACCTTCAATGGAGGTTATGAATTTTCCATTTTCCCCTCTCCATTGCTGAAGTAGTGAGATGGGGGATGACTGCCATTTTTGAAGGGACTGCATAGTTGAAGGGATGCAAACGCAGTGAGTGAAGCTCAGTGGTTGAATGCCATGGTACTTGCCACGTCCCCATAGCCTTGGGAGCAAGCCCTGAAAAATGTCATCTGGTCTCCTCTTTGGGAATTTTGAAGTGTTCTACTGAGCATTGGGCTGAACCCTCTTACTTGAGGGTAAATTATTTGATGTGTCATCATGTCTGTTAATACAAATAATTAATGAGAAGACTGACTTTTGGACCAAATTCCTTCTATCGGGCAGAAATGATCTCACTAAGGTATCATGCCCTATTTAAGTGTATCTGCAAACTGTAAAATTCCAAAACAGACATTGCAAAAGAGGATTGTGATGGCATTTTTAAATGATTTCAGCAAAATCCATAGTGTAAGACTCTCAAACATGGGTTTACACAGTCACTGCTCACAAACAGGAGGGACAGGCAACAACCACTTTGTATCTGCAAGCACCTTTTGTGGCCCACTGTTCCTCCCCTAGTTCATTATCCCTGTAACTGGTGCCAAAGTGCCTATGTGCTGCTGTGGTGGACATTTTTGCCTTGATGTTGGATGTCTGAAACCAGAAAGCCCATTCCATAGTCTTCTACTGAGCTTTGCCTCCAGCACAGAGGGGAGACCTTGGGCATGGGCCATTATGTTTTATGTTCCCAGTTGTAGCTCCTGTAGTTTTTGGTCATGCAAAATATCTGTGCTGTTAACACGAATTAATTTGCCCAAATTGGGAAGACCATGAGAGATGTTTTAGGGTATAATTTTGTTTTGGATGGAGATCCAACTCCCACCTATTTATAACTTAATAAGTTTCATTTTTAGCATTTGGATGCAGAGTGATAAACAGGCAGAGGAAAAAATCAGCCTTAAACTCTGTTTTCACATGTATAGAGATATTAGTCAATTTTGTTGAGTTCCTGCTATCTCCTGTCATATCAATGTCTGTTTCTGAGCTCTGTGCTGAATCAATCTATTTGCTTTTCCTCTTGGGCTGCCTTTCAAGCAGCACCTGACCGATGCTGATCAGCTGAAAGAGATGTGATATGTGACCTACCCACTCGACTTGCAGCAAATCAGGCTCTGCAGAGTCTATTTTTAGAAGTCTAGTTTCTGTGTTAGGCTCCTGGAATTCTGTGTTTGCTTCATCTGGAGTATGACAAAAGTATTTTAATTAACATTGGAGGCAAAGCTCCTTGGAATAAAAATTGGTTTAATAATGGAAGTGCATGAAAAATGTATATGAGAAATGGGATTTTATGTCTCTCTGGGAACTTACATTTAAATACAATCTACCTGAAACAGACGTTCAAGATGTAATAAACACAAGATTTGCACTGAACACTTGAGTCCTGTTGAGGTCTCCAATCCTACTCTGTTTAAAAACCTGTCTGCACGGGAGTTGGTTGCCAGGCTTCCCACTCACTGGTATGTGCTGGTGTAGGCAGTGTGCTCCCTCCAGATTTTGTCTTAATAAGGTGAGAGCCTCTTATCTTCCTTGTTGTCATCTTCTGATTGTTTTTTGCATTGATCTGTGCTGAGTCTCAAAGAGAGAGTCAAACTCAAACCTGGTTTTCATGATGAGCTGCCAGCAATGCTGCCTGCAGCAGAGCACTGCCCTCCTGAACTTGCCTTCATACATTAGTATAGCTCAGGGGACGCATGAGTATTTTGCTGTACAAGCCACTTGTGGCTAGTTAGCCAGTCTGCTAGCAGAGAGCCTTTCATGAGCTGATGGTTGCTAAGCCAGGTTTTTGGGTAGGGTTTCTTAACCACTAGATACTTACATTTGCTTTCTCTTGCTGAAGATTAGTATTCTATCTTCATCTTCAATGAACAGCATGCAACTGATGTTTGTCTGAGTTACCAAAATCTCATTAAATTTTAATTCATCAGTAGAACCTTCCAGGTTGAATCTATTTTCCTTTATTTTTTTAAGATTCAGTTCTGCCTCCCACTCCCAAATTAAATTGTCAATGAAAATACTGGCTAGGCCTCAGGACTCAACTTCATGGGCTCTACCTTCTTGAAATACTCTGAAACTTTTGTGGCAAAGATGCTGTATTTTCAGTGAGCTTTCTTTGAATACAGATGTTTCAATTCTTTTTAAATCACATGCATTACCTACAGATTCAGGCCACAAATGGAAAGGTAGATAGTGAAGTGCCATGGCTGTCATTGCTGTTCTTCTATCCTAGCTATAAGCAAGAAATATTTTTTTTCTGTTTCAGCCCTCTTTTGTAGACCTGCCTCAGCCAGCCTTTAAGTTCATTTTAGGATTTAAAAAGCAGATAACCCACAAAAATGTTTTGTCTGTGACAATATGAAAAAGGGTGTCCTGAGGCAGTAGATATTTTGGAAGGTAGGTTTAAGAAAATGAAAAATGAGATGATGTAATTTAATTCTGGGGTCTAACCACAGGGCTGAGAATCCAGAGCCTTGAAGCTTTATACCTGGCTTAGTGATTGGGCATTGCAGAAGGGAAATTGTGTTCTGAATCACGTCTTTTTTTTTTTAGAGATGTGTTTGGGCAAAGAGCGCTAATCTACCGCTGTGAAGGCATACCGTCTTTCAGATTTACTTGTGTCCATACAAATTGAAATGAAACTGCAGTTTCAACGTTAACAGTTATCTTAACAGAATTTGCAGGTCTGGATCCTGTACTCTTTTCCATTGAGTGCTGGACTTCAATCAGATTTTGGTGTTGTGTATCAATCATAGTTACTCCTCCGTCCTTTTTTCAGTTTGCTTCTTGCCCTTTACAACTCTTCTAAAATCTGTTTGGTTTCTATGTGCTCCTTAATATATTCATAGTGTTGTAGAATATGGTTTAGATTGGAAGGGAACTTAAAGATTGTCTAGTTCCAGCCCCCCTGTCACGGACAGGGTCATTACCCACCAGACCAGATTGCTCAAAGCACCATCCAGCCCGTCCTTGAACGCTTCCAGGAATCGGGCATCCACGACTTCTCTGGGCAACATGTTCTAGTGTCTCACACTCCCCACAGTGAAGAACTTCCTTACATCTAATCAGAATATACTCTCTTCCAGTATAAAGCTATTGCTCCTTATCCTATCACTACAAGCCTTTGTAAAATGTTAATCTTCATTCTTTCTTGTAGGTCCCCTTTAAGTAATGGAAGGGTACTTTAAGGTCTTCTGGAGCCTTCTCTTTCCCAGACTGAACACCCTCAACTCTTCCAGCCTGTCTTCATAGGAGAGGTGCTCCAGTCCTCCAGTCATTTACTGGCTGTTTTCTGGACTTGCTCCAACAGGTCTATGTCCTTATGCTGGGGACCACAGAGCTAGACATGGTATTCTAGGTGAGATCTCACAAGAGCAGAGTAGAGGGGGAGAACCACCTCCCTTGGTGGGCATGCTTCTTTTGATGCAGCCCAGGGTATGGTTGGTTTTCTGGGCTGAGAGTGCACATTGCCAGGAGTTCTTTCAATATTTAATTTTTTAAAGGTTAACAGAATTCTGATGGAAATTTCCATCAGCTCAGAAATAGCATCCAGGAAGAAAATGCCAGGTGGGGGAAATCTAGGATATTTTTACATCTAAAAGGCTAATTTAGTTTAAATGAAAAATGGGTGTGTACAACTGTCCTAATATTTTCACTCTAGTCAACCAGCTGCCATCTTTAAAAAGGCACCATCCTAATATTCTAATTTCTTTTTATGCTACAATATTGGCAGGTATTGATACAGGAGGCAAACTGATTCATCTCTACTAAATTGGGCCATTCACACTGAACAAAAAAGCACTCAGCTGCAGTTGCATAAGATGTGGTGCAGAGACCCCTGGATCCTGGAAAATGACACATGAAATTGCTCAGAAACTTTTGCTTGTTGAGTTATTGCTTTTCTGCAATATTGCCCACTTTTGAGTTGTGTTTACTGAGATATTTAGTTTGATTCCTTTACACTTCCAGTTGATTCCTTTACACTTCCAGTGTGCAGATTCTGCATCTAATTTTTGAATCATGCATCTAAATTTTGGCAGCACAGGATTGGGAGTAAGGCATGTGGTGCTGTCTACTCTGAGCAGCCTCTCAACAATAAATTTGGGCATAAAGAAAAAAAAATCACAGCAGAAAGTTTTGAGTGGTCACACTGAGATAAATTTGGGGGTTGCCATGGTGGCAATGATTTCCCATTGCACAGTGGTAAGAAATTTGGTCTTGATTATGTTTGTTGTCTTGAAACCCTGGAGATTTAAAGCCTCTACAGATGTAATTGTCAGAGCAAAGAGACTTCACCAAAAGATTTTCTATGAAGTGAAGATTGAGAAATCTTTGGATACCAAGAGTGCCTTTTCTCTGGTGTATTTTTAGCACTGATCATGATCTCTTAAGAAAAGGAGTGAAATGTTTGGTAGACTATACCAATTTGGTTTTATTTTCGTGTTATTATTTTTCTAACAAATATGCCCTGTGTGTAGCCAACACTTTCTGCCTGTCTTAGTTAAATCCTCTCCCAGCTATCAGTCTTTGCACCCCTGACTGTGCTGTAGTCACTTCTCAGCTTGTTTGATTTTCCCCCCTCCCCCTCCCATAATATATCCACTTTGAAACACTCATCCTGTTGCTAAGAGCCCAGCCTATGATCAAATTTGGTCTGTAGATAGGCAGACACACTGAATGACTGGCCTGATTCAACTCTGTTAATTCATTAACTAACAGATGTAAAGGAGTTGCACAAATATATTAGTATTGCAAGTAACACCAGACTTGAGCCTACAGAAAAGCCATCTCTACCCAAAAACTGGAAGGGTCAATCAATGTGTGGAATGAATAGCTTCTATCAATAGATAGTTGAGGTCATATCCCGAAATTCTTTAATATCAGGAAAAATTCCTATTGATGCACTGCTTGGAAGTTCAGTCATTTCTAACCTCAGGGTTTAATCCAATCAGTTTTAATGAAGAAAATATTTTTAAATGTAATGGTTAGTACAAGTCACACTAACAATGATGAGGATTGTCTTTGTGTATCAGCTTGGGGTTTTTTGATCTGCCAAATGCCTTTGCTAGAAGCATCACATAAAGCGAAGAAGAAAAACAACAAACACTAGGAAATCAAAAGAGGAAGGAAAAAAGAGCCCACTATGTGGTCTTTGAGATTCCCTTTTATGGCATGATTTATTGGTTTCTCAGTTTTGTTTCAGGCTCCAACTTGGAGGACAGTAGCTTACAATGTGACCACGTAGGCTGACTTGACAGAGATGCATGTTGGATCTGTAATGCAGAGAAAGCTGGAAGAAAAGGTGGCTGAGAGTTCAGGGAAATAAGGCAGTCTTTTTTCTTTTTTTTTTCTTTTTCTTTCTTGCTCTCTCTCTCTTTTTTTTTTTTTTTTTCCAAAGAAATTTGTTTTTTGCCAAACTCTTCACTTTCCCTAGTCCACTGAAAGTTTATATCTGCTTGTCCTCATTCTATTTTTGCATTACAACTTACATAGAAGTCTAGCTTCACATCATTGACTTCTCTTAATGGCTAATAAGCCATAAATCAGCAGCAGAAACTTCCACCAGCATCACCATACATTGGTAGTTCTCTTTACAGTGAATGTGAACCAAGATGAATTGCAGAGACCCCACCTACACTTGCAACACCTACATATTTCTCAACTGTTTTTATGCCCATGCTATCTGAAAGTGGATTTGACATTAGAAATGTACTTTCAAAATATTGGTAAGAATAAAAAGGCATTCAGGTGAATTACTGTGGAGTTGTGATTGTAGGAGGTTGTGCATTATTCTCTCTTGTATACTATAGGTGATGTTTATCTTCCTTAATTTCAATTGCCTGGAAGTCCATGCTCTCCCACCATCAGTCCCAGGGCAGTTCTTTCCATCTCACAAGAACTTCACACGGTAGATGAAGTGAGGAAACCTTTGGAAGCGTATTTATCTTCATGAACTTAAAGAGAATCTTGTTTCTTTGTGGTTGCATTTTGAGGAGATTAATCCTATTGATGGGAATGAATATATGTAGAAGATAGTGTGATAGTACTTCATGGAGCAGTGCTGAGGAAGAAGTATATTTTACCTTAGTAAAGGACTCTCCCATGTGGAGAGTTAACACATATAGGTTAATTTGGAGCTGAGGACATATCAAATCTTTTTGTCACAGACATCTAAGTGCCATTCAACTACACCATTGCCACGAAATGCAGTGAATGAAAACATTAGAGATATGTTTCAGTCTTCCAGAAATACAGATGTGGGCTTTAGGCAGAAGAAGCTGCCACAAAAACCCTAGTGCCCATGACCCATGTTAAATTATTGTATAGGTGGAGTTCCCTCAGGAGACCCTATCTTCTCATCTTCCAGAGAAAAATTCCGGAGAATGGGAGTCACAGTCTTTGTTACAGCATTGTAGCCCATAAAATAGGGTGACAGCTGCCTCACACAGTGCTCTCCTGGCCCTGTTCTCCCTGGTTTTCATTGAAATGCAGAATTCCAAGCAGCTTCCAACTTGCTCAGTGTGACACTACTTCAAGGAGGAGCCTGCAACCCTCTCTCTCTTCTTTCTATTTCTGTGGGACAAGAATTTGGAGAGGCAATTCAACTGGTATTGGAAGCAGTGGATGATTATGATTTTCCACAGTGAATGTAAGTCTTGGCATTGTCAGACAATAACTCATCCTGGGTTCTTCTGATAAATTGGCTTGATCATGGCGGATGAGTGCTGTGTAGCCACAGTGGCAGTGCCGCTTTCAGACTCATTGCAAATGTGTTCATCTCCAAATAAAGCAATGGAGTCATTTTTGTAGTGAAACCTTTGAGACTGATGCCACAGACTGGTTTGGCATGACAAAAAATTCACACTCTGTCCATTTTCATTCAGTGTCTCCTATCCAGGCTCACAATGCCCCTTTAATGAAACCATTTAGGAAAATGATTCTGTTTTGCAGTACTACTGGCAGGCCAGGCAAGTTCATGCTTGGTAAGCAAACTGGCTTATACACTGACCTAATCGCTGCTGCAATGGTCTGTTTGAGAAGGCATTTACCACCAAGTGTTTGGTAGCACAGAGAGAACCCAAGTTGTTTCTAAACCTTTCCAAATCTGATACAGAGAAGTCTCATCCTGCGATATCTTTTGTTTTGGAGGTGAACTCAGGAGCTATTAAGAGACCGGGGTATTGTTAGCAGATAAAAGGAAAGAAAATACATGCTGAAAAGAGAATCAAGATTAAAGGTAGTGGTTCGTCTGTAAGGGCTCCTTTAGGCAATTGGGAGCAAGAGAATAAGGTTCGTCATACTCTTTCACAGTCTGGAGAAGTCTTCATGTGCAAAATATTTTTAATCTCATTTTCTATTTCTAGACTGTTTCACAAAGTCATTTTTATACATCCCAGTATAAACACTACAGCAGATTTAAGAGGGATTTTGTGTCTGTCAAAATCAAGTGCATCAGTCTGTGTGTGAGGCTGGGAAACGTTAGGAGGCAATCACAGTGAAAAACAAACATAGAAAAAAGGCAAACATTAAGTATAGAATAGTTTTATGTTTCAGATAAGTGACTTTATATCCCAAGGCTGACTAATACCAGAGAAAAGAGAGGTTATTCATTGGTTATCACAGGCGATGAATGATTGGGGATTTTGGGTTCTTTTTATTCGCTGACTCATTTTCTGGCCTTTAATGAGTCAAACACTGTGTCATTTTAGTCTGTAGAAATGGGTGTAATAAGGATGCGTGTCCCAGAAGCATTCTGAGTCTTAATTGATGTTGGTAAAATATTGTGGTATTTTTGTTTGAAGACACTAAAATGAAAACACTAACAGAAGTACCATATCTTTCCATGTGAACATTTGGAACTCTAGAGTCCTCAGCACAGGAAAGACGTGGACCTGCTGGAGCAAATCCACAGTGTGGATACGAAAATGAGCAGCAGGGCTGAAGCATTATCCCTGTGAAGAAAGGCTGAGAGAGTTGGAGCTGTTCAGCCCAGAGAGGAGGAAGCTAGAGGGAGACCTTATGAGGTCCTTCAGTACTTAAAGGGGGCCTATGGGAAAGATGGGGACAGTATTGTCATCAAGACCTGTTGTGACAAGACAAGGGTTTATGATTTTAGAGAAAAAGAAGGGAGATTTAGGCTAGTTATAAGGAGAAATTTCTTAGAGTGAGTGTGGTGAATGTAGTAGAAGGCCCATCCCTGGAAACATTCAAGGTTAGGCTGGATGGGGCTCTGGGTAGCCTGATCTAGTTGAAAATGTCCCTGCTTACTTCAGGGGAGTTGAACTAGATGAGCTTTTAAGATCCATTCCAAGTCAAGGCATTATGTGATTTAATGATTTGTGCATGGAACCACGCTTGTGGGTGTAAATCTTTGGAATTTTCTTTCCCTTAGTTTTTATACTTTGTGGGTCATGCAGGAAGCTGAATGTTTCCAATGATTCATTCAACAATGCTGCTATGATCTGATATTTGTGTCTTCCTATGTTTCACTTTCTTTCTCCACCATGAGCACTTTTCTATTGAAATGTGGAGTTTATCTTAATTGAACTTTCTCCTTGACAGGTGCGGTACCTTTGCATTTTAAGCTTCTGCCAGGTCTTTGGGAGTGTAAAATGTTAAGTCCCTTTCCCATGGAAGTCTGGGTCAAAATTCTGTTGATTTTCAGTAGGGCAGAATCAGATTCAATACTAAGAAAACTCCATTTCCTGCTAATAATCTGTTTTGGTCTCCAGACAATTTGCAGAGTTGCCTTTAAAACAGATGTCTAGATCTGACATCTGCTTGTTTTGCTTTCTCTAAATAACCTGCAAAAAATTTACATTTATACAGTTCAGTCCTGCAGATTTTTATCAGCATTGTTGCTGCTCATTCAAAGGTGACCCTTTCTGTAAATAAAGATTACTTCTTAGAGCAGAGGCTGACAGTATCAAGTGCTAAAACTCTCATCTGTTTGTATTTTAGACCAAATCTCAAGTCAATCAGCTGACTATGTTAGCTTTGACTGCAGTGCAGTCTGGTAAATAGAAAGCAGATGAATCTAAAGTGAACTCAACTAAACCATGAAAGTTTGAAGAGATGCTAAAAGGAAAAAAACAGGTCTTAGGCAAGTAGGGACCACAGCTTGGATGAAAGAGCATATTTGTTGTGTTGGAGGGCACTCAAAATACTTGGTCAGTAATACTTGGTGCTTATTCTAAGCTGGAGTCCATACTTTGTATTTAATAAAATATAAACATGACTTGCAAATGATTTCCAAATAGGGATTACATAATGCAAATTATTGGAAGTATTAATGAAGGGAGATAGAAATTGTGTAGAAGAGAAATGGTTATGACACAAGTTCCAGACACCAAAGTGCTGAACAATTCTTGCAGCATCTTTGAGATTTTGAGAGGTTCAGAGCTAGGCAAACACAAATCATAGGAGAGAAACTGGCAGAGATGCAGGGCCATATTCAGAGTGTTTTTCTGCAGAAGCCTATCTTTAGCATCTGAATTTGAGAAAGTGATCAGTGATTCAGGCCACCTACAATCCAGCACTGCCAGACCCGGCTGTCTGCACTGTCAGTGGAGAAAAGCAATCGTGATACCTAAATTAGCTACTGGGAGCAGATTATTCTGAATACAGCCCTGAATTTAGGAATGGAAGTAAGTTCTTCCTAAAGAAGACTGTTGAAACAGCTGGGGACAATGTGCTGGAGATGAAAGTGTGCATATTGCTTGGCTCTGGTTTCCTAGTTTAATAACTGTGGAGGAACATAAGAATCTGGTTTACTTTAAGGTAAAATTTAGGGGGAAAAAAATATAGGAAGAAAACAGAAAGTAGTGGTGCTCCAGTGCTCCAATACATTTTTGGAAAGAATTTAGTCATGCACATTGGAGAAATGCTAGGTATTCCATGGGCAGGCTTGAAACAAAAGCATAGTGAACAGGGCACTGCTGGAGCCTGTAGCAAGAGAGACCACCTAATTCCAGGTAGGATCGTGTTAGCTGACGTGGTTGGTTTTGACACATTTATCAGGAGTCATATATTCACAGCTACTCTTTGTCTTTTTAATATGGTTGCTTGTTATCAAGGTCATTTGGTATCATTTTGCTTGGGTTTAGTTGCGTTATGGATTTAACTCATTGTCATGCTATAAAATTTTAGCACTGATAATAATTACAGATGGATTTTAGTTGTCCCGTGGGGGTCCATTATGCTCACTCTTGCTCTTTTTTCCACCTCACACCGCTTTATTTGGTGTGTTAGTCCTGGAACTGTGTACACTAATGCCTAATGAATTTCATGGGTGAATTAAAAAACTTGTGCAAGTAAGAGTATGAGACAAAGAACAGAGAAAGGGAGGGAAAAGAGAGTGCTTCAGCTCAGAAGCTTAGGAAAAGTGAAGAGACTTGTAGAAGAAAACCTGTATTACAAAATTCTCTTGCATATCTCTGCCGAGGATGGTCTTAGCCTCTTGATTGAAAAATAAATAAAAAATTGGAAGTCAGTGGGTGGCTTTTCTAATGACTCAGTGGGTTTTGGCTGACTAATGCTCTTGAGTCTTAAAGAATATGAGCAAAGTACTGCTGTTATCTGTCAGGGAGGACCTGATTGCTCTGCTCAAGAATTAAGCAGTGTTTAAACTGGAATTTGCTTGGCCCAGTGTTGGTAACTACTTCTTAGTCTGTGAGCTTACGCTAAGCCCAGGTGACACCTCATCAGATAGTATTTTCTTGGAGTGGGGCCCCTGAGGTTAAAAAAAAAAGAATGCTGTTAACTTCTTAATCTCATATTGCTTCATGTAAGCACAAAAGATCTGCTTATTTAATTATGTAGTGTAACAAGACTTGCAGGAATAAGGTGGATCAGAAAGTTCCAGGCACATTCAGCTACAGGTAAGGCATTTGTGGCAACAGAGATCTGCCTCTGGAATGAGCCCACAGGCAAATGCTGTGTATCCATGCCTTGACCATCATAAAGAAAGAGTGCTGAACTTCTTTCAGAAACCAAATTATATGGATGACATTCAGAGTGCTGCAGCTGTCACTTTCCAGGCAGAAAGAAGCCAACCTTGAGAGCAAAACAAAGATCAAAAAGCTCTTTCTCATTTAGGGTTACTATCAAGACAGAGGTTGCTGTCAAGAAAGCCTAAAGACTTTTGGTATGGATTATATATTAAAAATTTGGGGAGTTGTTGGTGAAAGGTGGTGTTAAAACATGTTTTATGATTCTTGGACTCAGAACTTGGAAGTCTCTCTGGAGTCCTGTATGTCTTCTGTTTATTATCCTCTGGGCCAGCATCCCTGTCTGAGAGTGTAAAATGGACCAGCTCATCAATTCTGAGCAAGCCAAAATTATCTGTTCTCAACCCAGTGAATGTAATGGCTGCATTTCAGGGTGAGTTCATGCACTGTGTGAGTGCACATTGTGTTTATCACACGATGTGTGGAAAAGAACAATTACATGTGTGAAGTATTAAGTTAGACTTCCAGATCCTTTCCTCAAAAGCTTCCCAACATGGAGAGCTAGATGTTTCCCACTGAACTCACTGGCTGACGATACTGTGATGCACAGGAACATCTTTCACTTGGCAGTTTTATGTGCTAACTTTGATTTCTGCTTTAGCGTCAAGGGGAGCCTGATGTTGTAAAGTGTTAGCTCAGTCAGCGCATTAGGAGAAATACTACTCAGAGGTCATAACATGCTGTTCTGTCTGCTCTGCCCTGGCCTGTATCTTCAACTGGATTTGCAAATCAGGTCATGGGCATAAATGTTACATGAGAATCAGAACACAGGAGTTGAAATACCAGGTCAGAGCAGTTGTCCTCATCTGGGATTATGTCTGCAAGACTTTGTCACTATGTGCCTCAGGAAAAGGAGTGTGCTGGAGAGGAGGACCATACATGTGTTGGAAAGATCAATGGTGGTCTTGTGCCTTTGTATCTCTCTGTTAAGGATATACTGAAAAGGACGAGAATTCCCACATGCCTGTGGGATCTGCACAGTGGCGATCTGCCCTGTGGCATAACCTGGAGGGAGAGAAACAAACCAAAAAAAGTTGCAATCATTGCCCTTTGGAAAGAAAGAATGAGTGAGTGTGTTTGCATCTCTTCTTCTGTATCTTCCCCCCCCTATATATACTACAACATCTTTTGAATTTGTTTGCCAATCTTCTATGCAGTTGAAGAGGTGACCTCAGTGACAGTGAAAGTCTGCAAATACATGACACTGGAGAGGAGAAACTTTAAATGAGGGAAAGTCACTGACAGGCAGTCTGTGCAAAAGCCTTTGCAGACATCACCAAGCTCGTATCATAGAATGCAGAAATGTCCCTTGGAAGGGGCTGTTGAAGGTCTCCAGCCTTCTGCTCAAAGTCCCAAACTACATCCAATCACCTTTTTCAGAGTTGAGTCTCAAATACCTATAAAGATGGAGATTTCACAGCCGCCCCAGATGACTGCTTGCAGGGCTACACTAGTCTGCAAGTGAAGAATCTTTTCCTAACATCCAGTTTGAACCTTCAGCTTGAGGCCATTTACTCATGATTGAGAAGCATCTGTCTCCATCATATTTACAACTCCCCTTAGGATAGTGGCAAACTGAGATTAGATTCCCCCTTGGCCTCCTTTTCACAGATCAAGCTGATATTGAGTCAGTAAACCACAAGGAAGAAGTCATAGGCAACCAGTATCCCGAGAACTGCTTTTTCTGTTGTTATTGTGAAGGCAGAGGGATGAGAATTGGATATTTCTGCACTTTCTGCACGAGTGTATAAATGTGTTGGTCTCTATTGCCTGCAGTCCTTGAAGAGTTACTTCCATCTGAGCATTCAAGGACATCTGGAGCATATCAGGTAGGACTACATGGTTTCACATATCACAGCTGAGGACCTGTGGCCTATATGGTTTTCTCCTTTATGGGGAGGGATAGAGAAGGATTGGACAGATCCTGTAGGTCACCAACTAGTTGCACAGCTGACATCCATAACAAGGGTCTGGCTTTTTATGTGGAATTTTCTCTGAGGATCAAAGAGCTATAAAGAGACAGAATCTGCCTGACCAAGTGTGGCAAAAGCATCATAGGACTTACAGGGGAGGGCAGCAAGGATCCACAGCAGGTTTTGCATTGATGTGAGAGTGGAGGGGAAATTCTTGGAACTCTACCTTGCAACCAGTGACGGCCCAGCTGGGAACTGCTGTGTCACACTCATGGAGCTGACCAAGGCAGTGGTGGGTGTTTAACACAGACTGCCAGTTCAGGAATAAGCAGATGAGACCTTCTTCAGAGAAGGGTAAGAAGCCATCTAGAGAAGGCAAAGCTCAAGGAATTGTCTCCGTTTGTGTAGATATCTGATAGAAGGATGTAGAGACAGAGGCAGGCTTCTCCATGTAATCCAGTGAAAAGTGATGTGCACAAGCAAATGCCATTTTACACATAAGAAAACTTTTTTCAGTGAAGGTGAAGGTTCTGAAACTGGCACTGGCTGCCTGAAAAGGTTATGGACTGTCCATCCATCCTCTCAGCTATTCAAACCTGGCTGGTCATGGCCCTGAGCAGCCATTGGGGCTCACAGCAGTGAGGAACAAGGTACTTGGAATTTAGGTGAAGAGACAAGTGGGAATGTTTTGCAGCACAGCTTTCTCTGAGCATGTTTGCTTAGAGCAATGTAAATTTTCATGAGTGAAATAATCTACCTTGAATTGCTTAATTATTTGCAATAAAAGAAACCACAAAGCAGGCCTGCAAATTACAGAGATAAAAAACTAAGTGCAGGTTTAGACTTCACTGCAGCTTTGTTGAAACTCTGTAGGTATTCCAAGTGTATGTTTAAGGCTGTCAAATGAATAAATAGCAGTTACTTGAGCTATCTGCTCTTTCTAACCACAATTAGTGGTACACTGCAATCTGCTTTCTGAAAGAACTGGAAGTCTTCCAAAGACAGAATAGGCCACAGGATTTTGGTATGGTTGGTGGAGATGTGCTGATGTGACATCCTTGCAGAGTGGAGGAAGGAAAGCTAAAAGAGAATCACCAGGCAGATGCCTAATGGTAAATGTCTGGATTTCAGCTCAAGCTAGGCAGAGATTTCACAGGCTCATAGTTAGAGAAAAGCTGGTGTTACTCTTAAAGAAATAGTTTGAAGAGATCTTGAAGGTCTCCTCTGAAAAGAGCAGTGTATTATTAGTAACAAATGTGTGTATTTCAGTAGCAAATTGTATTTAATACAGGTCGTCTGCTGAGTGCTCAATTCCAGTAATGGATACATTGTATGTGATAAGCATAGCTTAGGATGGGTAGGTTTAGCACCTACAGTAATGGTTTAGAGGCCATTCAAGGAATGTAGGAAAGGAAGGTTTTGCTTAAATCGGAAACGGTGACAAAGGGAAAATCAGTGTCATATGGTAAACTTAGTTAACTGGAGAGAAGCATGTTTTGGACTGAAGACAGCCAGGGAAACAATGTTTTCTTAGATCCAGAGATTTGTCCAACCTACCAGCAATCAGTCAGATGCATGTTGGGTGGTAGATTAGATGGTCAAAGTCTTGACCAGACCAGCTGTAATAAAAAAATGCAAGTGGCTGCCAAGTGCTTCAGAGTTGCCTTACAGCTAAAAAGGGATAATTTCTTTTCTGCTGTTCCAACGCACAAGATCCATTCCCTTGTTCTGCCTCTGGGGCTCAGGACCACTAGCAATGAAGTGATGTGAAACTGCATTACAGTTTTGGCAGGTGCCATGGTCATTCTGACAGCTTGCAGCAAAACTGTAGTCACTCACTGAACAGCATGCCTGGTCTGTTCCCTCTTCTTGCACGTAGTGTAAATTGCTTATGTGTAAATGGTGACTCATCCCTACAACCTCTCTCCTGCCTCTTGTTTCTCCAATTGTAAGATACAGCCAATGTTGATGAGAAGACCAGTAAAGTCTCATTTTTTGCTTGTTTATTGTTTATCCATCACTATACTGTCACTGACAGATTTCACTTTCTTTTCCCTTCTAGTCTGTCTATCTGCCTCATTGGCCTTCACTAGCAAGATAATTTCAGGGTCTCCATTCTTGCACCCTCTCTGTTCCTTCTCTTCACCTTGACATTAAGTTTCCATCTCTTTCTCCTTAGCCTCATTCCCTGATTTGCACAGAGCTGTTTCCTTGTCTCCACTTCGTTGATTCCTAGAAAATCCCTTATTGTTGTGTTGCTTTGAGAGTTAGCTATAAAAGTGGATACACTATGGAACTGCAGCTGTTTACAGAGACATAGCAAATAATATCCTAAACCTATGATAAACAGCTCTACTACATTTCACCCCTCTCTACTGAAGGAGAGAAAATTGTCTGTGTAGCTATTGCCAGTGTGGGAAAAAGAAAGCAGCTTCATAGGAATGCTGAGTTTGTGGTTGATCTGGGGAATGTATGAACCTCTGCAGTAAAGTTATTCCTTTGCTTGTAAAAAGTTCTAAAGTTTGGAAACAATTATTTCTCATGGGTTTTGGAAATGAGTTGCCTGCTAGTGACTGCACTGCACTGGACAGCGCTCAGGAGTGTGAGGATCCTATTGCCACCTGTATATCTAGTGTGTAGGGTACTTGAAAGCAAATTATTTCACCTCTCTGTGCCTGTTTCTCCTTATTAAGCAGGGCTGATGATCATTTCTTCCTTCATAAAACTTTTTCAGTCCAACTAGAGAACCAAGATATGAAAGGTGCATGTCCTTGCTGTTAGACACAGCTAAGTGTCTTGAAAACCTCTTCTAAAATTTAGGAGAGCATGCATCCACCTATATCCAAAGTCATCATGAGAAATTGTGGCTACAATCTTAAGACCTGAGAGTTCAGATAAACTAGAGCTGGTGCCAAATGCACATTTTTATACTTTGTGTTGTTGGTTGTTCGTATGTATAACAGAATATTTCTTCTATTTCCCAGCATTCTATTTTCACTCTGTAGAGCTTTTTAAATTGCCAAGAATAGGAATGAGTACATAAATGGATGTATTTCTAAACCACCTTCCTCTTCTTACAGAATCTAAAATAAGATTTTTTTTTTTCTGCTGCGCTATAAAATGTGAGTTGCAGTAGCTTTTGAGAGGCTTCAGCACCATGAACTTTGCAGTTAGTTTGAGGGATATGGTTCTGTTACGAGGACACTATAGCATCTGCCAAAAATGAAGTAGCCCTTTTCTCCTTTTATTTCTCCAAGGCGTTACATTTGTATTACAGTACAGAGTGATGTGATCTAATTACTTCAAAGGCAATCTGACTTTGAACTCCTTGTGTTTAAAACCATTTGGTCATCACACCTTGGTTTCTCTAAAGGTATTGGGTAATGATGTTGCCATCAGAGCTCTTCTCTGCAGGTTAAGTATTTAGGGAATTCATTTGGAGCAGCTCTGCTGCAGAAACAGCATTGACAATCTGTTTCTTACCTGCCTTGCTGTTTGCTTTCTGAAATAGCTGTATTTTGAGAGAAACTCTCTGTGTGCCTGAACAAAGAGTGTGGTCACTCTCAATGTATGCAGGAAGAATGAGTTCCACAAACAAGGAAGACTTTTCAATGTGACTTTTTTTTAGTGAGAAGATCCTTGGGGAGATAGATAACGTACTACTCTTCTCAGTATGCTGACTTTCTGGAGGGGTTATAGGTCAGCCTGACTAAACTTGGGATCTCTTGAATAAGATGCAGAAGGAAGAATATGTCAGATGTACTTGCTGAAAAGGTGTGTGTGTGTCTCTCAGCATTGAAATCATTGTGTTAATCTCAGGTTAAGATATCAGTTGGTATTCAGTGCAGATTTGCTGAACATTTTCTCTTGAATAATGGTTGAAAATCTCAGTCCTGAGTTTCCATCTGACATCTGCACCTTCTTTATTTGCCATTTTAACAGAGAGGATGAGTCTTCAGTGTACACAAATACACCTGTCTGAGAATTAGAATGAGCTTCAAATCCAAATTCATGTCATGCTACTAGGGCTAATAGCAGTCAGAATCCCCTCTGTGATACTAGGGGATTTGAAGCCAAAACTAATTTATAATAAGGAAATGTTTTCTTTTATTATCCTTCATGTCTGTGTATCAAACAATCAAATAATTATGAAAAAAAGAATAAACCTGTTCAAATGGTACCTGTAAAGATGTGAAGCTTCGTGCTCTCCAAACAGCTTTCTCTCTTCAAAAGTTAAAATAAAACTTTAAATTCATAACTGAAACCATGCAGTAGGCCATTATTATTAGATAAATAGTTTCTAAAAGAGAAGGAAGGTTCGGAGATCTGTGGTGTGATGTTGCTAATTAATTGCTTTTAGTTGTGCCATAAATCTCTCTGAAAGCAACAAAGTTGTAGGGTTACCTCTTACATTCATTCACAGCAATTAGAGATGAGACACAATAGCTTGAGAAATGTTTGGACACATGTCTGTTATAAAACTTGGAGGTTGTTTGTGGGTTGTGAGCTCCTGAGTTATTCTGGAAAATTCTATTTTTGCAGTTAAAGAAAGGACACAGTCATCAAAAGACCATCAAAATTTCCATGTTGAATTTTCGGAAGAGGGGAGGCTGGGTTGAAAAAGATACGTTTTGTCTTGTTGTGGAAGTAACAGGATTGAGTTTAATGTTGCTGAGGTTTGTCTTCTTTGTGGAATTAACAGTATTGAGAGTAACATTCCTGAGATTTGTCTTCTTTGTGGAAGTAACAGTATTGAGTTTAATGTTGCTAGACTGTCAGCAGCAACAGAGCCCTTCTGACTTCTAATTATTAGTAAAATCTCTATCTGCCAAGGAGAAGAGGATTCTTCACTGGTCTAACCGAAGGTCTGAGATGAGAAATCTTGCTGATAAAGGATTGAAAGTCTTTCTTTCAATGTGAGATGTGATGTGAGAAGATCTCTATGATTTCCTGTAACCATACAATTCCAGTGTATTTAACTCACCTAATTTGCAGTTTTTCCTGTGGCTTTGAGTGAAGCTGGGAGAGTCCTGTGGAAGCAGGCTGGTCTGATCTATGCTGCTCACAGTGGTAGTGAACTACGCGTGGAACTTGGGGGGAAACCTTCATGTCTTGTGGGGCTGAAAATGAGAATACTCAGTAAAGTGAACATAGAGAATATCTGCATAAAACTTCTTTGACTACAAGTACAGAATAGATTGTTTTACAAAGCTTTTAATTTACAGGGATTTGAAGCCAGAGAAATGTCATACTTAACATGCAGACACCTGTAACCCACTAGCCAAATTTCAGACTAGCTATAATGCCAGAGCTGTTCAGAAAAAAAATCTGTGAAAATTCCAAGCTCATCTTAGAAACTTTTGAGTCATATGAGACACTACACTAAAAAAAAAACACTGCTGTAATTATGCTCCAGTTAATCCATCTGAATGGCAAAAGACAGAACTGGCATCCGTGGTCAATATTTATCCAGGAATACTGAAAAGAAAAGTCTCCGCTGTCACTCAGACACTGTATTAGCAGAAGAAATTTGTAGCAGCATTCTAAAAAGGAAAAAAAAACCAAACCCAACACCAAAATACAGTTGTCCTTTTGCAGAAAAGCAATTTAACATTTCATTTAAAAAGGGAACTTCACTTGAGGGGTGAATCTGCAGCTTATCAACCCTGCCATATACTTTTGAAATGTATAACCCCCATGATTAGGAAATGTCAAAATAATCAAACTACAGGGGAAATTACAGTTCCTACAGTAAATTGTTGCACTGAAAGTACTCAGCTTGTCTGATGCTATAAAGCCACGTAACAATCCTAACTTTTAAAACATTTTGTCACACATTTTTTTGCTTGTATGTTGCTTGCAGTTTATGAAGATTTGGGTAGGATTTCTTAGCTGATCTTAAGAGCCAGTTAAATTCCTTCCATTTGATACGCTAGCCTGATAATGAACCTGCACTGCAGAGAAAGCGTCAAAAAGTTTAATCCCTTTTGTGCTCAAACCCTGCATATAAATCTGCGTGGGTAATAAAATTATAATCACATAGTCATACCTCTTTGCAAAATAAATGTAATGATACTTTGTATACCCCTGGTGCCAGCTCTTCAGGCACTTTATAAACATTAATTAAGACTCGCACCTCTGTGTTTCGTAAGTGCCATACTGATCACCTCCATTGTTTCCTAACGTGTCTGCCATATTCTGATTACTCCAGAGCCCCTTGTTAAGATTATACACATCAGTAAACTGAGGCAGGGTGCTTAAGTTGCATGATTAATTTCTTGCAGCAAGTCTTTGATTAAGGTTGGGGCTGCAATTAAGAAGTTTGCTTTCCAGTTCCCTGTTGCAACTGCCAGACTAATTCCTATGAGGACTTCAAAGTATTTTTTAGTGGTTGAGGTTGGTTTCTGTGTTGAAAGATACTTAATCTGTAATGTTAATAGGCGTAGGGTTGTTAATTCACCGTCACCTGGTATCTCCTGAGTGCAAACATGTGACAGCAGAGCAGCTGTGAACCGAATTGTGGCACCCACTAAAGGCTCTTTGCCTATCATAAACTGTGACAGGCAAGTCTCTGCAAGCGTAAGCTGTGCTTTGTTATGGGGAGACTGGCTCATTTATGACTACATGGACTCTTTTCCTTGTGGGTCCTCAGCTTTCAGTGTGCTACTCCTTCCTTCTTTTTTTTTCCTCCAGGTGAGAAAATTGTACCTTCTCCTGGAATTGATGTTTCTCTCCTCACTTGCCAAAGGCTGTTTTATTAACTCCCTTCTGACGTCTGTTTCCTGTCATTTTCTGCTGCTTTTCCATTTGAAGGAAGACAGTGGTCATGTCATTATTATTTTCTTTTGTAATTGCCACAAAGATGCTGAGTGTTTCCTAATTAGATCAGGCAGTGTTCATGGTGAAACTTGAGATGCTGTCCGAGGTAGTGAATTGCCTTCAGATCTCAGTAATTGAGTTGTACAGCCCATGCTTGTGCAACCCGAGTTTCTCCCTGCAGCTCTTGAAGCACCCCATGGGATTGGGAATTGTGATATTTAAAGAGAAAGAGCAAAAAAAAAATTGATTGAGGAAGTAATGGCATTTCTCCCCTCCTTCTTTAAATGTGCCACAGTGTGGGAATCTACTCAGTTGTATTTCATTATGATCTTATTTTTGCAAGTAGCAAACTGTAGCTGAAATACTTCTGTATGGGTAAGGATCAACTCAAAACGCTGAAAAGTTAGATGGATTTTTGGGCAGATGGATAAAACTTATCTAGGGATTGAAAAGCTGATTGCAAACATATCATTATTTTGATGTGAAATCGAACGTTATTTCGCTGCTCGAGGGCTGTAAAATTATAGATCATTGTGCTATAGATGAGATGTTAATTTGGAGGATTTTGTGAGCAATGTAGAATTGCTAGATACATTTGGTGTGCTGCTTGCTTTCATTTCTATTAGTAAAAATGAACCAGAGGGCAGTTGGCATTTGAGAGCAGTGACAGTGAGGATGTTCTACCAACAGGACTGATGTTGATGGCAAATGTCAGAAGTGATAGGAAAAATGGGAAAGCTTGGAGGAGGAGGGAAGGAATATTCTCTTTGCTCTGCCGTTAGTTAAGAGCTCCTCCCTTCCACTTTTTTGTTTAATGGATAGGAATGGGACATTTATCTAGAGATAAACCCACAGGACACCTGTCAGGGCTGTGATCTGGTCCTCCCTTTGGCCACTGCTGTGTATTTCCAGTGCCGTTTCATCACAGTAGTCAAATAGTTCTCTGCACTGCGTGAGCATCATTTCAAAGCAGACTGGTAGTGGGGGGTGAAGCTTGCTTTATCCAGCTCAAAGTTAAGGCAGATCAATCAGCATCTTGGACTCGTGTCCAGGCATTTCTGGGGAAAATGGGCACTTCTTTGCAGCATGTTGTTTCCTTGAGCTCGACCCATTGCATAATGGGCAGACCCTCTGTAGCTTGGCTTGTAATTCTTACTGAGCTCTCAACTCTATGGGGCTGAAAATTGAATTAATCCTTAAAAGAAAGGGTTACTAATTGAAAGTACCACTTAAAGTAGTGATTTTGTTTATGTACTGGCAAGTAAAATACTGGAGAAAAGGAAGCCATGGGTTCACAGTATCATAGTATCATCAGGGTTGGAAGAGACCTCACAGATCATCAAGTCCAACCCTTTACCACAGAGCTCAAGGCTAGACCATGGCACCAAGTGCCACGTCCAGTCCTGCCTTGAACAGCTCCAGGGACGGCTCCAGGGTTAGTTTTTGGGGGGGATAATTTAGTTTTATGTTAATATCTGTGTTTAATAATAATAATTATACCAGATTACACTTTTCTGCTATGATGATAAAAACCCCAAGGGCTGACCTTCCAAGTCTGGAGTGATAGTTAGATACCCTATTCATAGTAGTTATTAGGCCCTTCATTGGATGAGCTACTTAGTGTAAGTGTCTTCATTTAACACCTGAAAATTACTCTGAAACCTGAGCTGCAGACAGTTGTTTTGCCAAGGAGGAGAATGGAAACACAACCATTCCTTGGAAAACAGGCAAAAAGATAGGAGAAAGCCATGAACTGCCTGTTACTCTCCTGTCAGTCCTTGTGGTGCAGTATTTAATGCTATATAATGCTACCGAAGGACATTGAAGCAAAGTAACCTTTTCCTTATCGAGCAGGTGATGGAAACATTGCTGTCATTTCCAGGGCTTAGTGGGTTCATTCTGTTCACCAGAATTTCAGCCTGCTGCTGTTACGTATAGCGCATAATAACAGAGGAAAGCTGTTGCATGCTGCACAACAAAGAGGCACATATCAGCAGTGCAGTTCTGCTTTGGTCTACTGGCAGTTTGATTTAATCATCCTTCTCTCTTAGGAAAGATTAGGAACAAATTCAAGAAACGTGCTACTTCTCACAGGCAAAAAACTTGTGTGATATATCAGGTGGTAGAGCTTCTATGTGTTAGCAGGGCTTTTGCCTTTTCACCTTTCTCCAGAAAGAATTCACATAAATATTAAAAGCAAACAAACAAAAACCCTGGTTCAACTTGGCTGTCCGGCAGAAGTGAAGATAAATATTTGTAAGGTTCTAAAAGATAGCCATAAAACAGACTCATGGCAGGATTCTTCTCAGTGTTTTTCAGTCTCTGCACCACTCCCATATGTTTTTGCCAATTCCATTCTCCCCAGGGGTCATACATATTTGAGACTTTTAAGTTCTCACTTTGATGTGAAGATATCAGTCACTTAACTTGTGCTGACAACAAAAGCCATGTTTTCCTGCAACGTGTGGCAACAGTGAATGCAGCTTCCTAAACACAGCCCATGACTCAGGGTGATGTGAAATTTGATATCAAAATTATGCCAGTCAGATCTTCTGAACTCGTGTTCAGGGAATGTGCCTCTGGATACAGTCTGTCAGGTATATTTAGAAAAAATAACTTGTTCAAAAGATGTTCTGGACACTGTAGGTTTTTATCATGGTGAATGCAAGGATTCCCCCCCCCCCCCCCAGAATCTGTCAGATCTCTTTCATCGCAGGCTGCAAGCAAAAGCTGTCATAATTGCTGCCATTGACACTAGTTTTCCCTTTAAAAAGTACTGTTATTCAAGTGCTTGCTCTTTCTCTTGGCTTATAACCAAAACGCCAGAGCAATGACCATCTTAAACTAGGCACTGAAGAAACACAAAGATGAACATAGTGCTGTTTTCCCTAGACTGTTGTGATGTAGATGTGGCAGTCCTCTAATTTATCAGGCTAGATGAAGCCATTGCATTACACATACACTTTGAGTATTTATAAATTAAATGAATTTTACTTGTACAAATGAGAGGAGATAAGGTCCCTCTAAGCACTAGAAGATCATGGTCCCAGTGCTGGTTTGAGGCTATTTGGAATATTTTAATGAGAGAAATTAGATTATTGGCTGTGAAAGGAAAATAATAGGGATGTCTGTTTCACTCATTGGTTTTGCTTAGACACATAAAACCAAGAAACAATAACAAAGATAATCAGTCTCTGTCTGGCTGCTGTCTGCTTTACTATCTCTGCCTGAGCCTACGTACCTCAAACTAATCATTCTTCTTCTAACACCTCTTGCTGACCTTTTGCAGCTCTCCCTGCACATCAGGGGGGATTCTGAGATAAGGGAGGCAGATTGGTTTAAAAGCCCTCTTGGGCAGTCTGACTGCTCACAAGGGGGTTTGTGTCTCTGTATTACTTTTAACTTCTGTATTACTGTATATAGTTGTAAATATCTCTGTGTGTGTGTATATATGCTTGTAAATTGTGCTACTCTATGAATACAGCTTTGTTCCTTAACTTCCAGATGGCTGAATTAGGTGAATTCCTAGCTGCAGGGGAGTGGGAGGCAGGTAATTCCCAAACCTGCACAGTCCCTCAACTAGTCCAGGAACAAATAAAATGGGAAGACCTGAACTCAGCCTTGCCTTGTGATCAGGAGAGCATCCTTAGTGCAATCATTTACATATACCAGCCAATGTCTCTCAAATGATAATCCTGAAGAGGCTGGTAAAAAAATACAGAGAGATAATTTGGCAAAGAGAGACAACACTTTAGTTTTCCCGTAGTGGTTAGCAGAGACTGTGGGTTTTTATGCTTTGCTTAAGTTGCTAAGGAACATTATTTGCTCTTGAATCTATTTTTAATTGACCCAGCAATGAAGAGTTTTGTTAGAAGAGAATGCTTTCTTGAATTCAGATTTGTGAATCAAGATCATTCACAGAAACACAGTTCATTTAAGAATGAGATGTCTGATATTTCCAAAGCAAATCGTCAGCCCTTAAGACAAATATTTAAAAGTAAATACAAACTCTTAGCAGGCTGAAGCCTGATAGACATTTTGAAGTTTAAATGTGCTTTACTAGTTAAAAAAAAAATAGGAACAACTGTACTGTTTTTCCTTGAGGGTCCTTTATTGAAGAAATGAAATGGCTTGTATCTTGAACTGATTCAGCTATAACCACAAAGAAACATAAAACAGAATCTGAACGGGATGGAGCCACTGGTGATCACAGGCATGCTGCACTGTCTGTCTGTTGGAATATGTATTTGAGTTTTTCTTCTCTTTAAAACGGTTTTCACAAGACTTAGGGATTTGAGATTTTGATGTATTGCTCTTCCGTTTAGACCATCTGTCTTCTGATACCCTGCAATGGCATTTCTTGTAACACGGTTCCTATCAGAGTTGTGGTATTGTTACAAATCAAATTTCAGCTTTTTTTTTTTCCCCTCCTTTTTTTTTCTTCCCAGGCAGAGGTGCTTGGCATCGACACTGTTGGTAAACAAACACAATCAAATATTCTTTCAGTACTACATTCCCATGTGTGTTAGTTGAAACTGCAGTTTATATGAGGTTGGATACAGCAGTTCTACCTGACTGCAGACAAACACAGCAATATTTCCCTTCACACTCAGTTTCAAGAAGATACAGACTTGGCAGGTAACTTTAAGCCTTGGCCAGGGTCTTCACGTTGGCAATACGTTTGCTGTAAGATGAGGTACATCAGTTTGTTGCAAAAAAGAAATTAACTTGACTTCTGAGAAATGAACTATCACACCTTCAGGTGATGTTGTATTATCATTTTGAGACACATTGTGTAAAGGCCAAGAAATCCTGAACTAAAGAGGATAGGTAAGATTCTTCTTGACCTTAGGTCACTTTCAATATCAGATTAATTCATGACATGCTGTATTCAGGGATGCATTCATTAATCTAATCGGCCTTCTCCATTTTTAACTGCTCTGATTGTATTTATTTTTAAACTCTCTGACATCTGTTGGTTTTCCTGACAATTTTAATTTACTCTAGAATATTTTTTCTGATGTCTCCCTATGCCAGAGGTTAGTGGGGGGCTAGAAGTATTAGAAGGATGCCAGTACCATGTGGGAGTGGATTTATTTTGGGCTAGACTATAGGCTATAACTAAGAGTAATGGATCAAAGGAAGATGGGAGCATTTCATCTGAGACTTAAGGAGCCTTGACATTGAGATCTACTGAACTGTGAAGGTCCTTCATGCAGAATATGCTGAACATCTTAGCATTTTGAAATTTCAACTAGACTGGATAAAGTAGAAGAATTATCATACATGGGACAATTGTAGGCTTACTTGCAGCTGGATATTACTGCTCTCTTTAAGTTTTGACTATTTCTTATCCTTTGCCTTATCCAGCTCCTTACATGAGACTGGAAAGAATTTGTGCAAGGAAAGGATGCTGTGTCTGCGTATAGGATCATCTGAAGAGTGTACTGTAGAAGACATCTGTAGCTTTTCCCATGGAGCCACCAGAGCTCTGCTTTTCTTCCATCTCTGCCTGCTGGGGAGACAAGTGCTATGATTATTCTCTGCCTTGCTACCCGAAGAACTAATGAGACTTGTTTGCATTGTAATGAACTTTCTGAGGCAAAAAGTACAGGATGCAGAGTAAAACATCTCTTTCTTGAGTGGCTATGATGGCATCTGTAATACGATAAAAGTGGTTCTTGATAGTTAATTTAAGACATACACCTTTTTGAAGCACCAAATTTGATTCTTAGTGGGAACTTATATTATGATAAATGAGGTGTGGTGGGATCCGAGCACCAGTGACTGTCAGCACTATGTATGCATACAACGGGCATCTCTGCTGCCCATGTGAAGTTGAGGCAGGTGCAAGAAGTGAGCACCAAAATGCTCAATCTGCAAGCCTGGGGAAAGGTGGTCTGGGAAACCTCTGCTATGACAGTGTGTGGAATGTCCAGTAAAAAGAAATAGTGGTCATTTCTCCTGATTGTCTCTCAAGCCCTTATCTTCTAGTAATGTCTCCAGAAGTGGTGGGCTGGAACTGTTGTGGGAAGCAAGGTCAGATTGTTACCTAGGGGTCTCCTGTGGAAAGGCCATCACAGGTATGATTGGCTTTTTAGGAGAAGGCTGGAGAGAAAAGACCATTTGAGACCAACCTTGGTGGCAGGGCAGAGTATAAGGAAGAGCAAGGCTATGGTCATGGATGGCAATGGGAGCACGTCTGTAAGTACCATCAGAAGCAACAAGTTTTTGTGCAGTGGAAAATAGGTGGTTTGGAACAGGATCCAAATGGAGTTTAATATGACCAGAATAATGGCTCAGGAAATAATGCCAGGCTATTTTGCCACTTCGGTTAAGCTCTTTTGAGTCTATCTCTGAGCTTAATTGTGTAATGTGTAGTGCTGACTCATTTGTGGTATGTTAGATGTGTGCTACCAGCTTTGAGTAGGGAGACTTTTCTGAGGCATCCATTTGGGTGCTGGCAATTTATCACACTTCTGAGAATGATGTTACGAAGGTCAAGTAAATCAACGTGAGACAAACAAACTAGATAAGTAAATAAATTTTTGGCCTTGAGAGAAGAAATGCATTTTTATCTCCCCTAACTTGAGTGATCTTTTTGTTTAATAACCATTTCGGAAGTATTAAGACTTATTTCATATAGTCACTGTTACCTTCTTTATTATGAGTCTCTTTGCAGGCAGTATGGTGACTTGGGAAGCCGTTGTCATAATACCCACTCTGTGTATTAGTATAAACAACCTGACTCAACAAACAAACTTGAGCTATTTTGTAGATTAATGGCTGCATTGTTCTCCCTTGGAAGTCTCAACAGAAAGGCCATTCGTGTGACTGCCTGGCAGAAACTGCTCAACTGTCGGAGCCAAAGACAGCAGGTGGTTTTTCCATGGCTCTCAATAAAGTCAGCATCATATTTTTGTTCTAACCAGAGCTCAGCAAGCGGTCAGTCAGGGAAAGGATGCTTGCTGGCTTTGATGGCAATTCATACTCTAGCCGAGTAGGAGCTATGCTTGCAAATGGTCCAAGAGAAGATTACAGTCCTTGAATCTTGACAATGCATATTCTCATACAGGAACTGTTTTGATAGGATGATAAGTCTAGGTAAAGTAAATTCTTGTTGTAGTAGGGTAAGACTTATTGGAAAATTCCAAACTGAGTGTTATTAACAGACAAATCAAATCACAGAACCAAGATTTGTGTAAATATTTCAGTGGACTGCAAGAAAATGAAACTCCTGCTGATCTCACATGGACTTTCCAATGTGATTTTATCGTAATTTCTTTAAAATATTTAGATTTATTGTTGGAGTTGTCAAGCACTGGAACAGGCTGCCCAGGGAAGTAATTGAGTCACCATGCCTGAAAATATTTAGAAGATGTGTAGATGTGGTCCTTAGGGACATGGTTTATTGATGGACTTTGCAGTCCTGGGTTAATGGTTGGACTAGATGATCCTAAAGGTCTTTCTCAACCTAAATGGTACTATAGGCCTATAAGATACATCCTTTCTAAACTGTCAAACTGTAGGCAGGATAGAAATTATCCCCACAGTTCATCTCAAAAAGTGTCCCCATGAATTTTTGATCAGGCTAATTACTGTTTACTCAAAGAAGACATAAATGCAGTTTATATTTTGTTGGCCAATCTACAGTTTACATTCTATGAACTACAGACATGTTCCTAGGTTGGAAAGAGGTTGATTGCCCTGTTAAGTTTTTTCCTCATTCTCAATTCCCTTTTTTTCTCATTATCAGAATATACTTGATTTTCTCACTCATTTAATGAGGTGCTGTGGGATGGTAAAGACACCAGTCTATTCTGCTGAATGATTTTGAGATGTTAGACAAAAAAAAAACCAAAAAGAACTTATCAATGCCAATAGATCTTCTGTAATTGTTCTGGGATGTGAGAGAACACTCACTCCTGGCCGGTGTCGCCCTTCAAGAAGTTGATTTTCTGATTATTGTTAATAATAATATGTGGCAGATAGTATGAATAATAATACCATGGCAGATACTGGATTATTTTCTTAAAGAAGTACTTAAGTAATAGTAATTCATGATTGCTTGACTTTTAAGCAGTTAACAGTTTTATTAATTTTCTTTATCCTACCTTTTGAAGAAGATAATGGTATTAATATACCCTAAATCTCAAAGAAAAGAGATGGCTTGGGTTTTGTATGATTCAGGTCATTAAAGACAACTGGAATTGATCTTTTCTGTCAAAGACAATTTCTCACTATTTTTCTATAATTTTCTAGTGGTTTGTTTTGTGGGTTTGTTGCTTCTGTACTCGTGTACAAAACCTAAGAGTAGTGTTAGCTTATTGCATATTATGGTAACAGAGAACTTGGCTGAGCATTTTGAAGATGGGGAGTGAATTCCCTTCATATTGAAAGGTTGAGTGTTCAGAGTTCAGTGTGCTCAACATCTGCATATCACTTCAACAGCTGGCAAACTCCTTGTGGAGCATCTGCTTTCTATTAGGGATACTTTCCACAGAGGCAAATTGAATGTGGCATCTGAAAGGGCTTCTTGCATGCCTGGAGATTTCACTGGTGACAAAGTGATTATTCAAGGCCAGACACTTTGCCTGTTTTCATGCAGTGCCTGGTGCACTGAAGTTGATCTCAGAGGCAAATGCAACAGACATTAAGAAATGATACAGAACAGTGTGGAGAGAGGAACGCAGTGAAGAAAAGGAAGCAATGATCTACATCTGTAGGTATTTACTACTGACCTTCTAAAATACTAGAACCTAACTTCATAGATTTTGAACACTTTTCCTGGTTTTCAATGAGATGCTTCACTTCAGCACTACTCTTACAGATATTTAAGACTGATGCTATTTTTTAGAACTCTTTCAAAGTCAGACCTGTCATGAACATGTCTTTCTGTCCCCGATGCATGTAAGTGCAAGTGGCTACCTTCTCCTTGCTCCATCCTCATTTGTTCTTGAATCATCTGGGAAGAACATCTTTATTTGAAGAGTGAAATAAAAGCTCTCTGGATATGCATAAACACATACAAGCAGGCTCTTGCCTGAGCCTGGTGCCAGCACTGAGTCTTCTCTTAGAGCACATGAGCCCACATTGCAAGTGTTTGATCAGTGAAACTCAAGGGAACTACTAAGATTCCCAACTGAAGTTTCCTAAAGCTCACAGTCGGGTCTCTAAATATGGAGCTCTTCTAGGAACTGACTGCAAGTTGTTTTCTTCTTACTCACATCCCCACAGTGGACATCCATTCTGAACCTTTAAGTCAGGAACCACATAGTTTGTGTTCTGTGAGTGAACTCAGCCTGGTTTACAAGAGGACTATAACATCTATTCAGGATCTCTACAGAAAAGCTGTTCAATTCTACTGTTGCCTGATATGGCTTGCTCATAGCTGTTTTTCCAGTTTTCAACCTCTCCTATGGTCTTCCCACTAAGCATGTTAATGCCATTAATGGAAATGGATTTTGGTTTAGAGAGTTTTCCAGGAGAGGGCAGCCATAGTTAATTCTGGGCCAGTTCATGTAATACAATGTGAATAAGGATTGCTGGCAGCATTTGGCTGTGATGCTCTATTGCCCAGTTTGTGTGCTTAGTTCTTTTAATTTGTTCTTTTGTTTGGATTGCAAGCGTGTGTCACAAATTAATGCTGGAAAGACAAACTGCATAACAAGAGTGGTTAACTCCCAGTGCCCTGTAATTACTGAACTCCAAAATACTCTTGGGAACAGTTTTCATCATATGTTACTTTAGATATTTTCTAGCCAACTTGAGCTTTACTTCACTCTTCGTTTGAAAATATTTCTGGAAAAGTATAGGCAAAACTCTTGAGGGAGACCTGAAAATTTCAGGGAAAAAAAATCTCTTGCACTAAAACCTTTTACTTCTTGAAAGGATCAGGACAAAAGGATCCTCTCTCCTTTCCTGGTTTATGTAGTGATAAAACCTTTCTTGGTTTGGATGTAAGGGTGATAATTTAACATTAAGGGACATATCCTTTATCGACAGTTTGGAGGCTATACTCATCCAAACAGTAGTAATGATGCAGACAGCATCAAGATATATTTTTTCTATTATTGCCTTCCCAGGGCTATTGCATTTGCAGAAATTCTGGGACTGGGGTGGCAACAAAGAACATCTGACATGTACCCTTAGTCTTTGTATTAAGGCTGCAAGCAAAGTTATCTTTTCCCATTAAATGGCCAACCTAATTTCTTGGATCAGTTCAAAGCAGTGAAACTTGTTTTGCTCCTATCCTTCATTTTTGTTCTTTATTTTTTTATTTTAAACACCACTGTCCACCCCCCAAACTCTATTCTTCCACACCACCAAATAAAAATTTCATTAAATATCTCTTGCCAAATCCCTAGGTAATGTAAATCCTTGGATTTTTATAAACTTAAAAATCTGGTCCCTGCAGCTTGTTTCAATCCAAAAGTTGGGAAGGAGATGTGATTCTTTTGAACATTCCCATGAGTGAAATGAAGACACAAATGGAGTCCTACATCAAGATGAGACTAGTAAAGAGAGGGAAAATGGAGCAAACAGAATAGAGGAAGAAAGAAAAGGGAGAGAAAGAGAATGGAGAAAGAGAGATGGAAAGATACTTAGAAACAAAACAGAAAAGGAAGGAAAAGGAAGAGAGAGAGAGAGAGAGAGAGAGAGGAAATGGAGAAAGAGAGAGCAGGATCCCATGGTCCTTTTTTGGTGGGGGTAGAGGGAAGACATTCCTGGGCTACTACCTCCAGCCTGAGATGTCCCAGGTAATGTTTCCCTCTCAGTAAGCTGGCATAGCTCAGGGCTTTTATACTGTTTGTCACTCCACTTGGCCCACATTAAGAATGCATACCTGGCTTCCAGAGGTGACTTCCAGGAGATCTTTCCAGTGTACTTGCAGAGGTCATCTCCAAATGGCCTCCACCCCTCTTTGCAGTCTGCTGTCCACCACACACCCTGGGCAGTTGCTGTCTCAGTGGGCAGAGGTGACACGCCAGGCAGTTAATTCAGGATGATCTTATCTTTGTTGAGACACTTAGTTCTTAATGTAATCACCACGATCACAAGGTGATTTACATATTCAAGAGAGGATTCCATCACAGGTGCAGAGGTGATGGGGCTTGGGAGGATTTTTCGTTGGTGTTTTAAGGGAGAAGCAACGTGCAGTCAGTATCACTTCACCTGTAGATCTAAAAAATGTTACATGACTTCAAAGGTGCAACTAAGGAGGCTATAAAATGTTTCCATACATTGAATTTTGAAGACTTTTAGCTTCATTTCTTCAACCTTGTCCACTTCTGTGCTTTACAGCCTCTTTTCATTTCTGCAGGTTTGCACTGATGTGTACCAAACATGCACAAATAATCTCAAGCTACATAAACCATTGAAAGATTGCATCAGGGAGAGTTTGTCAAATGATGCAGTGTTGCTTCACCTACCATGGAGGGTGAGGAGTTAATAATTTCTTTCCTCAGCTTATGTATCTGGGAATGGCTAGAAGGCAGAGCAGACACAATACTGTTTCTGTAGATGGGCCAATAGCTCTGGCCAGTCTACAAAGAGTCTTGGGAAAATAATTCTTAGAAGAAAGACCTAATCAGTCACTGCAATCACTGATTTGCACATAATTGTATCTGTCTTTTAAAAGCTGAAGATAAAAGGACCAAATGTGACACCTTCTCATTGCTCATTTTTCAGTGGCTCAGTGAGCTGGAGTATGGTTGCAGAGTGAGTGAGGAAGCATTTTGCCACCCACGTGGCCAACTGTAAAGGAGATGGATTTTCAGGAATGCTTTGCATCACTTTGCAGGTGAAGCCCAGGGCATGTCTTGCAGTATTGGATATGGAGAGGATTTAATTTCACTCTAGATGAACTCAGTGTTTCATTTCTTCTCCCCCCACCTTATGCTCTGTGTGTGTGTCTCTTAATTCGTAGTCTTATTTAAACACAGTTTTCATTTTCTACACTTTACCAGGCTGATCTCTTATATCTCCATCCATTCAAAATATGGTGAAGAAAAGTTTTGTAGGCACTTAATTCTTTTAATCAGAGAATTCTCCACAGCATTATTTTTATTTCAACTTATTTTTCTTTATGGTTGGATTTCTTTTTATCCTGTCTTTCCCTGCTGTCAAGATCCAGAGAACAAAGATTAACAGTATCTCTGTCCAGCCGAGCAAGAGTTGTTCTTACAGATTTCTGTGTTGTGAAATTAAGGTGCAAACAAGACCATATATCACCACAAAACTATTTATTAAAGGATAAAGTTGGACAAAACAGAGGGAGAGAGAGATAAAGAGAACGATGGAGAAGAAGAGAAGGAGCAGGGAAGGAAAAGAGCTGGGATCATATTACCCTCAGTCGAAGATGGGGGGGGAGAGAGAGACAGGTGCGTGGCCCAGGGATGATCTTCTGTGAAGTTCGTCAGGGGTTCTTCTGATGGTGGTGCAGCTCTGGTAGTCTGGTGGAGGTCCACCCTTGGTAGTCTAGTAGAAGTGCACACCTGATGATCTGGTGGAAGTGCACACTTTTGGCGGGCATTCCTCCTGCCTTTTATACATTTTTTTTTCTTGGTATCCAGCTGCAGCTCCGAAGGAAATATTCCTGGGTATGCTCATGCATTCGCAGGGGTCCGGTGCCACCAGGGGGAGGGCCTCTGCCCCCTCTCTGGCTGTACCTGTCCATACCCTGAATACACATAAGCCTTTTCCCTTCAGGGTAGCTGAGATAAGACGTAGGCATCCTGGGCATTCCAGCCAGGCTGAGGTCCAGGAGTTTCCAAGGTGTTGTCTGTTGATTTGCATCCTTGAGCTCTTGGCCAAGCACCTAGTCTGAGTCTCAGAAGTTAACAAAGGGGATCTTTATTGATTAGGGAGAGACTATGCAATCTTTATCTTTGTTGATGAACAAGAGAGAGGATTTAAACTCTCACACCTGCATATCCTATAAATTTGCAGGCTTTACCTTCAATTCAGTGTAAGAATTATTCTTGTAAGGAGTTGGTACTCCTTGTAAGGAGCTGCCAGCACTGGGATTTTGGAAGTTTCTTCCTCTATCTTCTGGAAGTCACCATCCCTTGTTAGTTCTAGTGGGTAGCTTATTCATCCATTCATTTCTGCTCAGTGGAAACTGCAGACTGCTCATCATGGGACAGGTTAACTCCTTCTTACAATGTCTCAGTGTCTCCATTTGGAAACGGTACAGTTTTAGTTCCTTGCTTCATGTAGTGGTTCTAGGAGTTAGGTTCCCCCCCCCCCTCAAATGAAATTCACCCAGACTAGTCTCAATCGACTGGAAGTTAAAGAATGACACTTTATATTCACATCTTAGCACAATATACAAGCAGATATTTACAATATATTACAAATGTTTACAGCTACATACATTAATATACAAGCTAAAAGTAATACAGAAACACAGTACCCCTCCCAGAAGTCAGAGTGCCCAGGAAAGGCTCCCAACCACCCTTCCACCTTCTTTCAACCTCCCTCTCTTAGCACACCTCACCAGATAGCCTTCAAATTTGAGATATACAGATGTAGATATTTCTAATTTACTTTTCCTTTATTGTTTCTAATTCTTTAGCAGTTCTGGCTGGACATCCCAGGAAAGCAAGTCATACAAGTTCTTGCCGTACAAGTTCTTCTCATAAGCTCTTGGGAACATGAATAGTGATGTCACTAAGAGCTTATAGTCAAGTATTACACATATGTCTGTGTGTATATATGTGTGCATTATATATATATATATATATGCTATAGAAGTATATATGTCATGTGGAAACAAAAATGTTAGGAGGAAAGAGGAATAGGGAAAATACTGTAACAGAGTACCAAAGTGGTTTTGCACACAAGTTGTAGCAGTGAGCACAACTTGCCCCCTCTCTAGTGATCAACATGTTCCTGTCAGTATTGCGCAGTGGCCTCAGGTTTCAGCTTGCACAGGAAAAGTTGAGTCAGGGTGTGGGGATTAGCCTGGTCTGAACTCTGTTGCTATAGCTAGAAAGCAGACAGGCTCGGAATGCAGTCTGCACAAGGTGTCATGTGTGCAGAACCAGGTTACAGACCTACAGAGTCGAGGTCTTCAGTACAGTAGAAGGGAACTAGTTCGGAGGTGTCAAAAAGAGCGATGAAGAGGTTTTAATTGTTAAGGCTCATAATCCAATTAGTTCTTAGACAAGAGTTTGGCAATGTAGGCAGAGGAAAAGGTCAAATCTGGAAAAGTTTTGTAGAAAGTGACATCAGGATTTAATCACAGACTGAAGGTGTGAGTCATGGGAGGAGATCAAGTCAAAGAAAAAAAACAAGATTGTCAGGAAAGAGCCTGATCTTATTTCTGAAATTAAGCCAGGTATGGAAAGGAAAGGGATTCATGAAAAATGCAAGAGCTAGGTCTTGAGTGTGTGCCGTTTTAGCAAGTAGTAAATTATTAACAGCAAGATCTCAGAGGCCAAAAGTTGTTTGGGTTGATTGCTCTAGGCATACAGATTTCTTGTTTTCAGAAAGTTTGATTGTTATTTGTGTGTCCATGTCACCTCTAACAAGGAAAAATACAGATTTATGTCACAGGATCTATTAAATGCAACTCTTTTGTGGATTCAGGTTGAATTTTGGGACAGGCCATGATGTAGAAGGAGGATACAATCAGAATAAAGAAGTAGCACCATAGCAGAGCGTGGTAATTTCCAAGTCACATCCACTTGGATTACTCTCTCATATTTTAATGCAAAGGTGGCAGAATGGACTAACCATACATAGGAAAAATAGTGAAAATTTGACTAAATCCACTGGCCTGTAAACCACCTTGGACTGAAATATGCCATCACTCATGTTCAAGGAAACTTCATTAAGAATATGACTGTTTTAGTGTTCAGTGGCTCTGCTCTGCAGGCGTTAGTCACGTGTAGTCTGGTTAACCACACATCACACCTCTCTGTACACAAAGTGCTGTGCTACGGTGTTGGTACCTGGAGTTGTTTAGTACCTCTGGTTTGGCTCAGCTCATTGTATTTCAATCACGGTTGGGTTAAAGGAGGCTCATGAGGCTCAGTGTCCTACTGCTTGTATTTACATAGTTACTGACATGTGGTAAATCATCTACCTGTCTGTTAGCAGGGGGTTATATATTGTCTTTCATGAAGCTCTGGCTGCTCCACAAGGACACAAAAGCTCGTATGGTTCAGATATCTCAAACAATATTTCCTGGTTCCTTTTTAAGACAAGTGTGGAAAATGGGTCATGCACCCGTCATTTTTCTTTGAATAATCTGTATTACTTTCTTGCCTTTTTTCTTTTTATCACTTTTTTTCTTAAAGCATCCTGCCCCTTTCTCTCTGTACATCTCAACATGTATATACCTCCTTTCTCATTTCCCTTCTGATCTGCATTTGAGTGTTTGAGTTCCTTCTGTTTTAGACAGTACATCACACATTTAATCACACCGGCTTCAAGTATGGCAATTACTCTACACATAGTTTAACTAGCAATTTAAAAAATAGTTATTTATTAGGTGTGATCCCTTACATATGTAAGAGTCTGAGGCACTCTGGTGTGTCTGTTGAATGGATAATATAGCAAATAGTGTTTCTGCTTGGAACAGTAGAAAATACATTTTAAAAGTTAGTGTGGTGAAGTCCAGTTTGGCTTTGCACATGCACGATTGAGTGCAGGAGCCAGATCTTGTGCCTATGCTGTTTTATGTTGTAAAAGCAAGCATTTCTTCTTCTGTGACCATGTGCTAGCTCATTACTATCTCCACAGGGAACAAGCTACAATCACCATCCTTACCACTGATTTCCAGAGAAGGTAACATTCTGTGGAGGTCTGCAACCTACGCAGCGTCTAGACTAAACCTTCTTTGAGATCACACAGACTCCCAAACTAGAATCTGAAACTACAGATTCCTTTTTTTACCATAAACTTTTTAGTCACATGACAGAAACTCTCACAAAGTTTTTATGAGACCTTTAAATCTGCAGAGGGAAAGGTTTTCCTCACATCCATCACTGCAGAATGGCAGAAAGGGAAAATTTTAAGTCTCATTATGCAACCTGTGAAGTATAAGGTGATTTTCTTTCAGTAAGCTGTCAGTTAAGCCACATTATTCATGACCTGCAGCAGCTTTGCACAAAGCTGCCAGTATACAAAGAATACTGTTATATCCTAGTATGGATTAGTTTTGTTTAAATGGAATTTAGAGATTTTTCTTTTCCCCAAAAAGAATTCTGTGTGAGAATACTCTCAAAATAGCCGTGCTGCAGATGAGCTATAGAAATAAAGTTTTCAATAACCTAAAATAACATGCAAATCCTGGGATCATGAAATTTCAGAACACAGGCATACTCTGTGTGCCAGCCTGACCTTCTGACTGTGTAGCAGATGATGAAAAGTCTTCTGCAAACCTGCTTCTGACAAATAGATAAAAAAGGGTTGGCCTACATTAAGAAACGAGACTAAGCAAGCTGGGGCTATGTCATGGAATATTTTAAAATAACTCAAAAGGAGCTCAGGCTCACTGGAAAACGGTGTTGAGAATTTTACAAGTTTTAGGAGTCTGGTTTTGAGCACTTAGGTTGGGACTGGAGACAAGCAGCACAAACTCTTGGTTTTCCCTTTGACAGCAAATTGGGCAAAACACCAAATGACAGGTTGTCTTGGCTGCCAGAGGAGAAACGAGACGAGCAGGTGCCACCTCATATGCCAGCAATTTCACAGAGAAGGCCTACCCAAAATAAAATAACTTGCACTGAACCCAGAGAGGTTAAACTGAACAAATAATTTCTTCAATAAATACATGGATAATGTGCATTTAGTTTTGTTGGCTGAAGTTGAGGATGGTCACACCCCAGAGCATCAGTTATGTTCATGCTTCTCTTTTCAGCTAGCATGACCCTGGTATTTAGAGTTCATTGAAGAAGATTATGATACATTTATATGTTTACAGCCAAGATCCAGTACCACTAAAATTGAATGCTGATCACGTGTCTGCCAAGGGTAGAGTTGGAGGTTAAAAATGGACATAAACATTATACTGATTTTGAGCAAGAAAGCGAATTCAGTACAAATGAACAGGGTTGAAAAATCTTTTGCAAGTGAGTCCTACAGGGATGCCGCTGCAGCATCCTCAGTCTGTTGTCATCACAGAGTTTAGAACAGACACAAACTCAAAACAATTTGGCAAGAGTGATAATGGGACCAGTCGAGATCTGTCATCAGCATACTGGCCACTGCAAAAGAGTGATTAAATAGGAAGACACAGACAATTATCAAAGACTAATTGCTTATTGTTACTAGAACTATATTTTAAATGTGTTTTTCTTTTTAATTGCTTTTGGAGTGAATAAAGTGTCCTTAATTCAATTGTAACATGTTTGGGAATGGGAAGTCTGCCAGGAATCGGGCAGCTCAGAGATCTTGTGAGTATAACTGTGTCTTTCACTAGCCTATGTTCATGTCCAGTCATCTCAATTCTGCAACTTGCCTGTTTTCACGTTTGTGCCCCTCTGCTAGCTGAAGTCTTTGGGTTGTTGGTACTTGCAGGAAGCTGTGCTAGTTTGCTCTTTTTTGTTTGTCCCTGTCCAAGGGCTTTGACCTAAATGAGACTTGAACTCTTCAGGTCCATAGGGATTTTGAATCAGCAGTCTCTGAGTATAAAGGCACTTTCTAGGACAGGACTAGCAGTGCTTGACACGGTGAGGTATTCATGTCATTTGAACCTGTTACAATACAAACATCTGTATATCTTTGTGCTCTGTTACTATTAACTGCAATGAAGTTATGCAGGGGATGGATTTGGCTCCGGATTGTGTCAGAATAACAATGAATGAACACGAGGATGCTATTCCAAGTGAAGAATGCTTTGGTGTGAGGAGCAGATCCAAACTATGTACAGAAATAGTTATGAGGCTCTTGTGTTATTAAATAACCATTCAACATTTCATGATGAGAATGACAGGGAACACATTTTTATATTCATAGAAATATGTTTTGTATGGATGTGTTCAGCAAGACTGCAGGACCTCATAATGGACAAACAAATAGAATAAATGCTGCATCTATGTGTAAATAATTTGCATGAGCAGTTTAGAAAATGAAAAGGAAATGGTTTATGTGAGTGAGGGAAAACAAGCAGGAAGAGAGGAAAGCAGAAATAGTTTGAGGTTCATACACTGGAGGATGTGCACAAGAAAATTCAAGGAGCCTGTAGTCTCCACAGAATGCCACATGCTGCTTGTCAGGTGCTCTAAGCAGCCAAGGGAACCCCAAATACCGTTCTGCTGAAGCTGTTGTTGATGTGACATGCAGCGTGAGAGGAGGGACAGGGAACTCTCCTGTATGGAGACAGGCAGGGTCAGCTTGTCATGTACACAGAGTCTGCCCATACTAAAGCCATGTTTTTCCCCATTCTGCTCTTTCATGCATCTGTGTAATATATAAGATTGGAAATGGGCAGAATTTTTTAACCTATTTTGAAATGAATTATTTTTAAAAAAAAATCTGTTGCCTTGTTAAGTTCTTTGCAAAGTCCTGAGCAAACATTCTTTCAGAAGACAGCAGGAGAAAAGGAAAAAGAGGAAATTGTTCCAGACAGCATGGCTGGCCTTTTCCTTGCTCTTTTAGGGTAATTAGAAGCGAGGCTGTCCTGGGCAGACATTTTAATTAGCACTTAAGGATTGGTGAACACAGGAAAACTGAATCATCCTGTGACACTTTCACTGCATCGGCTCTGGCCTGGGCTCTTGGTCTCTGGCTTTCCTCCATGGATGTAACTGGCGGACATTATCTAGAAACATCAGCACTGTTATTGCTCCTCTCTCCTCAGATCACTGCTCTCCCAGTTCACAGACTGAGATGTGTATGACTGGTATTTTGGAACATTTTAAATACTTTAAAAGTGGTTGGTTGGCTAAAATTCCCCTAGCTATCACAATACTGCTGAGCAAAGCTTGGTTTTCTAGGCGTGAATATAGCTTTTACCTTTTGTGTACGAACTATTTACTCCTTTGGGCATCTCTTGCCTTGAGTATTGTTGATCTACTTGTTTGTGCAAAATTATATACCTCTGCTGGGTGTTTGCTCAAAGTCTTGAGCCAGATTGCCAGCTGCAGTAATGGCAGAGGCCACTGCAGCTGCATCAGTTTGGGATTCAACATCCAGTCTCAAAGCAAATGTCCCATGGAAATTTCTCCATCCCCTACTGTAAAGATGAGTACAAACATTCTGCCTTTGTCTTGTTCTTTTAATATCACCTCCTGGTTTTTAGTCTTAATCCAAACTTGAGTGAGGAGAGTAAACATTGCTGGAATATGCGTTTCTGCTGAGATTAAACATGTATTTTTACATGGTTTTCCAAAATTAAACTTTCTCCTTGGCAAACAAGGGGAGTCGGTGCAGAAATGGAACCAGTCATGACTCGGGACTCTTGATGTACATATGGCCCAAAGTGTTGTGAGTGCTTACGTGGAAACTTTACAAAGTAGCAAGAACAGTTTGCTGTGTGTTAATACAAGCAGAGTAAATAACACAAAATGTTAATAATGTCTGGTATTCATTTCCAGGGTGCTCCTCTGGGTGATATAGGCAGAAGTGCACCTGCCAGGTGATGGTAAATGATGTTTTTCTTGTGGAGTAGTGGTAATCTTCCTGTTAGTAACGTTCATTCCCTTTCCCTGAGAGTTCTGAGATCCTGAAGGAAAGACACTATAAGAATTCCAATGCATTATTTTCATATAATGGTCTCTTTCTGTGGTGTTAATAAGCATCTGCTATCAGCTCGCCTGTGGAGGTAGCTTTTCCAGTTAAAAGTTATTTCACAGATATCCTAAAAGTCTTGGCTTAGGCCATCAGTGAGACATCAAAGCTTTCCAATCACTGTTCTTGGTGGCTTAAATCATCCTTATCCTTTGCCTTCCAAAATGTGTTGGACAACATATTCTCTCTTGGTGCAGCAATCGCTTAGAGAACGTCCTAGAAATAAAATAGAGTGCTCCTGTACCTGTCGATGAGTGCATGGCAAAGACTCCATCTTTTCTTTTTTCAAAGCTACCAAACATTGCAGGTCAAAGTTGGCATCCAAGGATGCCAGCATAGTGGACATGTTTAGGTAAATGATCAGGAAAGGAGATGGAAAGGGAGAAATTCTCTTTGTTGATGAAAGTACTCAGGATATAATTTTTCGTTAGAAGGATATTTGTACCCTGATAGACAGAGTTTATGCCTCCACCTTTTTAATGCACTTTATATATGCTGGTTTTATTAAACTTGTTCTTCAAATTTTTAGAAGCACTCTTTGTTTCTCTTATCTGAATGTTGAGAGGACGGAGATAGAGCTACTACTGTCTTCTGTGCTAGTGAACTGTATCTTCTGATTCAGAGCTCCTGTATACTGAAGCCAATAATGATTCACTCTCACAGCAGTGGTGTGAGCAGTCTCAGCTTTTATATGCCATCTGTGTGAGTGAGCTGAATCTGCAGAAATGGGACCCTGTACACATGGCTTTTCCTCTGTTCATGGATGAAAATATTAAAGCATATCCGTATGGTCCATGCGATGTTTTCTGTGTCAGGAAGTGAGTAAAACTGCCTGTCAGACCAAGCTGTTCTCTCTGATGAAAGGGGACTGTTTTTAAACACTTCTTTCCATAGTATTTTGCACGCCAGCCATGTGTGTTTTCTCATCTGACATCTCATTGAGATCCTTGGCTTCAGTACTGCAGGAGGGAAGGGTGTGCTGGAAGGGAAGGAAATTATCTCTCAATGTGTACACAAGCACGTGTGCACACAGACACTCTTAAATCAATTTTAAATGAATGGGTTGTTGTTTTTTTTTAGGAATATGAAAGAAAATTAATCTGGTTGAATGAGATTTAATTGCTTCCCTTTTGTTTGAATGTTCTATTTTGGCATGAAGATATTAGGAAGCAATGGTCTGAGCTATTATTAGATACAAGGGGAAAGGCAGAGGGCAAAGGGTTCGTTCACACTTCCTACAGCAGAATATTGAATTTTAAAGCTACAAGGCAAGTTGATGAGCAATAAAGGTTCATCCACTTTCCTTCAGAAATACTCAATAAGGTTTATGCTGGCCTAGGGAGCTAACCATTCACACATCTGTAAGACCCTGATGTCTGGAGGAACCAGACTTTTTTGTTTGTTTGTTTAATTTTTGTTTGTTTTAAGGAAAGCAGTTAGCTTACAGGGAGAAGCTTGAAAACATAAACGAGTAGTAAGTAATGAGTTTATAAAAACACATTTAGAAGGAGGCAAGTGGACCTCACTTCTGCAGCAAGAAGGAGCATAGAGATTATGCACACACGCACATGTTTTTGTGCTTTGCAAAACTCAAGTCAGTTAATCCCAGGTAATGGCATACCACTATCACCGCTCCATCATCTCAGGGCAATCCTGCAAGAAGCAATGTGATCGTGCTGGGCAGGAGAACCTATAACATTGGAGTGTGCTATTGCAAAAGAAATCTGACATCCAACAGATTTTCTAGTCCTTTCCTTAAATGCAGTGATTATAACTTTCATAGATTCAGAGAATGGTTGAGGTCAACAGGGACTTCTGGAGGTCATCTGGTCTAACCTGCTCAAGCAGAGCCACCTAGAACAATTTACCAAAGACTGTGGCCAGACAGCTGTTGAGTACCTTCAAGGATGGAGACTTCCCAGCCTCTCTGGGCAGGTTGTGCCAGTGCTTCATCACCATCACAGTAACAAATGTATGTCCATGTGTCTCTAATACTGAGGAGCCCAGAACTGGGCACAGCACTCCTAGTGTGGCCTGAACAGTGGTCTTGTCAAAAATTGGGCATGTCCTTTCAAAAGAAAAGTTTTTTGGCAAAGGAAGTCTAGCTGGGACACCGGCTTGGGGTTTGGATACCTGCAGCTTGGGCACACAGAGTTGTTTTGCTCTCATTTTGCTAAACCTTTTGTATCTGAGACTTGCTGCTGCGTTTGGGCAGCTGTGGTTGTGGAGGGGTTTTCATTTGGGTATCTGGGTAGCTCAGCTTTGCTGACCTGACCTCTGGAATAAGTCTACCTTTATGAACTTCTTTCTTCTTTGGTGTTAGCTTTTTCATTTTATTTTTTTTTAACCCAGTTGCTGTGCTAAAGCTTGTTCAGTTTGCCAGGCTAAAGGGCAGCACAAGAACATGAATCATTTTGTAGCTTTTTGTCTAAGGCAAAAAAAACCCACACCAAAACAAAAATAAGTTTAAAAAAAACGTGTAGTTTTGTGTTTTCTGTGAAAGCTGCTGAAGCATAAAGAGGGGATATTACTAATGTAAATCTGGTGCTGTTAGCAGAGGAATAATGTGCTGTAAATCGTAAGGCGAGTGACTGAGGAGGAGCTGGAGTGACTGAAATGCCTTATGGCCATAAGGGATTGTGGGGACAGGTATTCACACAGAGGGTGCTTGCTTACCTGTGCCCAGGGCTTTCTCGTGTCTCTGAACATGAGCCCATAGTGAAACAGAAGTGTTCCTGTATTAATAGCGTATCAGAGATAAGTCTCGTCAGAGAAATATAGTATACTGCACAACTGGGAACCCTTTTGGAGTGGGGAATTGGACCAGCAGTTTCATAGCGTGTCAGTAATGAAACATTTTGGTTCTGTATAAGCAAATGGGCAACGTTAGTGGACACATTACTCTGGCTGTCATTGTCCCAGTGGTAGCCAATTTAGAGGCATTATATTTTCTGCTATCCCAGTAAGGGGAAGAAAAGTAGAGAGAGTTAAAAATAGAAGTTCCAAAATGAACTAAAGCACAAAGAGTGAACTTAGCTTGTAGCAGTGCTGTGTAATTTTAAAATCCCTTTTTTCCTTATAAGCTGGACTTTAATATATGTATTATGTTGCACATTCTGGTGATGTCTTGCTCCAAAAGGTCACCTCTGTACAGGAGGATTTATTCTGGCTATATAACATATGAACATGGGCATCCAGCCCTGGATCTATCTAGCTACCATTTGTATCGATTATTTCTGTTTGTATTTTCTTTCACCTGATGCCGTTGATTTGCAGAAATGTGAGAAATGTCTTTGGCCTTCAAGGGGGGATGTTCTGGTGCCTGTGTATAGGTCGTAGCTGGTTCTTTTCGTATCTTTTTCAACAGTTGTGGCCAGTTATTAGCCCTTCATTGCTGTTTTCTGCAAGTAGTTTCTGTACAACACCACCCCGCACAACTCTGGAGCACTGGCTTTTCTTTCCTAAGGTTAACTGACACGTGCTCTTCAGCCTCATTGGGGTTACCTTCTTTTGTCAAGTTTCCTGTCAAGATGAATACAGTTTCTAAACAACATAATGTGGAATTGTTTTCTTGATTTGCAGATATCCTCGTTGATGGTAAACTTTGTGACTGTGATATTGTGGTGAACTGCAAAGTAGGAGACCCCATCCCGTTGGAGGTGAAGCTGACCAACTGGAGCAAGCGCAGTGTGGGCCCCTTCGCTCTCACCGTGACACCCTACCAGGACTACCAAAACGGGGTGCACAACTATGAGCTGCAAGATGCAATCACCTTTGTGGGCTCGAACACCTTCTACATCGATTCAGTGAGTCTTTCTATCAGATGTATCACAATTTGGGATGATGGGGTTTTTTTTAAGGAAGATTAATTTGTAGAAAGCTTCATGATTATGGCAGCTATTGGTAAAGGTGCTGCTACCTTTGAGGACAAGGAATCATCTTTCTGAAATAATTTAAGACTGTAATTTCCTTTCGTGGAAACCACTAGTAAACTATTAGAGATGGCAACTTGTGATCACTCCAGACCTGACTAAATGTGACTGAGTAACCTAGATAAAATGTTCAATACCATTTTGCCAGTCCCCTGAGCCATCCAGTGCAACCTGCTGGAATAGATTTGAAATAACTTTTTCTCTTTAGTCCATAGGAAATATTCCCCAGGCTGAGCCACGGAGCTCAGTGAATCAGTTTTACTCAAGTCCTGAGGAAATGCAACAGACTGCAAAAAGAAAATGCTAAACATTAATGACCAGTCTGATGAGCTGGTTCATTTCCTTATCGCTTTGCATTCTCTTGCAAAACCATAACAAAAAGTAGAGGCCATGTTTAAAATTGTGTAAAGTAGTACCTTCTTTGGACAAGTGAGATTTCAGTTTTTCTCTCGATTCTTCTTTAGAAAATTGACGTCTAGGAGGTTTTTGCTTCTAAAGCAAGACACTGGGAATAAAGACAAAACTACTCTCTTGCACATTCTTCCCCCAAAACTCAAAAGAGTATTAAAAAAAGGGAATAAAAACCATACAGAGTTCTACAGAGTGGAATGAACAGTGTTTGCGGTAACCTATGAAATAACATGCAGAAGAAAGTGACTGTTTGGGACCTTTGCTTAGGTCAGATTGCTAATAAAAATCACCTGTCAGAAGGGAATATGTAAGTGAACCTCAGTCAGAAAGAATGAAAGGTTAAGCACAGGGGTAGGCACTGCATGTATTTTTCAATTATGTGTTTTGGGAAGAAAATATTCCCAAAAGCCAGTGAGCATGGAATACACCATCAACTTTTAGTGGTGGCTAACTATTTTCTTAGGTGTATAATTTAAATACGTCAACAGAAATAATTAGGAGATGGTTTTCTTTGGCTGTGTTTCCGACAACTGGGGGTTTTTAGTCAGAGTGGCAGTGTTTGGATGCTCAACTGCCGAAGGCACTGACCCTCGAGGCTAAAGAGGGGAAAGGGAGATGTCTGCATAATGTATTCTTACCTTCTGATTGAGGCTCCTATGGGGCACAAAGTCAGAAGGTCATACTCTGCGGTCCCTGCTTTTGCCCCCTTGTTCAATATTGTGACATTTCTCCTGTAAACACAGTTCCCCATATGGTAAAAATAAGAGTAGTTTTCTGCTGCTTGTCCTCCTTTTCATTCAGGAAGGTGAAATGAAGAAAAATGTCAACTCTTAGACAAGAAGTGTTAAGTTTCGTGGAATGTAGTAGATATGTGTCAGCATGCTTAGTCATCCTTTTCTGAGGCACAGAACCCTGATCATGGAAGAAAATTCTTCAAATGGTTCAACTCAATCTAATGCTGTCAGAGGCCTTTTCATCCCCCCTAATAACTGATTTCATAATGGAAAGAAGATCTCAGAAAACTGTACCTGTTTTAGAGACAAGAACAAAGTCCTGGTTTGTGCATTTGATGCTTCGGGGAGGAATGAACATACTCAGAATTGTGTTCATGTCCTGAGTTTGGCAGAAACTCAGACAGATGCTGGTCAAGAATCTGAAGAAGCTCATGCTTGAGTGAGCTAAAAGAGAGTCAAAATGTTTCCTTTTTGTAAATATAAGCCGAGATACTGGAGCAGATCCTCTGCTAGTGTAACTCAGTGCTGCTCTGTTGCAGCTATTAGACATATGCCCATTATTTTTATAAACTAAAGTCATGGTCAGAATTCTTTTGCCTGTTTGTGGTTTGAGATGTTACCATCTCCCAGCTGCTTGTTTCTGCCCCTCTTCAAAGTTCTTCCATTTTCCCAACAGATCCAGCAGGAGACATGGTGTGAACATGTGTTTTTTGGGTAATGCTGGCCAGGTTAGCAAAACCCACATTCATCAGTAGTTTAAGCTAATTGGGCTGACTGCACTGACACTGGCAAGGAGCTGGTGACATGATTTATTGTGCTGCCAAGCTGGGTGGGAGGAAGAATGGAGAACTAGTCTATGGTTTGGCATATCAGTTGTGTATGGTCAAAAGCAAATGGGAGCATCAGCTGTTACAGCAAGAGAAAGCCCTGAAAGCCCCTTCTTAGGCCCTGAAAATCTGGTCTGCAGAAATGACAAACATTATTGGTGGTCACCTGAATGTGATTTCTCAGCGGTAAAAACAAACCACAAATGCCCTCTGCATTCCCAAATGCGGTTTCATATTGAGTCTGAAGCTCAGCAAATCACGATTACTTTGTTTCCAGATGAAAAAGTTTCATATCAGTTTTTGCTTCTATCTTGAAGACGGGATGCATACAGGAATTTTCAGCATGCACATTCTGCCTCACTGTATGAATATAAATTGTTTAAAGGGTAAAAGTCATACGATTTTGTATTTCTCTTTTGTGTGGCTTGAAGCCCAGGTTAGATATTTATCTCAGAGGTAGCAGAATGAATACTTATTCATCTTTTGGTGCTCTTACTTCATTTCAATGCAGCAGTCTCAGTTTGTGTCACAAAGTCTCTTCTGGGATATACTACTTCAAAAAGCACATTCTTTTAATGAAAATTTTAGAGGCTACTGAGATATTTCCATACATTTTACATTAAGTACAATATTTTAAAGCAAAACTTCTAATTTGGTTAGCCTTGGCTTCCTATATCTGTATTTAACAGAAAAGGTGACATCATCAGTTATCATTTAGATAGCAGACATTTTTGTGCAGTGCTTTGACACATGAGCTAACATGGTGAACACCCACCCATTAAAATGCATTGTACTGATTTATTTTTTATCTCAGTTCAAGCTCAGAAGTTCAGCTCTGGCCATATCATTAAAAATTGTTAGTTCTTACCAATAGGTTAGGTTTTCTTGACTGGTTAATCAGAGTTACTTCTTACCAAATTGAAACAAACAAAAAGCCTTCTATGGAGATTTCTGTAGCTACTGGTTGTTTGTCTTTGCTTGTTGTCCTGCTTTTGCCATCGCTATTCTCAAGTAGATCTCTTTTCCTGCGTGTGTTACCATGCACTAACTCATGTGATTGGTAGTGGGAGATGAGGAGAAATTCATTAGTAGATGGTCATTTTGAATCAGCTCAGAAGCTACGATGAACATTTGCTCACTTCTGGCAGGTCCTCTGTGGCCCATCTGGAACAAATTAGTTTTCTTGGCACTGTTTTACTCGCACTGTAAACTCTTTGGGGCAGTGAACAGTAGCTGGCACTAGCCCTAATCTCCCACTGAGCTCCCTAAGTACTACAGCAGTATAAATAAGTAGTAATTAGTTCTAAGCAATCACAGTCCCACATGGTAGCCTGGATCAGGGAAAGATTAGGATAGAGCTAGAAACTTAATTTTTCTTCTATCTCAGTAGAACAGAGGAGTAATGTGGGCATTATTTTCTTGATTCTTCAGGTTTTTTTTTTTTCCTGAGGTAGAAGCTTCCCATCTCTGGTTTCCACAATTTGATGGAATAAAGTCTTCAACCGCATCCTAGATTGGCACAATATATAAGCATGTATGTAGGCAGTGATCCTACCAGGCCTGTGTGCTGCTTAGATCAAATGACAATACAGATTTGGTGTGGATCAGGCACTGGTGTGTGATCTCTGTCTTTCTCATGGATTAGCCTACATCATGCACTGCAGTCAGTGGGATGCTGAGCACTCAGATACAGAAGGAAACATTTGACTTGTGTACGCATCTGAACAAGTCAGAGGGAATGGAGAGAAATTCATCAGGGTTGATGAAGTTTAGAGGGTATTTTACCTTGTTCTAGATTTGATCAGATGAACCTTATGCTGAACAGCTGGCTCAGATGTGAGCAGGCATTTGGGTGGATTCAGTTCCAGACTAAGAGATCTGAATGACTAGGTGTTACTACAGATTTTGATCAACTAAGCTCTCACTAATCAGTGGAGATGTAGTTTGCAGCCAGTGGAACCTGGGATAAGATTCAATTCCCTGAAAGTGTCAACCATCATTTAGGTGCTGTGGGTATCCCTCCTGGCCTCTACTTGGTGTCAGAAATCCTTTAAGTTACCCTGTAAACCTTACCGGCCCTGTGTAGATGTCTCAGTGCTTCAGTTTTAGTCAGTGTCTCACTTTTGGTCATCCCAAATGTCACAAGGTGCCTATGTTTATACAACTGTGCCCTGATTCTATAGACTGGATAGGCAGACCATTCTGTATTTCCTTGACTGGCTGCATTGACTAGATGTCTTCTCACCATTGTAGGAGCTTGGATGCCAAGTCTGCAGAAAGACACCTGAATGTAGGTGATTTAATCTCAAAATTAGTCCTCTGCATGGTATTTCAGTTGGGTTGGGCATGAACCACTACTGACCTGACTGCTGCTAATGTACTTGTGGTCTTCTAAGAATGTTTATAGGCAGGCCCACTAGAGAGGTAGCCTTACTTTCCCAAGTTAGTTACTATTTGGAAGAAACTTCTTGTAACTTCTGGAGAGCTGCTTGCATCTCAACAGTGCTGCACAAAGGGAGATGGGCTGCAGGCACCTTACTCCTTGGCTCTTCTCATCTATGATGAAGAAACAGATAACTGGTGGAGAGATTTGTGCTGTAAAGGCTGGAGAAACAAGCAACTACACAGGCAGAACTTCAAATGAGGGAAAAGGACAGTGTTGGTGCTGATGTGCCTGAAGCCACCTTCCTTTTTGTCAAGGGCTCTGATCAGTGCCAGTACAGATGCATGGTGCAGCTAGATTAAGAAAAATGGGCTGGGAGCTTCAAAAAGGTATGGGTCCCAAGGAGGCTTCATTTGCTCTTTGCCTCCATCTATTGCTGGCATTTGTGCCTGTCTCTGTCCTCCTCTGCGTGCAAGTCCACATCAATTCCAGTGAGGTGGAAATAAGGCAGACGGCCCTGGGAGGAGGGAAAGGAAGCAAGAGGGGAAGCTGCTTGATGTTCTGCTTGTCCAGACGCAATGCTAGAGGGCAAGAACTTGTACCCAGTGAGGAGGGGAGATGCCAAGGACAGGAGTGAGGAGAACAGCTGTGCTTCCTCTGGTCACTGACGTAGATTATGTAGTTTGCTGTAGGTCAGTGAAAGTGCTCAGCACCAAAGCCAAAAGGAGCCTGGGCTCTGCCAGCTCTGATGATGTTACTGCTTATGCAGGCCCCTGTTCAGGAGCATAGATTTAGGGGATCACAGAGTTACAGAAACATTTTGGCTGGAAAAGAGCCCCAGGATCACCAAGTCTAACTATTATCCCTACTCTACAAAGTTCACCCCTAAACCATATCCTCAAGCACTATATCCAGATGACTTTTAAACACATCCAGCATTGGTGACTCCACTACCTCCACTGGCAGCCCATTCCAATGCCTGACCACTCTTTCTGTGAAAAAATGTTCCCTAATGTCCAGTCTAAGCGAACCCAGTCACAGCTTGAGGCCATTCCCTCTTGTTCTATCACTCTTTCCCTGTGAGAAGAGACCGGCAGCACCCTCTCCACAACATCCTTTCAGGTAGCTGTACACAGCAATGAGGTTTCCCCTCAGCCTCCTCTTCCTCAAACTAACCAGCCCCAGCTCCCTCAGTTGATCTTCATAAGATTTATTCAACAAAATATTCAATGAAAAAGGCTGATACTTCAGGGGACTACACAAGGTGCACGTCTGATGGCTTGAAGGACCAGCAATGAGGGTTCAAAAAAACCTAGAACAGGAGAAAATGGAAACAAATAGCTCATTCCTCTCACACCCAAAAACTACAGCTTCCTCACTGGAGATGGTGACAGGCAGTTTGCAGTTCTCAGTATTGCTAAGGTGCCCCACAGCCCTGGAAGCTTTTCAGCCCACCCTCTCCTCCACCATGGCCTAGTCATCATCCTTGTTCTGGCCTTCTTATGCAATGGCAAGATGTCCTTCAGCAAAGTGTATCCATAGTCCCTTTCCCAGTTAATGCTTATTGTTGGTGTCCCAGTTTACTGTATGATTAAACTTTTTAGAGTGGTCAGAAGTGTTAACAGTCTGTCCTGGAGTCTTAGCTTCATCCCTTCACTGCTCCAGGCAGTAATGTCCCATCAGTTCCTGATGCGGCCCCTTGCAAATGTTTTCTTCCCCTGAATCCAGTCATGTGTGGCTCACCTGCAGTGCTCAGCACTCCTGGATCGAGCACGAGAGTTTTGTTTGGGCTAGAGTCTTGGCTGAGCAGTGATATATCAAGCTGTCATTTGGAGTCAACACTGGACTCTGTAACAAGATGGACACTGAGGTGTTTGGTGATGACCTAAGAAGGGGCCATTGCCAATGAGTATTCAAGTTAAAAAGAAAATACATGGGCCCAGTTCTATCTCTGAAAGTAGACCCCATGAGTGTATTTTGAGCTGACAGCTTCAGAGTCCAGGGAGCAAAGAAGAACTGGTAAGATCATCTTGGCTGAGGGAAGACCAATACTGAGAAGCATTAGATTTGACCTTTTCCACTGGGATGAAGCTGACTTTCCCCAGTTGTTTTAATTAATTCCATCCAGTGGAACACTTCTGTGGGCTTTGTGCTGACTCTGTCTTTTGTATCTACTGAAGCTTTAACCCAATTCTAGACACCCTGAAACTGGATGTAACATCCTATGGAAACAAATATTAATTCAAATATTATCATATGCTGAGCAGCCCTGGGATGGTTGAACTTAGAAATTACTATGTCTTGCTGAAATCACAGACTAAGAGATGTATTTGTTGTGAAGACATGGACTGTAAGTAGTTTTTGTGAAGGGATATAGGTAGATGTAAAATTCTCTATTTAGTTTGGACAAGTTAAAAAAGGGTGGCTACTTTTCCTAGACTGTTTCTTGCTAAACTTAATTGTTTCAATGATAGTGATATTAAGGATTCTGATTAGAAAATTGAGTCAGATTGTGTCTTAATAATAAGTGAGGATTCATTCAGTTATTACTGGATTGTTAAATGATGTTCAACCCTGTGTCTAACATGAGTTCGAAGCCATGATTTAGACTTTTAAATATAGATGTTGATACATGCAGTCTAAGGACTGCATTTGGGTGACCTCTGCCTTAAACGCTGTTCTGGAATCAGTGACTCCTGTGTTCTGGTTTAAGCTGTTCCACAGATTTGCTCATGAAAGAATTATACAGGATTTAATTTCCAGTGCTCCAGTTTCAGCATTGCTAGATTAGGGACAAGATCTTTAGCCTTTTTGCATGATAGCAGTGTTGAGATGTGAATCTAGAATATTTGAAGAACCTATTGAATTGCAAAGTGCAGTTTGTTTTGTTGCTGGTTTACTTATACTGATTTCCACATTCTCTTTTCCAGGTGAAACCAACCAAAGACTCTGTGTACTTTGGATCACTTCTGTTTCTCTACACAGGTGATTTCTACCTGAATATCAAATTCCATGAAGACAACTGCAGCAAAGAGCTGCCTCTGTCCTGGTTCTGCCTTCCCAGTGTCCACATTCGTGCTATGGAGCCTGTGGTCTAAACTAAGCTGTAAATGTAGTGTGTGCTATTTGATTAACCACAGTGCACTGAAATGCTTGGCACATCCTCTGCTTGACCCCAGCTTGTTTCTGTCCAACCCCAGGCCACAATCCCTACTTTGGAGGAACAGCTGAACACTTTCTGAATTGGCTGACAGTCATTTGAGCAGCTGCTTTAGCTAATTTCAGAAAGAGAGAGAGACAGACAGACAGATTATAACTATGCTAGCGTTTTCTTCTGTTTCCAAAAGGCCTTTGAAACTGCTGATAGATGCATTATACTTCCATATATCGATATCAGTGGGTTTGAAAGGGTATTGAAGGCTGAGTTTAATGATGTGTTTGAAGGTCTCCATTCCAATTTGAATCACCCCATTTTAGCATTTTTCAGCAAGAGTTGTATTTCTGTATGAAATTCCTTCTGACTTAACACTGGACCCCTGGTGTGTATCCTTGAGGTGTAGTTCTCTTAGATTTGTTCACAGGCTTGTGCTTGTTTGCTGACTATTTGGTGTCTGGTAATAAGTAGTAGTAGTGTTGCATTTTTCTGTGATACAAATGTAAGAGTAGCAAATGTGCTTCCAGTTGTTCTCTTACTTCCCTGAGCCCAGTGCCATTTGCTCCTGGTAAAGTCACCACATTTAGTTCGGTAGATCTATGAGTGAGAAGTGAAAGATGACAATGAAAAGCTAAAGAGTTCTGTCCTTGAGAAAGGAAACCAACTTTTGGGTTTCCTAGGGCTCACCTGTGAATTTCAGCTGTCACAGTTCTGTTCTATACAATCACAATTGCTTGAAATATTTGTAGATGCTTAAAGAGCCTCCAGAATTAATCAGCTGGTTATTAATTTCACTTTGTGTGAGTTTCTGCAAACTCTTCTGATCAGATTTTTCATGCTAATAGACTGGGCTTGATTATGTGGTTGGTTGTTTCCTTGGGTTTTTTTAGAATGATTAAGTTTAATTATTAGGCAATTAAGTCCATGGAGTTCCTGACCATAACAGTAGTTGATGAATGTACTGAAAATGTAGCCTGTTGAATTTCAGAATAATCTTTTTGTATAAAGGGACTTACATTTACCCCATGTAAAGCAGAGATATGTCTTAGTTGTACGATTAGTAGATCATTTCATGGACCATATGTTTCAAACCTGTCTCAGTCTTTTCTTAAAATTGCAGCCTCTGCTTTTTAATTTGGTAGTAGTATAGTTTTGGAGGTGAGTACAGCAAGATGTGGCAGAGAAGCTCCAGCTAGCTCCAGTTAGCTCTACACATGCTAAGTCTGCATGCACAACAGCTTTGCAGGTTTTTTTGTTTGTTTAGGCTTCAGCCAAATGTGGCTGCAGCACTTCATGCCTGACCTGGTCTATCCTGTGGAACATTAGCCCAGGAAGCTCATTATGACTTTCTGCACCATGCCCAGTTGTACGTTTGGGTGTGACTGAGTGATTTCCTAAGGAATGAAAGTGCTTAAGACTCAATTCATTGTGTGCTTGCTAATGACTGCAATGTAATAATCCTAAATATGTTTCTACTTTGAGGGAGCTATAGCTATGGCATGATGGCTGTATTTCTACTGTAGGCATGGTATTATCCCTGAAAAACTGTATTGTGGCCATGTTTGCTCTCAAGCTGTGGTTCTGTATACAGCTATGAGTGCCACAGTGGAAGTCTCCAGTCTTAAATTGATGGAAATCTGAGACAGATTGAAGATTTATTTGCAATAATGTACTGTTCTGTCACCTGCCAGCAAGTAATGTCCAGTAAGAAAACAGTTCCTTAGGCTTGCACAATGGTTGTGATCCAAAGACACGTATAGAAAGAAGAGGGTTTAAGCAGTTGAGTCGGGCACGTTTTTGCATTAGTGGAGCTCAGTTGACCAGTTTGTGCCATGAGGTTGAATTCTCTGTCACTGCATAAGCACATACACAGAAAAATAAGACCCTGAGAGAGCAGGAATTAAAGCAGTTAATCTTCCCCATAAAAGCTTGCTTTTGACATGTGTCTCTGTACTATGTTACACAACACTTGCATCAAAATCCAAACTGGGTTTTATTCAGTATTCCCAGCAGGTAATCTGCAGATGCGAGGAATACAGCTATGACTTTGTAAGGACGACATTGCATTTAAAACAAAAATATTGTGAAGGTAGATGCTGTGGCAGTGAAGATGCTTCAGTCTGCCCAGCTAGGGGATCATTTCCCAGTTTATTTTTGGGAGTGCTCTCTGAGAACTGAGGATAATGTTCTGTGAAGCATATACTGGGATGCAACACTCCTGTGCCCTTTACTTATAAAAGAACTTGATCCACAGCCTGTTATAACAAAAGCAAGCTGTGTATTTCTAATATGCCATTATAAATCTGCCATATATGCTCATAAATATAAGGTCTTATGTGTGAGCTGATACTTAATGGTCTATCTATTCATTATGTAGTAGGCCAGTCTGTCCCTTGTCAGCTTCGATGCTTAGTTTTTTTGACATTTATGAAGAGTTTTCTCATGCTTCTGCTTGTCTTGGTGAGAGAAATGAAACACAAGAAATTCTTCCTTCTGGGCATTGTATATTGCTTGCCCAGAAGGTGAATATTTAAGTGTCAGCATAATTTGGAGAAGAGGAAGGTAATTAAAATAAGGATACTGCATTGCTTTTGGTTTTCTTTTTAATGGAAGTTTTCACTGAGACTGCTGTCAGGATTGGTTCATGCAGTGCTTGAATGATACTTTTCTGCTTTGCTCTCTTTTTCTGGAACTGAATTTGATTTTGTTTCTTCAAACCACCCAGCTATTATTTTGAACATAAGCCAAGCTGCACATTGTTACACAGATATAAATCTGATATGATATGACTTGGTTGAATTAAATCATTCCTAATTTAAATTGCCATTGCTGAGAGCAGACATTGGTCCAATATATGTATCCATTGGAAAAGCATAGGTTGTGCAAATTTCACTGTCCAAATAAATACTTATAGTGTGTTATTTACATCTCTGCCTGTCTCTATAATTCTTGATGGTGTCCTTGTGTGTTTTTGCTGCTAATAGTAATGAATCTCGTGATGCTGCATTCTGTTTCTGAAAGAATGTATTAGACTCTGAAAATGAAATTTCAGTTTTGCTCAAACTTTCTCTACCTAGATAAACTCGAGGCTGTTGAATGATTTTTCCTCCATAGTGTGGTTCCTGTGTCAGTGTTGTTAGCTGTCAGTGGAGGGGAGAGAGGTGTTCTCACATGAAAGGTTACTTATGCCTCCTAATATTGACAATGAGGCACTGGAACGGGTTGCCCAGAGAGAGGTTGTAGATGCAACATCTCTGGAATGGATCAGGGTTGAACAGGGCTCTGAGCGGTGTGATCTAGTTGAAGATGTCTTTGCTGACTGCAGGAAGTTTGGATGAGATGACCCTTAAACGTCTCTTCCAGCCGAAACAGCTCTATGATTCTATAATACTTTTTCATTCCTTACAGTGTCAGATCAAAGGCTGGAAAGAGGAACCTTCTGGAGGTGGTGTGTCTGGTGGGAAGACTAATTGGAAGCACTTGTTTTGTGTGTATCACCTGATATCCAGCCCTGTTTGAGTCCTTATTGTCAAACAGTTTTAAGGATTCCATGTTTCAGTTCCCAGTCTAGAAGCTTGTAACTTGACATAGTGAGAGCCAGCCTCATTCTCCCTTCCTTGTATCCTCCGTCTCCCTTCCTGGCGTGAGCACTTGGTCTCTCCCTGAAACAGGGCTATACATCCACCCTGTTTGCGTTACACCAGCGCTATCTGCCAGCTCCGGAGGTCGCTAAACATGTCTGCTAGTGTTCGGGGCTTGCGGGTCAGCTGTTTGGGCACAGGTGGGATTTGAAGGCTTTCCTACAAGTACATACTTTGCAGAGGTTTATAAACGTTGATGCTGATTTCTTAAAACAGCAGATACAGATCTGGACAATTTTTGGGTTCAATGATATTTGTTTAATTCTGCAGGTTAGACCGTTCTGGGGATTACTTAGGTCAGGGTCTTTGGGTTGTCCAGCATATTTTGGCTTTATCTCTTGGTTTCTCCTTTGTAATTTTCACCTTATTCTTCCCTCCAACTATTACACTTACTGTTTCTCTGCATTGCTGTGGTCAATTCCAACAGAAAGGATTGGCACATCCTTTTTTTTTTTTTTATTTCCCGTCTCCTTCCTCGGCATCGCCATTAGAGCTCTCCTAACATTTTGGTCATCTACTGGGGAAAAAAATTTGCTTCAAATCCGTTATCAGTTGTTAAGCTGGTATATGACTCTCATATCCTCTCTTAAAATCATCTTGAGATATTTCAGTTGAATGGGACCTTGTCTGTTTGATTGCCGTCTGTTGTTGCTTGTTGAAGTGATACTTAGGCTTCTACATTCGCAGTGCATCAATTCCATAATGCCAGCAGGACTTGTGCTGTATGTAGGTGACATATCACTTACCATGTATTGATTATGTATTTTCTCCTTGTTCCTGATTCAACATGTTAATAGATTAAATGATTGAAGCTAATTCAGTCACACATTTCTTGAGGAACTTGTTTATGTCCAGATGCACAATCTGCATCTGAACCTGCATATTTGAGGTTGAGGCCCCTGTGCCATTCTTTTGCATTGGTCATCACCTCTGGCTCCCAGAAATCCTGCTACAAGGAGGATACATCTCATCAAAATCTGACACTGTCATTTTGATACATAAAGGATAGATATATACAGGACCAAGAATGCAGATGCTTCCAAACCAGTATGTCCTCAGTGTATATCTATACCAACCACAGTAATGAACTTTGAAGGCATAAATGATATGCATGGACTTGCTTGGGAAATCATGTTATACCCAAAGGCTGTGCCTAGGAGCTGTGTACTTGACGAGGCAGTGCTCAACTACCTCCTGATTGCAGTTGCTCTTCTAAGTGTTCCTCTTCCAAGGGCTGGTATTGGCACAGGCTGTGCCAGCATCTTCTCAGCCTCCCCATCTCCACATCCACAGGAACGGCTCAAAAATTACTTGGCAGAAGGGGAGGCATATGTTAACAATGAGGAAACACAGCACCACTTTTGTGACAAGGGAGCACTAGATCCTCTGAAGGGAAAAATTCGTTATGGCCCGACGTACTCTGATACTATGACTGAAGAAGGGTGATCTCAGCCCGTTTTCAGCATCTGTTCAGTTTGAATGAAACAGCATGGACACTGCCAGGAAGAAATCAGGCCAACTATTGAAATGGTTTAACAGTGAGCATTTTGTTAATGGCTATGAGGATGTCATCACTAATCTACGTCAGAAATTGGGCCCTTTGCTCTCCAAGGTCTGCCCATGTTCTTACAGAATGGTCCAAGTCAACGACTGAAGGGAAACCATCACCCACTTTAGGCATCTGCCAACCACCGCCTTTCTTAACAGCTCAGACACAGAGCACAGATGCCATTCCCTCCCCATCCCCTTTGCCTGATACACCTCTTCACATGGTTGCACCAGACTGAACTCTTGTGGTGGATTTGGCTTGAAAAGAGGAAAGAAAAGGCAGAGGAGTATTTTCCTGTGGTGTGTGTACACACCTGTGAGTGGGTTAGTGATTGCATAGACGGGAGAAGCCTGTGAGGTTGCAGCATCTCTCACAGACACATCTATAGCACGTTTTGGGGCAGCACAGGAGCAGAAATGTAGCGGCAGAGCAGAAATGCAGGGAGATACGGTAGAGGGACATCTTTGCAAGGTGCCCGAAGTCATCTGAGATGAATTGAGGCCAAATGGGTTATATAACTGCCACAACATTAAAACTAGGTTCCACTGTATATTAAGATTTCATTTATAAATTGTTTATAAAGCTTTCATAAATGTTGGATGTGGCAGGCACGTCAGGCACGCCAGCACGTTGTGTTCAGACGTTATCGATGGCCGTATGTACGGCCGCGGCAGGTATTACAGATGGTCAAGTCACAGTTCCACAGACCAACAGTTTAATAGACATATACAATAAATGATTTATCAGTCACTTAAGCATGCATTAAGCATTTATGTGCTCTTTATAAATGGAACCTCAATATGAAGTTTGACCTTAAAGAGTGTGAAATGGGGAACTTTTCCCCTTTCATCTTCTTCTTCTTCTTCAATTTTTTTTTTTTTTAACTTAAAAATGTAATCAAAATAACTCTCAATGCACCAGTTTAATAATGATTGTGCTTTCCCTGACCTCTGGCTTTAGAGAGGCCAAAGGCTGCTGAGAAGTAAAAAGGGGCACAGTATGAGTGCAACGTTCGAATGCTCTCCCTCTTGCCTGCAAATATGTTCTGTGTCATTCGAAGGTGTGGGTTCCAGGAAAGCAGAAGGATAAAACCTTACCATCCACGGTGTCTGCAGATCCCTGGAGAAAGCACAGGAGCAAAGGTAACATGAGCATGAAATAAGTAAATAGCAGAGCAGAAAAGCTGTGAAATGAGACTTGAGCAGCATCATTTAATTTATTAAAATAAACCACACAGCAGCTCTGAGCATTTGTTTACAATGGAAGATGCCACTAAAGAAGATGCCACCATTGCAGACCACCAGCACCAGGAACATCAGGTAAGAGGTTTCTCCTTCCCTACCATAACATCTGCAACGTAAAAAAAAGCTCTAGAGGAAGGCATAAAGTTGTAAAGTGTGCCCTGCCCAGCCCAGCTCTCACTGCCTTTGAGACCTGAGCTGCTCAAAAGTCTTTTTGTTAGTGTAGAAGATATAAGCTGCTGGTATCTTTCCACATTTGGCTGAAGTCCTGGACAGGACTGGGCCTTTACAAGTCTGTTGAGGAGGGCTTTGCAGGGACCTGTCCCAGGTTTGTAGTATTTGAATTGTGTATCAGTATTAGCCATTTCCATGTCATGTCAGAACAAAGCCTGTGGATAATGAGCATTTAAAATGTTCACAAAAGTAAGACAAAAGAGATGCAGGTGCTTTGGCATATTATTTTCAATACAAATTGTGGGTAAATCTACCAGATTTTCCTTTGTGTATAGCTCTCCAAATGTTGCAGCATTTGGTTTCACTAAAAAAATCATGTCCTCTAAGCTTGTGGTCAGTCTTGACTAGGGGCTTGGGGCCACATGAGCTCTGCTGGCAAAAACACCAGGAGGAATCAGTGATGTCTCAAGTCTCTTTCTTTAAAACCACTAGACATGAAGTGGAGCCACATGATAAGTTGTTGTGATTTATAGGGCAGTCACTTCTACTCCCCAGGAAATTCTCAGAGAGAAAGGGTTTCTGGGAAGAAACACACACCCTGAATCAGAAAATTCATTTTCCCAACCTGAAATGCCTTTTTCTTTGCAAATGACTATAGAGACAGGCCAAGGTCACTGGTTGAGATGGGGGTATCCAGTTACCAGACCACGGCATTTTAGTGAGTGAAATTGCCCTGGCCTGTCCCATCAAACATGGATAAAGTTAGCTAATGTGGCAGACACCCCACCTGGCGTACTGTGTTCAGCTTTGGGAGCCCCAGCATAAGGAAGACATAGACCAGCTTGAGTGAGTCCAGAGGAGGGCCATGAAGATGAAGGGAGGCTGGAGCATCTCTATAAGGACAGGCTGAGAGAATTGGAGTTGTTCAGACTGGACAAGAGAAAGCTCCAGGAAGATCTTAAAGCAGCCTTCCAGTACCTAGAGGGGCCTACAGGAAAGGTGGGAAGGGATTCTATCAGGGTAATGAAAAGCAATGATTTTAAATTAAAAGAGAATAGATTTAGCTTAGATATTAGGAGTAAACTCTTCACTGTGAGGCTAGTGGGACGCTGAAACAAGATGTGCAGAGAGGTTGTAGATGCCTCATCTCTAAAAGTGTTCAAAGCCAGGCTGGATGGGGTTTTGAGCAACCTGGTCTAGTTCAAAGTGTCCCTACCCATGGCAAGGGAGTGGGAACTAGATGACCTTTAAGGTCCAACCCAAACCATTCTATGATTCTAAGTGTATAAAAGTTTTAAAGGACCCAGGAAGACACCTCTACTTGCAAATGACATGAGTATGGAAGTTTTGATTCTTTCAGTGTGTGCTAGAACAAAACCCTTTTCCTCCGTATCCAGGCTACAGCTCCATGGGGTCCAGGCTTGTATGTGGGACCCATGAGTGCTGCTGTGCTACAAATACTAGGGCTGTGTCTCATTCCCAGTATTTTTCCTGTTCTCTATGCACACTATTGGCCAGGTGTGCAGTGACCTTCAGGGCAAGCAGTGCATCATGTGGTGTGTTAGAGAGGGTCCATGTGATGGGGAAATACAGGGCTCCTGGGGATCGCTGGTGTACAATGTCCGGGGCAAGGGGAAAACTTGCTGCAGCTTTATCTTGGCTTTGTGCAAACCTGCTCTGATGAGACCTGCAGCTGAGAGACATTTTGAGCTGCTGCTGAATGAGCGTTGTCACATTTTCCCTCTCTCCCCACACCCCTTGCCGCACTGGAGATAAGGCAGCAGTGTTTTGGCAGCTGGAAGTGGTGCTCTGTTTGCACATATAGGATGCTAATGGAAGTGTGCCACCCATCACTGTTACTAGGGCTTAGCTTATCTCTGCTCATTGCACTGGGGACACTGGCCGGTTGTTTTGGTGGCAATGCAGAGAGCAACGATGCTGGCCACAAATCACAGGCCAGGCAGACCTCTGCATGCAGAAGTGGAAAAGACCCTGCATGAGCCTTGCTTTATCTCTCTGTTGTAAGGCTTGGCTCCAAAGTTTTTTTCCCACCTGCCTCTGTAGATTTTCAATTTCAGGGACTTCTTCCTGACAAGAAATGTCTGTATTTTGCAATCTTTTACTCTTCTTTGAGTCACTTCTCTGCAAATGGACTGTATAGTTTTGCTTGTTTGACCTAACCTTCGGTTTCTGGGTTTGAAGCAGTCAGAGAGAGTTGTGGGGTCTGTGCTGTGGATGAAGGCCTCCTTTCTGTTTTCAAGTGCATCCTTCACCTGCTCAAGGTTTGTCCACCTCCCACCCTGCTTTGATCTCTGCCTTATTTCAAGGTTAGGCATTGGGAGAAGAATAAAAGTGCAAGCTGGCTGGGTTCTCCCTTCCCACCTAGCACATCTGGTTTGAATTAGTCCATGATAGTGTTGTCCTTACTTCCCTTGTTTATCAGTCCTCCCCCTGGCTCTCAATCATCAGGCTAGACTGATTCTTGTGACCTTGGTGCATTGGAGAGGAAGGAAGAGGAAAGGAGATTTAGTATCACCTTACTATCTCCTGCAAAATCCTTGCTTTTGTTGCTTAGTGACAACATCTCTATATGCAGTCCCAGAGCTACATGTAAAATACTGAGTGTGAAGTGCTGCTGTTCAGCAAGAAGTTAAGCTTTTATGAATTCCAAATCTCCCTGCCTGGTGCTGATGGTGTGGTTCCCAGCTCCTCTTCCAAACACTAAAGGGCACCTCAAGTCTGCGGACTGGCACAACCTACCCCTCATTCCCAGCTTCCTGGCAGCGTGTTGCTTTGCCAAAGCAGTGGTGGGGGTCTCCATCTCTCTGTCTTGTTTGGGACACCCTAAATATTACTGGCATCCATGTGAGTGGGATCTGGAGGCAGACTCAAACTGCCTAGGTTCACCAGGCCACCCTGCAGAGCGCAGGAGTGCAAGGCAACTGCTTCATGCACGTGTAGATACAGCCTCACTTGGCTTGACCCAAAGCTTATTTTTACTTCATAGTCTTTCTGAGGAGGAAACACCCTAGCAGCTCTGTTTCTCACTTCCATCTGAAGATACAAAGACAACTTAAACTGTTTTCAATCCTCCATCTTGGTGATACTATAATTCACATTAAGAGAGGAGGCCCTGAAGCAACAGACAGTCCAGCCCTGTGGTGACAGCCACAGCGTGTACCAACCCAAACAACTTGAGCAAGGGATCATGTTACCAAGCCATGTGCCCTTCTCTCACCTTGAGAACCTTGTCCATCTTGTGCTTGTAGGTTCAACTAATGGAATGGTAATTTCAGTTGAAAGAAACCTACAATGGTTATCCAGGCCATCTGCCTAACCCTGAATCAAGACTGACAAAAAGTTGAAACCTGTTATTAAGGTCATTATTCAAATGCCTCTTAAACACTGACAGGCTTGAGGCATCGAGCATCTCTCTAGGAAGCTTGGTTCAATCTTTGACCACCATCTTCACTCCCAAACCCACAAAATCATGAAGATTGGAAAAGACCTTTGAAATCATCAAGTCCAACCATCTTTGACAGGACCAAGCAATGTGAAGTGGCAACAGCTGAATCAGGAGCAAGGGACTCCCTCCATAGCAGACAGTGGCTGTGGGAAGTGGGGAGGATTTTTCTGTGCCTCTTCAGCACTTCCTCTCTAGTAGACACAATTAGTGATTGTTCATTTGTCACTCCAGCAAAGCAAAGATGGGGAACATGGATCTTGCCTGTTTGTTCTCACCTACCTAGTTACTGGTAGCTGGATGTCTGAGATAAATGAATTGAAATCAGAACAGTGACAACCCCCCCAGCTGTATCAGAAAGAAGAGATGAATGCTTGTTTCAATCAAAATTCAGTGGCTGTTGTATGAAAGTACATATTCCCTGGACTACCTGTGGCTGACAATGCACCAAATATATTTTGGATGGTCTGTCTTGCCCATGAGCTCTGCCTAATCAACTCCAGGGACTGAAGTGGTTGCTGCAGCCTTGGCTACACCAACACAATATTCCATTTTTGTCTTGTTTGATACAGTTTCATACAAGGCAACACACTCCCAGCTGAAAGCTGCATTACTATTCTTATAACAAAAGAAAAATCTCCTCACATCTTAGGTGAAGTCTCCATTTGCGTTAAGAAAGCCCAGGAGATGTGGATATACAAATATAGTTTATCACAGGGAAATGTTGAGCAAAGTTCCTGGTAAGTCCCAGCTCATGTGTCTCATAAGCAGAAATAAAATTCAAGCCAGGGCTCTAGCAGCACAGTCAGCCCTTTTTTATCTGCCATGCTGGGCAGCAAACCTGCACCTGCGATGGTGCACAGGAGAGCTGTAACAGCGAGAACATACCTCTGGAATGGATTTAGAGATAATAAGAAATCATCTTAATGTGACTGTTGAATGTTCAAGGGATCCAGTAATAGTTATCACAGGTACACTTTCATTAACTCCCTTTAATTTAAAACCTCAGTGTTTGCAGCAATCTTTTACAGGCAAGAAAAAGTCAAATCAAGTTTAACAAAACCCTGCTGAAGTGAAGTGCTGCTGCTTCCCCCAGAAGCTCTACAGCACAGCCTGAAATCCATCTGCATTGATCCCTCCAGCCAGGTTCTGCAGCCCTTTGATGGGCCAGGTGAACACTGCCCATCCTGCCATGGTGCTAAAACACCCTGTCTCATTCTAGTTATCTCTGTAGAGCAGGGCCCCATGATCACAGCATGCTAATGGGAGCTTGGGTGGGACCTTTCCAGTGAGTGAAGTACAAGCGATAGCTCCCACCACATCACCACAGCTCCAGAGCAGATAGCCAGCACAGTCCAGGCTTACAGCAATAATCAGGAATCACCTGTGTTCATACCTATTGGGGGGAAAAAAACCCCACCACCACCAAAAGTCAAACAAACTGAGAAAGGAAAATAGGTGGTTTAATACTCAAATGTAGTATAGTTCTGCAACAAAACCTAAATGATACAATCAGGAGACAACATGACTCCCCTGAAAGTGAACAAATTGTTCAAGTCATCCAATAGATTAGCTGTACCAATCAATAAATATTCCAGAAAATCCAAGGATTTCAAACAAAGTCCATTGTTTATGAAACTTGGGAGGGCTGAGTGGAGGGAGACAGACCATTGCTTCCACAAAATGTTGCTCCACTTTACTCCTTCACACTCTACCCTCCATCCTGCAGCAATTACACTAAATACTGGCAGGGAATGAGGAGAAAAGCCAACCTGGCTATGTGCTGGTTGACATTTCATCATCTTGCTGAGTTCTGCTCCTGGTGTTTCTGTGAGCGGTTTGCCTTTATGAAAGCCTTCATATATATTCAGGCCTTTCAGAGGACAAACAGCCAGGAAGGCTGTAGGAAATTTTGGTGCAGTGATGGAGTATTCCTATGGCTGCAGAAGGAAATGCCTTTATTTGCGGAAGCAGGATGAGGTGTGGGGACATAGAAAGGAAAAATAGTTCAGTTCAGGAGAGGTTTATTAAAGGGAAATAACCCAACTCTTTGGTGTTATCTGTGTCGTAAGCCATATACATTTCCAGCTCAGCTTCAGCGGAAGACCCTGCTTCATAGTGTGGTGTAACAGCATGGTTACACAGTTTGCAGCTTCTGTGGTCTGTGGCAGGTGTATTAATTAGAGGAGTCATTGTTATGGGGTTAACTAAAAGAGTTTTGTTAATGATCAAGTAGTTATCCAATGGCAATTAATTGATGACTCAGTGAAAATCAAATGGTAATCAAGCGGTGATTGAGCAATCATGGAATGTTATTTAAACAGCGAGTTAACAATGACTTGATGACAATTTCACAATGATTTAAATGATAATTTAGATGGTGTTTAGACAATGATTTAGTGATTGAAACACTGGTCAAAAACTCTGCTACTTCCTACACTTCTTAGAGGTGAGCTGTAGCTGGATATATATAAATGTCACCAGGATGCAATATACTTTAAGGCCCAATGTAAAATGTTTCTTACCTAGTTCTAGATATCAGATACCGGGGAAGATGTCTCTCAGGTAAGCCTGAGAAGCATCCCTGCTCAAAGGGCAGATAAGCCCCCTGCAGCTCAGCATAAAGGGCTCGGAGGAGCTCTGAATTTTTATAGGATAAAGCAGTTGACTCACAATCCCCATCCCCTCTTTGATGGTGTGCAGCTGTAGCAATTTTAAGTTTGTCTAGTCCCTAGCTTGGACTGGTACTGTTAGCTCCTGATAAGACATGTCCTAGACTCCTGAGAAGATGCAGCCCAGTGCAGTTCACATGCACTTCAGTCAGGCCTACTTTAGAGAATAATGGAATTGTTTTGTTTGGAAAAGACCTGTCTACCAAACCTGGTGATAAACCCTGTGTCCCTTAGCACCCCATCTCTGCATCCCTGTGCATCAGGGACTGTGATTCAACCACCTCTTTGGGAGCATGTTCCAGGATTTGAAAACCCTTCCCATGAAGAAGTTTCTTCTAAATCTAACCTAAACCTCCCCTAGTGCAACTCAAGGCCATTTTTTCTTGCTCTCTCACTTGTTACTAGGGAGAAATGACCAACACCCACCTTCCTCCAACCCTCTTTCAGGGAGTGGTAGTGAGAAGGTCTCCCTTCAGCCTCCTTTTCTCCAGGATAAACAAGCCCATTCCCTCAACCACTCCTCATAGAATCACAGAATGGTTTGGGTTGGAAGCAACCTTAAAGATCGTCTAGTTCCAAACCCACTGCCATGGGCAGGGACACCTTCTACTAGATCAGGTTGCTTAAAGTTCCATCCAGCCTGTACAATTCCTTCCCAATTCCAGGAATTGGGAGAATCCATCAAAAATTTCTATGCCCTTTCTGTTCTGAAGGTGGGTGAGCATCAGACAGCAAGACTTATGATAACACTAACAGGAGGAGGATAAATGGGTGGAATATATTAAAATAATTTGAAATGAGGAGCCAGAGAGGTGGGGAAGGAAAAGCAGATAAAGCAGTACCTGCATGGCATGTGGAGAGATGTGAGCCATTGTGGAATGTAGGGAGCTTGGCTCAAGCTGCTCAAAAGAGACTTAAGGCACAGCAGGCAGCCCAAAGTCCCAGGTGATGGGCTTCCTCTAGCTTTTTTTTTGGAAGCTGGATCCCACACAAGACAAAGCTGAGGAGGAGGGAGAGGAAGCCCAGGATGCAATAAGGGCTATGGCATGCCCCCAGGACTGAGCTATACCTGCCTTCCCCAAGGTGGTGTTGTGAGAGCTGTCCTGACCCAGTTCCCAAACTGGCCCTGCCAGGAGCTGCTCTATCACCCTGTGCCAGTGCTGGCTCTCTGGTAGCACCAGAACTTGAATAATGGGGCAGGAGATACTCTGCCCCAGTCCCACAGGGAAATGTCTGGGTTAGGCCCTCTGTGGATAGGCCATCACTGAGCTGGGTGACTTCTGGGCTGTGCTTTTAGGTGAAGGCATAGAAAGTCCATTTGGTATCTTAGGTCTGGGGTTTTGTTTGTTTGTTTTTCATGACCTAGATAGTGCAATTTGAAGTACCCTGAAAGGACTTGGCTGTATCCTATTCAGGTAAGGATATGTCTGGATCTTGCCTTCTTCCATTCTGTTCCTTCTTTCCCCCTGCCACTCTCACAGGTTGTAGGGAGACACTTGGAGCATAGGTACAGAAAGCTGGTATCTTTCTCTATACTATCACAGAAGTTTGTAGGTACTGGCAGCTAGCCCACCTGGAAAAAGTGAAAGGTCCAGGGCTGAGACTTTTTATGGGTTAAAATTGGAAGGCAAAGGTAATTGTGAACCTACCCTGCCAGGGGAGTTTGGACGAGATGATTTCCAGAGGTCTCTTCCAACCCCTTTCATTCTGTGATGCTGTGTTTATCACAGGGGAAGAAAACAGGTTTATATGTGTCTACAAAGTGCTTTCTCTGTGGTGTATCCTGAGCATCTCTTTGTCCTTGGTTAGCCTTCACATCATCACTAGCTTGAGTAGAATCTCACATGGGCTGCAGCATGGGAAATACAGGATGAGTAGTTTCCCTGGGCAAGGGAAGAGCTGAGATCTTTTCTTCCTAAAGGTGGAAATTGAGATGGAGTGGCCCATTACCCATTGGTGCATATCAATTTACAAGCAATATGTTATAAGGGTTCAACATCAGTGAGGCTGATTGATAGACAAAGCAATTATCTTATGCTATTAAAAAGTATCTAGAGAATGAACTTGGCAAGAAAATTTGGGTCACAAACTGACCCTCTTCGTGCTGCAGGAAATAGCAGTCACCACAGTAAGTCTGGATGTTAATTCATGTGCTGGAGCCCTCCCTAGGCTGCTTTGGCCATGGCAGCCTGAAGGACACTGCATCTCCTCCCCAGCTCTTGTGTTGTTTCTTAGCTCTCCTGGCTCATTCACAGTCTTATTTAGCTTCAGCTGCCATCTGGCATAAATATGTCCCCTTTTCAGTTGGGCACCAGAATCCTCTGGGCCCACAGAAGCAAAAAGGAGGACCTTGTATGGAGATGGAATAGGGAGGGAGGCCAGACAGGCCTGACCCCAGCATCTTGTCATTGATCTGAAAACCTCTGGTCTGCAGGTGGAGGGGGAGAACAGACATCTTAATGGAAAATGGCTCTGAGAAGACTTCTATTTCTGTGAAACCCATCCCACTATGGACCATGACCCTCCCCCCCACCTCCAAATGCATGTCAGTATGGGAAATTGCTGCTCATCCAAACTCTCAACCTCAGCAGGAGCCTCAGTGACATCAAGGTTGGTCTCTGCAAAGTGAAATTAAATGCGTATTCTCTTCTAATGGAATCTACAGGGCATGGCCACTCCAAGGCTCTGACTTTCAGTCACCTACACCCAACTTCTCACCATCCTGTGGTGGCTCTCCCTGATGAAGGCTGTCCCTTGGTACATTTGACAGCTTTGGTTACACTGCTGCAGGCAACAGGCGATGATGGCCTGCCAAGTGCCCTTGCAGGACTGCAGCTCTCTAATACTTATTTCTGCAGCAAAAGCACCAGCACTACCAGGAACTCCTGCAGGTTTCAGTTCAGTTGAAGAATTGTACACAGTGTAAGTGCCACCAGGTCCCTCTGTGACACCTAGAGCAAGTGCTTCCTCCTGCAAGGGGCAGCTGGAACGTGGATTTTGTCTGAGGAAGCTGTAAAGGATTTCTTAGCCCTGCAGTGTCTCATCCATCAGCTGCAGAGGAGCTCCCACAGAAGCCTCGGTGTGGTGAGTCATACCTGTCCTCTAACACAAGGCACACCATGCTCTGGGCCACTTCTGGCAAGTGGCTTCATTCTGGTACCCTCTCTGTGTCTCCCCTTAGCTGTAGCATCTCGTGTAACTGAGAACTGTGGCCTGTTTGTCCCGTTCCTCAGGCTGTCTCTATGCTCTCTCACCGTACCCTGGAAACCAAACTTCTATTCTTGCCAACAAATCACTTTCAGACAAATGGGGGAGTGTGTGGTAGCTTGGATTGCTTTGCCTTTTTTTTTCCCTCTTTTTACAATTTTTTCAAGAAATTCTTTGCAATCTAAGAAAAGACTTGAGGATCTATTTTTAAAGATTATACCCCCCTTCCACCCACTGTGCTGCAACAACTGAACACTTTGGCTTGATGAGAATATTAGTAAAGCATTTGCAATCTGTGGGGTGCACTTCTTGAAACTAGGTTGCGTAATGGGACAAGCGGTGAGCGTAGCACAATAGGATGCAGTGGGGGCTGGGATTTTCTGTAGTACGTGAACTCTGGCATAAGTATGTGCAGATGTGGCGTATCTTCAGCCAGGATTGGTCATCAGCTATTTTACAGTCACCCACCCCCTGACCTTTCCTGCTTTTGTCTCCTCAGTTTTAAATCCATCTGTCCAAGAGGTATGTCAGAGCATGGTTAACGCAATGCTCTGTGGGAAATGTAACTGCTAAAACAATCTCATTCTCCCCACCGTGTTTTGTTGTTTAAAGAAACCAGTAAGTACAGTAATGGCACTCATGTGCTCGTAAGATCATTTGAAAAGTACATTTTTATCATTAGAATCTGGGGGAATTGTATTAGCTCTGATAAAAGCCTATAGGATTTCAGTGAGGATAATAGCTTTAAACTGTTGGGCTTTGTAGCATTGTCAGTTCTGTTCTGAGAACTGCAGTGTTAACCAATTGAAATAAAAACCCGAATTCCATTTGATTTGGTTGAAGGCTACTGCACTGAGAGGAAAATATAGCACTTTGGGATTTTACTGAAAGTCCCTGGGAATCAGCCACCCACCCAGGCTGTACTGAGTGATTAATGCTGCTCGTGTGCTGTTTATCCCCTGAAATGTAATCACAAGCTGATTATTTTGTTCAGCACATTTTTGGTGATTTGATTAAGAAGCTGCATGGACTGAACAGATTCAAAGGAAAACATGGAAGAGGAGTTGAAAGACAAAGGTTGCCGCTAGGTAAGGATGTTCTCGGGACTTTGGCATAACCAAATATCTCTGATTAAGATTCAGCTTTTGCAGTGCTTTAGGCTCCTGTGTGTTTGCATCTGTCTTAGAAGAAGTGGGTTAAGTCAATTAGGGTAGACCAAGGAATATGGCCTTATTCTGCAGACCTTTGTGCAGCTAAAAGAAATAATGTCACACTCGGGTCCACAGAACGTACAGGGGAGGAAAAAATGAAGATCTGATTTAATGTTTAAATTTTGAAAGACACAGCTCCTTCTTAGCTGAGGTCCTCTTTTTGAGCAACCACTCTTTGTGCCTGCCCCGGGATCCAGCAAATAGGAGCCTTTGGATACAGGTAATAACATTATGTGGCTCTTTGCATGAGCATATAGCCAAGCTGACTGACAGAGAATATGTGTGAGTATTCTCGCTACTGAGATAGGGTGCAAGAGCACAGAAGCAGCATTCTCCTTTCGTTAGCTGGCAACCACAGCACCACCAAGGCCTGGGATGGATGCTCTCTAGCCCACTGCCTGTTTCTTATTTCCTGAGCCAATCTGTGCTGGCTTACAAGACCATCAGAGCTATCTGTTTGTTAGGGACAAGGTGTAAAAGGAAAGATGTTTGCTTCTTCAACAACTGTCTTCTGTCTTGAGTGGTTTTTATTTGTTTCAGTTTTTGCAACTGATAATTAAAAAAAAAGAAGGCCTGAGATATGACAACAACACAACTGAGATCCTCTCTTTGGCAGGTGTTAGATATCCAAATCTGTAAAGAGTGAGTCTGAATCAGCCACAGAAAAGCCACGAGATGTATATCTGCATATCTGCTGGCCTTGTGCTGGCAATTGCAGGAAGCAGAAGAGAAGATTATGTCTGCATATGAATGCAAAACAGTTGATGTGAGAATGGAAGCTTATCCTAATTAACTGAGTGCAAGCAAATTCAATTTGTCTGGCAACATGTGCCTGTTGGATTCAGTTTGCCTAATAATGGTTTAAGTTTAACTCTGTTAAAAAAAGACCTGGGATTCAGGACATGATGCCAGGAAGTCAATAGAACACTTTACCCATGAAATGTCTGTCCCTGTTTGAGAGCAGGCAAAGAGTTCCCAGCTTTATCTGTTTTGTGGCAACTAGTTTTAAAATTACACTGACTGTATTGAGCTTAAAAGGTGATTAATGTTCAGAGGCCCACAGACAGTAACTGGTCTCTGGTGTGTGTTGGCTTTGCCTGGGCTGGGCTGATATTCAAACATGTCTTCAGCCTGCTATCTGGAGGATGGGAGTGAGGGTTTGACAGGCCTTGAAAGCAGTAGCTGGTATTTTAGCCTCAGGGCTCAAAAGGAGGTGAAATAATTCATACAAAAATCAACCTTTTGCTGACTCCTGCCATTCACAGCCTCTCTGAAAGCTATTTGAATTGGAAACAATTATTTTGTTGTTTTCTAGACTGTGTTTCTCCTGGAAAAGTTTTGTCCTGAGCAAATGTCTGTGTCTATGATTTCTGTGCTGAATCCTTTCTCCATCACTGCTCCCTTGCCCTGTTCTGAGGTCCCATTCCTGCCTTCCATTGCTTGCCACCCCTTGGATATTTCTCCCTGCTGTGGCAGGTGCACAGCTTCAGCTAAGGACCTTTGCAATGTAATGCCTCTCTCCAAGTAACTTTCTTCCTGTGTCCCATACTCCTTGCCTCTTGGGCCTCCCCAAGACACCACTCTCCCAGTCTTCTCCTGCTTTTACTGGTCATCCCATCATCATGTATTTTGTTCTTCTCCATTTGCTACTGGACTCAGATAGAAATTCACCCTCTTCTCACGTTACATCAAATGAGTGACTGCCCTGAATCCTGTGGATGACATTAACAATTTCTAGGTGGACATTTTGTGGGCACTCCAGTCTCAGATTGCTCCTCATGATTCCTAGCTGCCTCATGAATAGAAGAATACTTCATGCTGCACTGTTGGCTGAAATGGATGATGCAAGACCTGTTGTCTTGTTTGTCCAAGTCTAAAGCAGCACTGTTCTTTGCTCCACTTAAATCCACAACACAGGTGCCATGTTTGAGTTTGGCCATTCCTTCCCCTCAGGTGCCTGCCCTCATCAAATGGCTGACCACCATGCTGACGTACTGCTTGCAGTATATGATGGTTTGGGTGTTACCCCACCCCCCACATGCCCCACTTTGGAAATCAGCCAGACTAGACTCAGCCGGCTCTGGAAATTGAATTAAGCTTATTATTTACAGCTTAGCAGTATATACAGTTATATAGAGAAATATACAAGGTAAAAGGTAATACCAAAACACAACAGCCCTCCCAGAAACCTGAGTCCCCAGGAGGGGCTCCCAACCACCCCTTCACCTTCCCCCTACCCCTCTCAACCTTACGCCAGTCCCAAGGAAGAACGGAGGGTCGGCCAGGGGGTTAGGAAGCAAAGTGGATTGGTCAGAGAAACAGAGGGTGAGGTTAGAGAGAGAGATGAAGCTCGGAGCTCCCCAGCAGGAGTAGTGCTTTATCTATGTTTTGATTCCTGTTCTTACACATCTCAGCAAGCCAATGAGTGAAGTAGACATCACCATTGTTTTCTTTTCACAGCCTGTAATCTAGTCCTTCTCACCAAAACATTCTAGCTAGCTTCAAAGTAGCACACAGTAACAGCTGCACATTCACCTTTTGTACTGCCTGTCTGAAGGTTTAAAGGTGTGTGAGAGTCCAGCTCTTTTCCATTTCTGGTGGGAGATGCCTCCAACAATTTTGGTTGTTGTTAAAATAGTAGAATGCAAAGATTATTTCTCTCTGAAGTGCAAAGTAAGGGAGCTCTAGCAAGAAAAATCTCTTTTCAGGAGATGGCCAGCACAACTTCCAGAGGAGAGATGAGTTTAGTAGCCAAAAGCAGAGGTGCACTTGGTGTAATGAGTCCACTTCAGTCAAAGGAAGAGCTCAGATTCATAGAATCGTAGAATGCTTTGGCTTGGAAGGGGCCTTTGAAGGTCATTTAGTCCAACACCCCCTTGCAATAAGCAGGGCCACCTTTAGCTAGATCAGGTTGCTCAGAGCCACATTCGAGCTCACCTTGTATGTTTGCAGGGGTGGGGCATTTCTCTGGGCAAGGTGGGACAGTGTTTAACTACTCCCTGTGTAAAAAATTTCTTCTTTATACCTAGTCTAAATCTTCCTTCTTTTACTTTAACTCCACCACCCCTTGTCCTGTCACAACAAACCCTGTGGAAAAGATTGTTCCTGTCTTTCTTAAAGGCCCCATTTAGGTATTAAAAGGCCACAGAAACATCTCCCCACGGCCTTCTCCAGGCTGAACAACAACTATCTCAGTCTTTTCTTCACAAGAAAGGTGTTCCAGGCCTTGGTCATTTTTGTGGCCTTCCTTTGGATGTGTCCTTCTTGTGCTGAGGGCTACAGAACTGAACACAACACTCGAGGAGGGGTTTCACCAGAGTGAAGCAGAATCACCTCCCTCAACCTGCTGGCCATGCTTTTTCTGATGCAGCCCAGAATACAGTTTGCCTTCTGGGCTATGAATGTATTTTGTTGGCTCTTGTCCAGCTTTTCATCCACCATTCAAATCAGCTTGGTCTCCAGCCCTCAGGAGACTCCATGTGAGCTTCAGCTGAGACTGGTTTTGCACTAACAAGCCAGTGGCTCATAGCCAGAGCCTCTGCTGGTTGTTCTTTGAAGAACAGAACAACGCTGGGGAAAAAAGGTCTAACAGTGGCACAGAAAACTCTTCCGCTCGGGAAGGAGCCCAGCACAGGCCCAACTGCGCCAGGGGGGTTTAGGCAATCATTGCATCTTCATGAGATCAAATGGCTTCAGGAGCATTGCGTGGCCCAGTATGGGACCTGGGGAAGGTACCGTGGGGAACAAGAGGTACCAGTGCCCTGCTGGCTTCGGCTTGGCAGAAACGTGATAGAAGCAGGACTTCAGCTGGCCATCTCTTTGGGGTGACCCTGTGTTGCAGGGTTCTGATGAGATGTGTGTAAATTAGTTCCTCTCAGATGTCCAGAAGTGTGTTGAGACCAGTCAAATAAATCCAAAGCCATAAGAGAAAACCAGAGATGGTCTTACAAGTACTGATTCCTAAATATTAACACAGGAGAGTGAGAGATAAGAGACCAGAGAGTCTCATTTACTGCTGTTAAATGAGAGCAAAGATGTGTTCAACACTGACAAATTTGCCTTCCCCCTCACCGTATTCCTTCCTCCTATAGCCATAGAAGCTGTTTCAAAACTATTTCCCGCAGAATTGCAAGAGGCTGGGAAATGGAGCTGAAGAGAAGGGCTTGTTGGAAATTACAGTCAGCTCAAGTAAGGAATTGTTATCGACAAGGCTTCTGCCAGATCATCAGAAAACCCAGCAGCCATTTCTTCTCTCCTGATGCTGTGTGAGATAATGGAGGCGCTGGCAGTAAGGGCCACTCCTGCCTTGTTACTCTCACACTCTGCTCAATGGATTCAAAGAAGTCATTGCTGGAGAGGGAACCAGAGGGTCTGCAGGGATTGACTGATACACAGGGGAAAGCTGGAGCTTACAGAAGTCTTACACTGTCACATCTGAGCACCTGGAGATCAAAACCATGGGAAAGAAGTGTTTCAGCTAAAGGGTAGAAGTGCTCCTGGCTCTCTCACTGCCAGGGTAGCCAAGCTGCTTCTTTCCTCCTTTGAGAAACCAGTTTCTAAATCATGAATAGCTTCATCCCCTCTAAGTGATGGTTCAAACTTTTCATAGCTCTTCTAGTTACTGCAGCAAACTGAAGTCATTCAAATTTCATATGATGGCTTAAATTCTTTCAAAAGACCAGTTTGTTAAGAAAACCAAAGTCTGTTAATTTTCTGAAGGGAAACTTCAGTCAGAGACTTTGGAGGATGTTTCTGTGTAAGAACAAGTTTTCTGAGTGATGACTAGAGGGAGAAATGCATCACTTATGATCTACAACTCCACTCCAACTCTGACCACACAGACTGGATACTGAGCCAACTGAAATTTTGAAAAACACATTGCTTTCAGTAAGGTTAGATTAAATCCCTAAGGAGAGTGGTTTAGAGGCAGAAGTGTGGCCCATGTGGTCTTTCTATTTGATGTCTCATTAGGATTCCTTCAAAAAGAGTCTGACACCAACATTTCACTTTTAAAGCCACAGTCATGGAAACAGTTCAGCTCAATAGTGACTAGATTGATTCCCCTCTCCTGTGTGATCAGAGGCTTAGAAGACTGTGGGCAGATAATCTCAGGGCATCTCACTGCAGAGATGTCCACATTCTCCTAAATAGAGCCTTTGTTCTAGGCTCAAGGGTGCAATGAAGATGTGGTTGGCTTTGCATGCTAAATTACCCTCTCATCCTGTAGGTGATCCAATTAAGGAAAATTTGAAGAGAGCCAGAGAAGTTCACGCTCTGCCTTATTGTGCTTGAAGTCAGCAAGCTAATAATAGCCATTGATCTCTAGGGCTGTCAGTCTGTCCAGGGCTGGGGGGCAGAGATTTCAGATTGTTTTAATCATGTCATTCTGTTTCATGAGAGATCAATTAGACTATTTCTTCAACCCCTACACTCCACCCATTCCCTCTGTTGCCCCTTCTCTTTTTCCTCTCCTACTCTTTAGTCTTCAGAGCAGAGGGAATTTACCTGGTATCAGAGGGAAATTTACCTGAACATATGGTGACACCAAAGTTTCGCCTGTTACTTATGAGTATAATATGACCCTTTCTCATACCTACCAGTCATTTGCAGTGTCTTAATCTAATATCTTCCTCCTTTCTAGGACTGCAAATTGCCTGATCTGTCGGTTTCATTTGTACATCTTCAGCCATCTAAGACCAAAAGAATAGCCGCTGGCTAGGACTAAGTGACACTGTCTAGAACAGGAATTATTACCCTTCAGTGGCACGTTCAAGAATTTCTTCTCTTTCTTTTGTCCTAACTATGTATCTACTTCCCATGGAGATCCCCGCTTTATTGGTGCCTACGGTTCCAGAGTGCTGTGGTACTTAGTAAAGGTAATCTTTTCAGGATGATTCTTCACCCCATCAGAGGGACATCAGTGCAAGAGCTGGCCCTGAGGACAGATGTTTTGAAGGAAACAATAATGTGAAAACTTGACACAGTTCTGACAGCCTGTGTCTGTTGAATTTATGAAAGAAGGTGTAGTACTTGCCCTTCTACTGTTATGGGATGGTTATGGTTGAAAAGGCAGGCATATAGCACTGGCTGATGAGAAGCCACATTTCTGTCTGACTTAAATAAAGGCTTGGAAGACAATAACAGGAGTTAAAGTGTGACTAAGCACTTCCAGGGGCTGTCAGGCTTGACACTGGAGGCAGCTGGTTGTGCCCTGAAAGTCTTTTTTAATAAGATTACTGTGTTTCTCATTATTCAGAGGTCTAGAAGAAACAATAAATTGTTATGTACTTATAAATGTAGCTTTGCTTGGGTATGTCCTTATTCCCCCTGCACTAGAGCTCCTGAAGCGCCCTCTCTATGATGGTCAGGCTGGACTCACAATGTTTAATTTAGGATGCCAACTTCTTTCTCAGAGTTGTGCAATCTTTAATGAAGCTTTAATTCACCAACATCCTTAAGTTTGTACCTAGATACTTCTGGAGTCAACAGTGCATACTTTATATGTGCAACAAAGGACACACCTGACCTGTTGTGTAGGCACTGCAGAACAGCAGCCGTGGAGCTTGCAACACCAGTCTTCAGTGGCATCATGCAGACACCATCATCCAAGCTTGGGTAAGATCTGCAAGAAGGGGTGTTTGATCTGCCCCTGTTATTAACAAATAAAAAGAAATATCTCCCCCATCTGAGCCTATGCTGGGCTGAAGAATGAGCCATAGAGGAAACCTGACTTTAATTTCCTTTCCAGTCCTCATGTTCAAATCTCCATGACAGTGATTCATTACTGAGAAATGACTCTGTCCTAACTTTCTGTGTTGTAACTGGATTAATACAGCTGTTTCGCTTGTATTGGTGACGATGGGCAGTGGTTAGCACACCTAGGAGCACACCTCCAGAGCTAGAAGCATGAGTCATATGCAAAAACTGAGCTCAGGAGTTAATCTTCATTGCTGGGGGGGAGAAACACATATGCAGGTGAAAGAGATGTGAGGCCTCTGTGCAAGGATTGGTTGGTGATCTTAGCTTCATCCAACTTCTGTCTTGTGGAGAGGAGTTACTGGCTCTGCATCTCACCTATTAGTACTGGCATATTGATAAGACTGGGAGCCCAAATATGTGAGGATGCTGGGGTTGAGGGTACTGACTCCTCCTGTCCTCTGTCAGGCTCTTTGGAAAGGGTGGGTGGATACATTTGAGATTAAAGGCATGACAAGGTTTGAATGTGCATCTTCAGTTGCATGGAGTTGTTCACAGGAATTTCCTTGACCTGGGGACCTGAATTCATCTTCTGGTGCAAGTGCTGGCAGTACTACCAGAGGAAGTGTGGGGACCATACCTGTATGAAAATCTTGTGTATTTCAGGGGGTTGAACCAAGATCATTGGAAGAGAAAATGAGCTGGGAAACAGCTTGTCTTGAGTATCTGAGTAGTTCAACCACAGCAATTAAGATAGGGTTGCTTCCTTTGCCCTTCATGAAACCACTACACAGAGAACCTCTATTTGATAGTGTTTGCTCTTGGAAAACGTTGCCAGGTCTCCTACTTGCATCATCTCTTTAAATCCTTGGGGTCTAGAGTGTGTCCATGGATTTAGGAAGAAGTGTATGGGGAAGGCTGGGGTGATGCTGAAATTTGGCAACATGCTGTAAGTGCTCTGTTAGAAGAGACTCAGCACCTGCACGTTGGTCTATGTAGATGTGATTTAATGCATGGAGACCTGGTCACTAGTCTCCATCTGGCCCTGGTTAGTGATCCTGGAAACCTTCTGAAGCAGCAGCAGGATTGGCAGCAAATATTTAACTAGTTTCAGTCTCCGAGTGAAAACATGCATCCCACTAAAACTAAAAATAAAACTGCAGCAGATGGTACCTTGGCAGCTGCTGCATGGACTGGTTGGGCCACAGAGGCTAAACTCCCCTTTTCTGCCACCCAGGAGCATCCTTTTAAATTGGGGCTGATAGGAACTTAATTGCTGTTGGTGTTCTTGTGTCCTGTGGTTCTGGGACACATGTCCAACATTATTCACGAACTGAAAGCAGCAAAAATCAGTGTGAATTTTGAAATTAATCAGCTTTTTTCTTTTTTAAAATTGTCTTTAATAATGGGTTAGGCTGCTTTTGGATACAGTGAATGCAGGTTCATTTTCAACTTGGAGAATGTGAGCTTAGACTTCACCCTGCATTACTCAAACTGAATTGAAGTAGATGCTTATTTAAGGTTCAGAATAGGTTCAGTCTCTCCTCTACTGTACCGGCAAGTCTACCTTTCTCTCTTTTTTACTTTCTCTTCTTCTGCACTCTGGCCAAGCCCTGGAAGAAAGATGTGCCAAAAAACTTGCATTATAGACATACCCAAAACAGAGTGGGAGCACTAGAAATCCAGTAAGAAAATGCATTCTCAGAGGCCACGTGATCTGGATAGTCAGAAACTCTTAGGAATTACTTTATGACAGTTGGGTGCTTACTGTCACTCTTGGTTTTGTTTCTTTGATTAAATGTGAAGTGTTTGGGGCAGCCTGGACTGGACTTCATTTTGTTAATAAGTAGATAAAACTATTTTTAACTGAGAGACGTGCTGCAAAAAAATAAGGCTGTGTTGCAGCCCTATCCTATGCTATTTTACAGATCTGAACCCATTACTGAATGTTACCATTCCAACACAACTTACAACTTTCTAAGCATTTCTGCTGTTGCTGGAAGCCCCTAGTATTTGGGACCTAAAAATCTGCTTTTCACATACAGGTTGTTTCTCCTGGCTCTAACTCCTGTGTGCAGAACTGGTCTTGAAAAGGTTTTAGTGCCAGTCTCAGCCATCACAGATCAAGACACAGCCCTTTTTTGCAGTAAAAAGCTGGAGCACTTTCTACTGTTGTACTTAACTAGAAGTCACTCTCCCTGTTTTTTTGGTGGCAGAAAATCAATACCATAATAGCTATTCCTTTTTGGCAAGAGACTGATAGCTTTGGCCAGCACCCAGAACAATGCAAGCTGGAGATAGAGAGTTCTGCCAATGTACCTTAAATCTCTTGACCTTCAGCATCTCAGGATTTCCAGCCCTGAGAGAGCTTTCAGGAGAATAGATTGATAATTCTGTCTGGCTGTGAGAAGGTGTCCAAGAAAGAGCTCCAGTTGGAAACTGAATATCTCCTCTGCGTTGCTGCTTCTTTTACAGTAAGGTAAATGATGGTTGATGCCACAACTGAAGTCAGGGGAACTGACTACTGAAACTAGAGCTAAAGACAGCAAAAATCAGTCCTCTTAGGCATGTTCTGGCTCTAGGACTGCACTGTGCTGAGTTTGTTGGATGAGTACAAGCATCGTGTTGGATGAGTACAAGCACAACAAGGTGTGGCTTTATTTGCCCTGCAGACCAGCCTGCATCGCGATTCTGTGAGTGACCTCCTTTTGGATCCTGTTACACTGTTCCCAACTGCAGTATCTGCTTTTAAGTAGGTGACTAGAGGTCTCCTTGATGCTCCAAGACAGCTGGACTATCTGATTCTTGCAGATTGTCATCAGACTGCAGTTGCAGTTCAGCAGGTCTTGGCTTCTGGGAGTGCTACTTGCACTGATTTTACCCTGCCTGACCTGCTGTGTTGTTGATGTACCAAATCAAATTCACCCCATTCTTCAGACATTAACAGTTTACTTCTTGCTGAATGGGAAGGTTTGGTTCACTAGTCAAAGCACGGCTCTGGGAGCCAAAAGTGCTGACATCTCAGTCTGCCTTGAGCAATGACTTACCACATGACCTTGTCCCAGAAGCTCTGCCTTTGTTTTCCTATCTGTAAAAATGGGTTTATGAATTCTCAGCAATCCACCTTTCCAAGACTGTTACTAACATGCAGAGGTGGGAATTTTTCCTGTTTACTGCTCACTTGACTTGCTGCATGAATGAGAGTGGGCTGCTGGATATAATGATGCAAAAGAAACATTGCCTCAAGCTGATGTCCATAATTCCACCATGAAATATGACTTCTGAACAGATATTAAACACCAGATAGTTATGCATTGCTGTATCTTTCAGCTTAAAGGCTGCAGTCCTGTTGTCTAAGACAGGGCTGCTGCTCTAATCCTTCACTTACTATTTTCATTTAAGCTGAGAAAATTTCTTCAAAGGGATATTGTATTGTGCACCTTAATGTGTGTTTTCTGTATAGTGAATGAAGCCGTCCTGCTCACAAGCAAGCAGATTTCTGAGGAATGGATACAGTATGTCACAGGTCTTGGACCAAGTGCATTCACTGTAGTTACTGAACCTGATCTTCTGCCCAGCCAGACTATTTAGTTTTACCAAAGTACTTCTGCATCGATGTATCATTTTTATATACCATTCCTTTTTTCACCCTTCCACCCCATCCCTGCCCTGAAAAGTAGCAGCAGCAGAGAGCGTCTCTTCAGACACAAGAGTTAGGGAAAAGAGGAGAAGCAAGTGTTAAGCTAAACCGGAAAGTGACAGTGTACCAGATGCATTGACACTAATGTGCCTCTTCAGAGTTCATGCCTAAAGGCTTTGTGTGCAATGATAAATATATTTGGTTTGGTTGCTGGAGGGGCCCTTAAATTATTAAAAGACAAAACAGAAAAAGGGGGTTATTTTTTTTTTATCCCCATTAACTTGTTTTGCTGGAGGTGAGAGACTCAACAAAGGGTTCAGAAATGAAAAAATCAAGGCTCAGACAAACCTAAATGGAGTTATAATTTTCAAGATTTTCATATGTTTCATTTCCATTTCTGTCTAGGCCCCGTTAGCAATGGTACTTCATTGTCAACCCACAATGTCTATCCGCTGATAGAAAGGGAAAACAGGGCATTTCAGTATTTCCTTCTATTAATTCTGTACATGTGTGTGTGCAAGAGAGAGCAAAAGGTAGAGAAGAGAAAAAACACAGTTGTGATAAAATAATAATCCATTAGGAGTATAATTTTAGCTAAAAGAAAAATGTTAAAGGGGAATGATACTTCTGGCTCTGTGAAGTTCTTTGACACAGTCAAAGACATATTGAGGATAAACTTTTTAAAGTGGACATTCACCTTTATTTTGTGTTACCTTTTCTCTATCAGGCTGCATTTTGCTTGCTGTTGCCCATTCATTTAACCCTTTGCTCCTTCTGTATCTTTCCAGCTCACAGAGCTATTTGAAAGCACAAGACTTTGCCTGGCTCTTGTGGAGCTGGAGCTTCATAATTACTTTTTTTCTTTCTTTTTAGTTGAAAACAAACCATCTGATTTCATGCTGTAGATCTTCTTGTCATTCCTCCATATTACACTGAACTTGCAGCTCAACTTAACCTGGTAGTGGTCAAAATAATGGTATGTATCTGTCAGCTCTGCATATCCCTCTACACTTCTGTCCACTTGTACAGGCTGAATGTTGATAAATAGATACCAAGCTTTAGATCTGTCAGTTTGGAAAATACTAGCCTTTATATACATAAAAATGTTATATTCAGTAATTCCTGTGGAGAACATGACTCGGTACAACATTGTGAGACAGGTAACAATTTCCCACACTGAGTAATGCAGACTGTCTCAAGGTCCTTGACCGTTTTTGACAGCAACCTTCTGAATAATAGCACTGAAAGAGCAACATTCCATATAAAGGTATTCACTTCTGAAGGAAAACCAAGTAAATTAGACACATCTGCTTTCACAGGTTCTGTGCAACGAAGAAGGATGAATCTGTGCAACTAAATGCCAAGCAGAGCAGCACAGAGCACTGAGGGGCCCCGCAGTCCTATGTATTTTGATGCCAGCAAGGCCTGTGGCAAACAGATGAACAGAGAACTCTAGCTAGGTTGCCTGTCTTAGGACACAGGAGAGCTTACCAGAATTTTCAAAACCAAGGTTAGAGAGATGGTACATGAGGACTAAACTGAAGGCACAGAGGTTATGAGAATCATGGTTAATGAAGCATGGACTCAAGGAAATGGAGGTGACCTCTTCTTTCTTTCTGGCAGGGAAAGTTTGCTCTATCCACCCACATCTTTGGATACCTTTTCTGTATGTCCCCCCATAGTTTCTCTATACATGCATTAAAGGTCTATATACAAGATCAGTTCTACTGACACCAGCTGATTTGTATGTTATAGAATAGAATCAATCACGTTGGAAGAGACCTCCAAGATCATCCAGTCCAACCTATCACCCAGCCCTATCCAGTCACCTAGACCATGGCACTAAGTGCCTCATCCAGGCTTTTCTTGAACACCCCCAGGGATGGTGACTCTACCACCTCCCTGGGCAGCCCATTCCAATGCCAATCACTCTCTCTGTGAAGAACTTCCTCCTAACATCCAGCCTATACTTCCCCCGGCACAACTTGAGGCTGTGTCCCCTTGTCCTGTTGCTGGTTGCCTGGGAGAAGAGACCAACCCCCACCTGGCTACAACCTCCCTTCAGGTAGTTGTAGACAGCAATGAGGTCTGCCCTGAGCCTCCTCTTCTCCAGGCTAAACAACCCCAGCTCCCTCAGCCTCTCCTCATAGGGTTTGTGTTCCAGGCCCCTCACCAGCTTTGTTGCCCTTCTCTGGACACGTTCCAGCACCTCAACATCTCTCTTGAGTTGAGGAGCCCAGAACTGGACACAGTACTCAAGGTGTGGCCTGACCAGTGTTGAGTACAGGGGAAGAAGAACCTCCCTCGTCCTACTGGCCACACTGTTCCTGATACAGGCCAGGATGCCATTGGCCCTCTTGGCCACCTGGGCACACTGCTGGCTCATCTTCAGCCTACTATCCACCAGTACCCCCAGGTCCCTTTCCTCCTGGCTGCTCTCCAGCCACTCTGTCCCCAGCCTGTAGCGTTGCTTGGGGTTGTTGTGGCCAAAGTGCAGAACCCTGCACTTGGCCTTGTTAAATTTCATCCCATTGGCCTCTGCCCACCCATCCAGCCTGTCCAGGTCCCTCTGCAGGGCTCTCCTACCTTCCAACAGATCAACACCTGCTCCTAGCTTGGTGTCATCTGCAAACTTAATGATGCTGGACTCAATCCCCTCATCCAGATCATCAATAAAGATATGTATATGGGTACCTCCCCTGATGAAACTAGGAGCAAGAACTCAGAAAGTCTTGAATGAAGAAATATCAGGGAACTGTTAAGTTTTGGAGGAAGTTTAGGCAAGCACAGAAAAAGCAAATGCCACAGCAGTCAGCAATAGCCAGATACCTGGGGCTGGAGAACACCACCTGCCTACCCATCCTGAAATGAAAAGCTGTTTCAGGGCTAAATAAAACTAAAGACATTGGTACCCTGGATAGCTTCAATTGTAAGTAAAGTCTCTCACAAATTTAGAAGCAGCTGGCTTTTCCACAGCAAAATCTGTTTATTTCTTCTTCTAAAGTAGGTTCTTTCAGGCTAAGAAAGGTCCTTAACTATGATAACTTGTTATTTGTCTAATTAAACACTTAATAAATCAGTGTGATATCTGCCTCATTTGTGGGTTACTCAGTATAAAATGTTTTAAAATACTGAGCCCTATTCATTTCATAGGTACCTTCTCCACAGGTAGTGGAACCACATTTTAAAGGTAACGTCAAAGAAAACCTGGGCAATCAAATAGAGATATCCCTGAATGCAATTAAAGCAATAAATGATTGTGTACCAGTGAAGCCTGGGTTCATCTAAGCTATGCAATGACCTGCACCATTTCAGTATTGTATTATTAACATCTTGTCTATAGAACAAGCACTACCAAAATGAAGGAGCAGATGAAAGTAATTTTAAAGTTAGGCTTTAAATCTTAGCTGGGTCTTTATTTGGGAACAAGCTCAGTCAGAGCTGACTGTGCAGCCTACAGAGCTACCTGACACTCTCACTGCTGTTCGACCCTTCTTTGCTGAAGTTTTGCCAGACTTTTTGACAATCATGGAATAACTTTGACTGCTTTGGCTGAAATATTCTCTCTGCCTATTTCTGAGCTACTTCTTTCTGCTTTTCTTTTTTTGTTTGTTTGGTTTGGTTGTGTTTTGGCTGGCTTGTCTGTTTGTTTGGGGGGGTTGTTTGTTTCTTTGGTTGCTTGGTTGGTTTGTGAGGTTTAATTTTTTTTTTTTTTTAACAAAAGAGATCTGTCTTAATCTCAGCAAAAGTGGTTTGGGTGTAAGATGTAACATGGACATGGGAAAACTGCTTGCTTTGCCCAAGTCCTGGGAAGTTCAGCATCCAGATATTATGGAGCAGAAATGACATCCCCTAGCACCAGGGATGTGCCTTCTGCTATTCCTATTAGACTCATACCCATTAATTTACTTATGAGCTGATGAAATATCTGTTTGTACATACTCCGTCTGCATGCTACGTTTTGCTAAGATGCCCTACACTATGAGTATGCTCTACTCCCTCACTGTACCTACTAGTTGACAGGATCAGGTGTACATCTGTCTAAAAGACATATGGCTTAACATGTTAATCTACAGTGCAGCCATCTCCACCTAAGAAAGTCACACTTCTCTTAGAGCTGGTGAAGTGCTGATCCTGGGGAGATTCTGACTGGATTCCAGAAGAAAAAACTTTCACAACAAGAACAGTCAGACATTAGAATAATCTTCTAAGAAAAGTGGTGGATTCCCCTACATTGGTCAGTTTGAAGATACAGCTTGACAGGGTGCGGGGCCGTCTCATTGAAGCTACATTATCGCCTAGAAAAGTTGGACTAGATGATCCTTAAGGTCCCTTCCAAGCTGGTATTCCATGATTCTCTGTGATCCGTATGATCGATAAAGCTCAAGACCCTAGATCTGATCAGATCTGTCCCAAACTCCAAGTTGTCCATGGGAATACTGTTAGCTCTCCATGAGAGTTACATTCTCAGGTGCAGGTATCTACACTGTGTATAGGTAAACACAGTTGAGATTAATTTGCCTAAGGTAACTAATTGGTCCATTACTGTAGGAACTGAGCAGTGACATGTCCTGGAAATCTGTCAATGAAATATTTAGAGGGAGAAACTGCTTGCCTGAACATTTGTTTAGCATCATTTCTTGGTGGAGTTTTGGATTCTATGTCTTCCCAAATTAACTCGAGCTACTAGGGATTTCAGGCCCATTCCAACTTCTCTAATGGAATGAGAAGAAGAAAGAAACTGCAAATCTCTGAAAGCATCAGGCTAGCCAGCAACAGTGAGATGCCAGTGGAAATTTTTATTGTACAAGGATTAAAAGCAAAAGGAACAATGTTGTACAAACTTGCATTCTTTAACAAAGACATATTTCTGTGATAGGAAAAAATCTCTCTGGACTTCACAGGCTCAAATTCTGTCAGTGCTTTTATCTGTTAAGTTAGATTGGATATGCCTTATTACCATCAGGAAAGCCTGCAGGTATTCACCCGTTGCATATGCATTGAGCTTTCCTCCTCCATTTGCTTTCACGGTGAACATTACCTGGTGCTCAAAATCTAAAGTGACTCTCCAGAAGGAACTGGTGAAGCACCACTAGTGCCTCAAGATCTTACATTCTCCTTTCTCCCAAGCCTGAAAAATATATTTCAATTCCTTTCTCAGCTTCTGATCCCTGTATGAGCTCCAGAAGGAGCCAAGTGTGGGGATGAGCCTCTCTTCCCAACAGGCAGGAAAAGCAAGAACTGCCAAAATGCCAGAAGAAATTGCTTTCACTGCAAAAGCTTAGCAGAGAAATATTGTTTCTTTGGAGGTGGACATACATCTACTTTCTTAGCATTGGACATTCTTCTCCAAGAGCCAGAGAAAGAGGCAAGAACAGTCAGTTCATATAGGTACTTCCTAAAGACCAGTAAAAGATGACAGTAAAGAACAGACAGTTCTGTAACTTTATGAGAGACTGAGCATGCAGTACATGCCCTGGTTCCCTGATCTATGCCTTGTGCTCTGCCACTCTCTCAGCTGTCGTCTATCTGCACGTTAGCACTGTAGATTCTCAATGAGCAGCACCTGCAATGTAGCAAGAGCCCTGGAGGAGAGATCTCTGGCAACAACGGGAAGCTTGACCAAACTGTCAGTCTCTGTTGCAGTGTCTGTGAACTGCTCATCCAGAAACTTCTCATCTGTTTGTTAGCTATTGCACTTGAGAACATGACTATCCCTAGTGTTGCTGAAGAGCCTGTTTACCACTACAACCCTTAATGAGTTACAGCACGTCTCTGCTGCATGTTCTACCAGCCCTAACTGCAAACGGGAGGAGGGGAAGAAAGGGGGAGGACTTTGCTCCTGCTTCCTGTTTCCATCGGGAGAGCTGGGAGGGAATCGGTCTTCAGCTGTGAATGGATTCTGCACGTGTATACCGAGGTCTGACAGTCATTTAGGTGTGTCCACGCCTTGTCCTAAAACAGATTTGGTAAGTCTTGATGCCTAGTCTGAATCTAGGCATTTCCAGCAGCATTCTAATACTGCTACTGCTAACCATGTAAACCATCTTCGTGGCTTTCATGAGTTTGTGCAGGACACCAGGAAGGAATGGAACATATTTGCTGCTGCATTTTATTTTGAAGCGCCCTTTTCTGGTGGCATCGCATACTTGGAAGACTGAGGAGGAATTAAGACTAAAATGGATTGCTGCAGATGGAAAAAGATCTCACTTACTGGTCACTACAAGTGGAGGATGTGTCTTCAACATTGGCTCTTTGCTGCTGCAGTTATTGCCTGGTCTCAGGCTTCACAGGTATAGGTGAAGGCTACTTATTTCTTACTTGTAAACTTGCAAAAATGTACTGAGGTGTATCAGGGAAAGAAAATTAATAATTATGGCACGGCTTCTTCACTTGAACACCTTGCAACCTGCTTTAGATTCGATACTTAGTGTGAGTAGAGCAAAGAATAGGGGGACTACAAGTCAGGGGCAAAGTAGTCAGAATTTGTGGTGAGTTAGTCTGAGGTTCGTATGTGTGTGTCTGTGTGTGTGTACATGTTGCTTGTTCTCTTCCATTCATGAAGTGAGCATCCAGAACTAATGAGTTTGGCTGAAAAAGACAGGATATATTCTTCCTGTCTTTTAAAATGGGGGGTGGGCTGGATGTGTGTGTGTTCTGTCCATCCCAAGAACATAAGAGTGCATTTGGAAGTCAAAATAACTCTTCTTGTTCATGCACAGGGAATATGTTGCCTTAAAATATATCCTCTTCTCTGGCTAACAGAGGAGATTTGCTCCCCTGCCTGCTCGATCTTTTCTGTAGCTTTTGCTATTATTTTCTTCACTTTCAGGTTTCTTAAGGCATCTAAGCTTTTCTTCATTTCTTCAGAGTTCCTCTGATTTTCCTGCAATCCCTTTATCCTTCAACAGAGATGTTACCCTGAGAACGAGGAAGGGCTTGACCTGGATAGTCTGGCTTTATCCTAGAAGATGCCATGCCAATAAGGAGAAGAGGGTACTCTCCAGCCAGGTGGGAAAATGTAGCTTGAGGAAAATCACCACAGCTTCCCATCAACTGAGTCAGCACAAAGGGTCTACGTAACTAGTAAGTCTCACAGCAATCAATGTACTCATAAAGTTATTTTTCAACTTATGGAGTCCATCTGGGAGGAAAATATTCCTTTGATTTATGGTGTTGAGGTAGTCAGCTCATAAATTAACATTTGCTTTGGCAGCTTCAATATATACCTTTTACATCTGAAGGCTACAGGTAGCAGAGTGACAGGAAGGCATCAGATTAAGATGTGTAGAACATACAGAAACTGTGTTTGTTTTCCATCTCTCAACTGAGAAGGCATTTCACTATGAGTGTTACACCATGGCTCTTTAAATGCTTTACCATTTATAGACATGACTTGGATAGTCTTGAAAGCAAGATTTCTGGATGACAGTAAATAGTTAGAAGGGGTAAATAATGAAGAACAATGCAGTTAGACACAAAAGGTCTTAGATTACTGAAGTAATTGGGCGAAAAAATGACAAATCCAGTTTGGTGCAGATAAATGGAGAATAATGAGTCTTGGAGCACAGACTATGTTAACTAGAATGCCAGAGCATGCTGAGTAGCAAAGAGATCTTGGGAGGTAATGGAGAGAAAGCTTTTTAATGCTCAGGATGTAACTGCTCCTGAGTCACAGAGGAATAAGGAAAGGGCCAGGAATTGAATTTTTCATAGACAGGATCTCCTCTTAGGTTATCTTGTCCATCCCCTTGCATCAGCCGAGAGACAATTCTTTCTGCAAAGAACACTATTATGTTGAATTATGAGGACTGTCGAGGTGATTTATAAGACAGATTTACTTAGTGTGTGAACTTTTTTGCTAGCCAGTACAAAAAGCTGAACGCTTTGGATGAGATTCTGTCCTCATTGACATGATGGTAAATAAAGCTACATGTGCAATTTTGAGCAGAATCTGTCATGGTCTATGGAAGTATATATGAACTTATTCTCAGAACTGAAATTTTACCCTAGGCTTTTCATTGATGGGAGACAATGCAGAATCTGACAAAAATGGGAGGTTTCTGCCAGATCTGTGAAGCCCAAGCTGACTTAAGACTAGTCATTGGAATGCTGTTCCCTCTCTTGCATGGCTGCTGCATGGTGACCCAGTTCAGATTTTGATCTGAATAAAAGGTTGTCTGCTTTCTCAGCAAACCCACTGACTTCAAAAGATATTGTTGCAGAGTGAAAAGAGTAGAACTTGTTACTCACAGTAAGAATATAAACATGAAAAGCAAGAATGAAAGCCCAGAATTGCGAGCTTAAAACTTTTTTTTGACTCTCACTAGACTCATACCCTAACCCTCTCCTATCAGTGAGTTTTTGTCACCATTGTTTTCCAGGTTCTTGAAGTTCTACTCTATTCTTGTTCAATCCTGCTGAAGCTGCACCAAAGCCCATCTGGGATCCAGAAAAGAAGTTCAAAATCTTTTCCTTATCTGGGAAGCAGAAGACCTAGGTTTTGATCTTCCTCCAAGTGCTGGTCATACACTTTGCATTTAACAGGCACGGAAGTCATGAAAGGAACCCAGAACTCCTCCTTCCTCTTGAAGTCAGAGCAGACCACAGCCCTCTCATGTTTTTGTCCAACGGATCAAAGAGAAGGTAGGTAAGGCTGGGGTTGGGTGAAATACAATAAGTAATGCAGGGTGGGATGGAACTAGAACTGCTACGCTGATGGAGGCAAGCTGTGCACATCACACTATGGTTGACACCAAACAGCTCCCTTTGTATACATGGATCCATTTTAAATGATTTCCCAAGAGCTGTACCCAAGATGTGGAAAGTGGAGGCAAACACTTGATCCACCCCAAACTTTCCATACCACCATTGCAAAGGTACTGCTGATTTCGTGTCATCATTTCTGAAGCATGAGCACACACACAAACACACAGCATGTACATACAGCTCTTTCCCACCTTCCAGGACCAGGATATCAATCAATGTTTTAAAACTCCTCATTGTTGATGGCTTGGCCTTGGGAGCCGTTAAGATGCTTGGAGATCTCTGACACTTAGTTCCTTTTTTGTAAGAGATGTGCTTTTTCTCTAAGGATTATTGTTTGTGGGCAGACTCTAGACTCAGATGAAACCCACTTGCAGCTTTGATGTTTTGTGGAAAAGGGGCTTTTCTTTGTTCTGAGTTCCTAACTTTCTGGAGCAGCACCAAAATAATTCTATTTTATTTATTTTTCTTATTTTCTTTCCAAGATGAAGATACTGCTTGTGTCTAAGAAAACTGATAGTAAGCTTTTATAGCAATGTATTTCCTACTGAGGCCTTGTTTGCAAGGCCCTTGAAGAGTGTGACATCATACTGACTTTTCAACACCTAAATTAAATAGTTTTGCTGCTCTTTGATCTGGTCTAGGTTCCAAGTACATTTATTTGGTCATCAAATGGATGCAAGCGTTCAATTATGTGATTATCAGGTATTCATTTAACTGTTTTGACAACCCAAAATGTCAAATGATTCAAGATGCCTTTTTGAACACAAGGCTACTGAACCTTCTCTTAGATTCTGACTGTCCCAATAACTCTAGGATTCTGTTGTTTCAAATGCTGTGCATGACATTAAAATAAAATAATATCCTTCTTGGTACTAATGAACATCTCATAAAGCCTACCTAAGATAATCACAGTTCTCTTTGATGGGAGATCTTGACTGTAGCCAACCATGGAGGGAGCAGGACATGGAAGAAGCTGGCTGGTAGGCAGGCTTCCTGTGAAGCATAAAGAGCAGCTCATGATGTGGGGTATGATTAATGAACCTTGGGTTCTCTGGGCATGGGAGATAACCTGGTCTGATGAACAAAAAATGGCACAATCCTGCATGAGGTTATTGTTAGTTGTGTATTATTTTCTTCATCTGTGATGGTTTGGGTGTCCCCTGCCCCCCCCCCCACTTTAGAAATCACCCAGACTAGACTCAGCTGGCTCTGGAAACATGAATGAAGCTTATATTTACAGCTAGCACAATTTACAAGCAGATATTTACAGTATCTGCAGTTATATACAGAAATATACAAGGTAAAAGGTAATACCGAAACACAACTCTCCTCCCGGAAACCTGAGTCCCCAGGAGGGGCTGTCAACTGCCCCTTCACCTTCCCCCTACCCCTCTCAACCTTACCCTAGTCCCAAGGAAGAACGGAGGTTCAGCCAGGGGGGTTAAGAAGCAAGGTGGAATCAGCCAAAGAAAATGGAGGGTGAGGTTAGAAAGTATGATGCAGCCCAGCCAGCAGCCCCAGTGAGAGCCAAGTGACTTTATGTTTTCCTTTACTTTTTTACACATCTCAGCAAGACTATGAGCGAGGTAGACATCACCATTGTTTTCATTTCACAGCCTATGATCTAGTCCTTCTCACCAAAACATTCTAGCTAGCTTCAAACTAGCACATCATCAAAGAATCCTTTCTGCAGGTCTGCAGATGACATTCCCATCTAGTTTAGAGCAGAGGTCCCAACAGATTGATATGTAATTTGCAATACATAATGATATCACTATAGCCACATCTGAGACCATACCCCACCAGCCCAAATCCTGGATTAATGTCACTTTGAGAAAGAAATTCCACATTTGAAACACATAGTAAGATTCTTCCTGCAGACAAGGTATGTCAGAGATGTCTTGATGGGATGATATATTATGCTGAGGGAGCAGGACCAAATAAGAACTGAACACAGGAATGCACAAGCTAATCATTTTTACAGGATCAATGTGTGTTACGTGGCACATTTAACTGGAAACAAAAGCCATAACTCTGGTAACTAACTACTAGGGACAGTCTTGTAGAGGAAAAATAGTGTTTGTTCCTGTTACTTTTTTTTCAGCCCAGAGTGGATATATTTTTTAAAAGATACTGCTTTTTTCCCAACAGGAAGGAGCAATTCAATGCAGCTGTTGACAGTGGAAATCAAGAGAGCTGACAGTAGTCCTCTGTCAACTTGAAACTCTCGTATGAAATCCTGGCTTCATCAGAGCAGGAGAGAACCATATCAGGTGATGTTTTGTACAGGAAGATATATACACATATCTGTATTTTATATTAAGCCAACATTTGAAATCATTTGGTTTGTATCACTGAGTACTGGAAGAGCTCCAGAATCAGTTGCAAGACTAGTTTTGCTACAGCTAGTGCTTTGATGGAAAGGTGTCCAGTAATATCACAGATGGGTAAAGACAGCTGCTGACATGCTGTCTACAAGTCTTGCTTCTGAATCTTGATAAAATCATCAGAACAGGACACAACGTTGTAGAAGAGGAGCAATGTGGACTGATTTTTGAAAAACCAGGCTGAGATCAGCTGCACCACTGCATTTAGTGACTGCAGCAGGGCATACTTTAATGGATTAGCATATTTAAAGTAATGGAAATTACTGTCTAGCTTGAAAGAAAGTGCATGATATGCATTATGAATCTAGTTTGTGTATGAGTATGTGTATGATTTGAGTATGAGTGTGTGTATAAAATTTGGGTTGCATTGTGCATGTGTTGTTTTAAGCAGCTGAACATTTTGCATGTACATGAGGCATCTGGACAATTGTCACCTGTTTTGTATGAGGGTGCGTGGAGCTGTAACCCAGTGAAAAGGGAACTGGACGGGAATTAGATTCAGCAAAGGAGACCTAAATTTTCCTTCAAGCTTTGTTGAGATAACTTGGTCTGTGGAACCATTTTGGGCAAAATCAGTCTACAGCTCTGTGCACCGTCTTGGAAATGAATAAAATGGGGACATTTTAGGATGCTCTGTGAATATAATGAAATCTACAGTGACTAAAACCTTGGAGTCAGAATTAGGTTCAGTGTGGATTTATGGTACATGGACTTATGAATGACATACTTGTTGCCCAAAAAGAGGATTAGAATCTTCTTTTGCTGCTCCAGCAGGACATTGCTGGTGGTAAAACCTCTGATTAAGAAGCAATACTTGAGAGCTAAGAAATTTTCAGTGATTACCATGGGAACCACAAACGATTTCATAAGGGTAGAAAAATTACAAAAAGTTCTAATTGAGAGAGGATGAAGCTTAAAACAGTTTCTATGGAAACCAGAGGTGGCATCCAAAAAAAGTGTGTGTACTAATCTGATAGTCTGATTGGCAAGTAATTGGTGCAGTGTTGGAGTGGAGAAGCCTTGGGATGTGAGAAAAAGTGTCCATCTCACTAACACATAAACCACAGTCTTCTGAAGGGGAGCTGGAGCCTCAAACTCCTTCCCTCCCAGCAGGATACACTCATCACTCAATTAGCTATTCATTTTCATGACTCTCTGTGCTGAGTGGATGTGCTTTTCTTCTTTTTTTTCCCCCTTTTATTTATTTTTATTTTAGTCTGGAACAACTTCAACAGAAGCAACGGATGGACTGCTTCCTCATCCTACCCTAAGGATAGAAGTCATGATGCTGCTTCTGTGGATAGAAGATGTGGGTTCCACTGTCCTCCTTCTCAGACAGAAAAGAGAAATGAACATGGACTTCCAGACTTCTACATAGTTAGACAGGGTACTTGGTGTTTTCCAGGACTTCAGTTTCTTCTGACTGGCTGTTATCCAGCTAAGCTTAGTTCACAGAATTCAGAATTTCTGAAGTACTTTTACTTGTCAGTTCACAGTTGAAACCTCAAGGACACAATGTCCTGTATGACCTGTGAAGGAACTTACAGGCATAAAATAAACCAGATAATGTAGTTGTTTATATCTACCAGAATCATTTAATATTCGGGCAAGTGGAAAACCACTGCGAAGAGTTTTGGGGAAAATGTAGGATGAGCAAACCAAATCTTTGTTCTCTTTCATGAGGGTACAGCCCAAGTATGTTACAATATCCTTCAGCTTGATGCACAAAGGAAAAGAACATAACATTGTTGTCAGTAAACTAGATAAATAATAGGTCTTTGGCCAGCTGCAAGTTGCTGAGGTCTTCAGCAAAATTGTTGCCAGCTTAGTGGTTTGGCAGACACAAACTTTCCTCCAATATTCTCCGAGCTCACTCTGAGCTCACTACATTAGTTTCTCCATTCAGCAAATGTAGACAGAAAATCCTAGCATTTTGAAGTAGTTTATGATCTCAGGTGTTTTGAAAGAAGATAAACCTGTCTGATGAAAGACCTAGAAGGCTGGTCTGCAATCTCTGTGACACTGTAGTTTGTGGCCTCTACATTGCTATCCATAACTGAAGTATTGCAAAAGTACTAGGAGAAGCATCATCCCTTAACTTGGTAGACATGCATTTGGAGAATTTACTATACCCATTTTCTGACCATGGAATTAGCAGTGCTGGCATAATCTGCAGAACAGACACACTTCCCATAGCTGGTGGCAAATCTGTATCCAGAATGGCTGCCACAGCATAACCTCTATGTACCCCAGTATAAATTAGATTTGAAGAACTGTACACAAAGGTGCTCAAGGAGATCAGATCTCTTGCTTCACTTTTGATCTGGTCATTTCAGATTAATCTTGGGCCAAGCTTCACTCTGTTTTATATGTAGGACTAAGGATAGGTGAGTTTTACACACACCGCACCTTTGCAAAATATTGGAATGTCTGTCTGGATAATAAGCTTAAGCTGTAACATTTCAAAGATTTTGGCTTTATAATGCAATATAAAGATGGTGTTCCATAGACTGAAAGGCTCAAAAAAGCTATGGGGAAAGCAGTGGCATCCATTTAAAGAAGACTCTTAGAATAATGTCGCATTAATAGTTGTCCTGTGACTGAAGGGTCTCTCTTCTGGTTCACTGCTTATATTACACATTCTTTTAAGCAGAATTTCACAAAAACAAGGCAGTGAACTAAATGGAGCAGCTGAAGGAAATGTCAGGCAATCCATATTTTGTTTCCCACCTTCCAATTGCACCTTTCAAAAGTGCACATCTGCATGGGGAAAGGTGTACGATAACCTTATTTATGTACATGCTCAACAGAAAGAAATAGTGGAAGTTTCTGGTTTCCACAGGTGAACATTTCAGTGAGGGTTTTGCAGGGGATACTTCATCCTTTCCAGTGCAGTATGCCAGGAGTTTTAAGCCTCTCTGGAGACCTGCACATCTTTCCTATGCAAACAAAATATTCCATTAGCTACAGAACTATCAAAGTTCCGATGACTGTATAGAGTTGTGTCTCATCTTATCTCAAAAAGCTACAGTGAACTGAAAGTTATGGAAAGGGTGACACAGTAAGGGATAACTGTGTGAGGGATGATTAAAAGACTAATATTCTTCTCCCTCAAAAGGCAAAGGAGGAATTTTAAAGAGGAGTAGGGGATAATAGGGAAACTAGGATGCTGCAGGTCCAAAGCAAACAAGAGGATACACTCCTTGATGTAATGTATAATTAGGCTGTGAAATTTCTTCTCATGGGATAATGTAGACAGAAAGAGTTTACATGAGTTCAGGAAGTGATTGGTCAGATTCATGGAAGAAAATATCTGCTAAGGACACAATGTCTGGGTCAGGAATTCCTGGATGACAATTTACAGAAGCTGGGCAAATATCAGCACATGCTGACTCAGTTCTTTCTTCTTCTTAGGAATCCAATTCTGCCCAATATCAAGGATGCCCTAACAAGCTTAAGGAAACTTGAGAAACACCTGGAAAAGCTGTTGCCTCATGAGAAAAGGTGGACTTGTGGAGGGTTCTAGCTGTGAAAAAGAGAACATGGAATGTGGAGCAGAAGAAACTAAAAGGATAATGTTCACAGAATAATAGAATGGTAAGCACTGGAAGGAACCTTTAGAGATCATCTAGTCTACCCCCCAATAAAGCAGGGTTACCTAGGGCAGGTTGCACTGGAATGTGCATAGTGGGTTTTCAAAGTCTCTAGAGGAGAACCACAACCATTCTGGGCAATCTGTTCCAGGGCTTCATTACCCTCAAAGTAAAGAAGATTTTCTTTAAATGTTGGTGAAACCTCCTGTGTTCTACTTTGCACCTGTTGTCCCTTCTTCTATCATTGGCCGCCACTGTAAAGAGATCGGTTCCATCCACATGACATCCACCATTGGATATTTATATGCATTGATAACATGCCCTCTCAGTCTGCTCTTCTCCAGGCTTAACATCCCCAGGTCTCTCAGCTCTCCTGTTTACTTCTGTTTGAATTCAAGATCATAACCCAAACTGCACTGAGAGGCCATCGCAATTGCTTGCAACATTGTGAATGCATAGTCCAACAGATAAATATTTTGCTGCAACTTCTGGAGCTTGGCTAAAGGCAGATTCAAAGACCCTGATGTTCAGGTAGTGAGTAGTCCCATTCCTGTTCAATAATGCCCATGGCATTTGAAAATCAAAATGAAATCCCAGGAATAACCAGAATCTTGCAAGGAAATTGAACTGAAAGAAGTTCATATCCAGATGCTTGTCTGATCCACATATTCAGTAAAGAAACTTTCTTGAGTATTTTTTTGTTTGGTTTGGGTTTTTTTGGGTAACAGTGCATCCTGTGTGTCCTAAAGTACAACTTCATGCCTTTTATCACAATTCAAAAAAGTTTTAGGTGAGGGTGGAATAAGAGCATTTAAAAGATCTTAAGTCCTTTTGCACAGAACAAAACCAAACTTGTTTATAGCTTTGGTCTGAACTAAGTTGTCATTTAGGTCTTAATGGCCTAATGACACTATTATAGATATTTGTGTCAATTTAAGCTAAATGAAAATAATTTAGCTTTGTATCAAAATAAAATCAGAAAGAGGAATGTGTGTCCACTGTGAGTGATGGTAAATGAGACTTTAAACAATGCCAATTCTGTTTGCAGACATGCAGCTACATGAGAGTGAAATCAGCGTGCATCTTTCTGAAGACTAATCGCAGGGATTTGGTTGCAGAGTTTGCAAAATGCAATGATTCGTTCATTTGTGGAGTGACAGTTAGTACAGCAGCCTGGTTAATAGCCTTCCTTCCTCCTTGCTATGAGGTAAGGCAACATTAATGGGGTATGGGGAACAGCATGAATCAGTTCCTCTGATTGATGTTTGCTTCTTTTTTTCTATGTTTTTTCCCCCTGTTCACAAAGTGCCTGTGAATAGACTGTGATTGAAATTTATGTGCTGAACAGTTTCGGCTACCGTCTCCATCTATCGTGGACTTTTTCTCTGAATGTATGATTGACAAAGGTCAAGCAGTTTTGACTACACACATATGTTACATGGATTGTTTCTTTACATCAGTGGATTTCAGGAAATTTCAGAGTAAAGCCTTCTGGAAAAACAAGTACAAAACTAAATTCTGAATCTGCCTGCCAATTGATCCAGTTACATTTTGCTGTTAAGCTTTTAGAAGTGCATTACACGTTCCTTTCCAAAAAATGCCATTCACCAAACAAACAAACAAACCAACCAACCAACCTGGTAGCTTTTCAACTCCAAAGAAGAAGAAACTCAGGAGCTCAAATATAGAAGCCTACAGAACCATCTAATGTGCCATATAGAATGGATAATACTGCTCTTTTTCTAAGATCTATGGACAATACTGTTTTCTTATGAATCTATTTTAGAATGAGGGCGTACTGTAGGTTGGAAAGGACTTCTGGAAGTTTCCAGTTCAACCTCTTACACAAAACAAGGCTGCTTTCAAGGTTGGATTAGTTTGAGGTCTTCTCCAAATGAGTTTAATGTATCTACAGATGAAGATACCACAGCCTTTCTGTGTAACCTATTCCAGTGCTTAGCTATCCTCATTGTGAAAAACATTTCCATGCAAATAGCTGAAATTTCCCCCAATGCGATCTGAGTCCATCGCTTCTTGTCTTTTCAGTCTGCACCACTGTTTCTGTAAGCACTCATCAGCAGTTATAAAGTCTTTAATAAAGGCAAGTATGAAACGAAGCAATTTGGTCTGCACAAGGTTATGTCCAAAGATGAGCTACTTATAACATTAATAATTGGGATATTATCCTAGCTTCTAGAGTCAAAATGCATCAGCACAGCTGCCATTGAGACAGGCTACATGAAAACATAAAAGTAAAGAAAGTAAACAGAGACATATCTAATGAACAGGATCATTTCGATGTCCATAATGTTTCTTGTTACAGCAAAGGTCTCCTTCTCCCCTCCAAAATACCCAATCCTCACCCCAACAGCCACACCTGTGTGTGCCTATAGTGTTCACAGAACCTGTCCCAAATATGCATGACTTTCTGCAGTTTGCCAATACTTTCACCACATTAAAAGATCTCATGTAGAATATCACAGGAAAGGAAGCAAAACCCACCATACCCCATTGAAAATGCAGTGAATTTGTTCTGTGGGGAAAAAATCTGCTCCATGTGCAGTGTAATGGTGGGACACACTCAGAGTGGTTTGCTCTAGTCACTGTAATGATTGTAATTGCTAAGGAGGGATTTTCAGATGAAATCAGCATAGACATTAGGGATACACAGTTACAGTATTATGGCCTTTAATAGTTCCAGTGGAGCAGAGTACCTGACTGTTACTTGCTTAAACAAGAGCCCCAAGGAACAAGGTTTGCTAACAAGGTTTTAGGGCATGTGAGTGGTGGTTTTCCACCTGAAAGGTTTTCCTGAAGGCAGTATGAACCCCAGGTTTAGCTTTCCAAGAGGCCACTCACCTTTCTCTCACAGTTCCCCTTTCCCACACTGGGCACAGCACAACCTCAGTATGGTCATTAATATTCATATTTGATTGTGTAAAATTAGTCTTATGCGGTACACTTAGAAAAGAATACCAAGTCCCTTGGAAGACACACTTGGTTCAGTTATTGTTATCAGTCTTGAGTCACTCCTCAAAAGGCAAAGTATATACCAGTTTCTAGTTGTTCATTTTTTAAAAGGCAAAGAATAACTGTTAAATACAAGAACACTTTTTCTCCTGTGTGTGCTGACCTAGCCCTTCAAGGAAATGTTCAGCACATGTTTGTCACTGGTCAGACCCATTCTCATTACAGTACAGCTGTTTTAGTGCCTTTCCATAACCTTCACAGATCTCTCTGAGGCACCGAGTCAATACAGTAATTTTAAATGAACTGCTCTCATATTAGAGGTCTTGCAATAAGTCTCACAGGGGAAAAGAAGGTCATTGGCAAGTGCTGCATGCTGGTTGTTCATGGATGGTGGGATGTTTATTGACAATCTTGAGCCTGTTTTAACCATACAATAGCAGAGAGATTAAGGGCCACCACTAGAACCAGGAAGGTCTGAAGGTAGCATAAAGCAGTATCAATTCATATCAGATGGCTGTTGTGCTGAATTCAGACATCTGTCATAATGTTGATTGAGTGTAGGCACTGGGATACTTGGTCCTGAATGCTTAAACTACAGCAACTGGTGTAAAACATTATTTTCCAGCTCAATGGTATCACATGATTTCAGTTAGGTTCAGAGCTAACTGGTATCTATTCTGTCTGATGCTGGTGTATGCAGAGTGCTGGGCTTTTTATTGCAAAGTATGCTGATGTTAAATTATACTAAAAGAGAGGTTCTGTCAGAGTCTGGCCATTGACTTTAATGAAATAGCTAATTGGATCATTTTAATTATGAGTTGAGGCAAAGCAAGAGCATAAATGTTAAAATATCATTTCAAGCCAGTAGAAAGAAAAGTTGACATTTACCTAAACCAAAGACTAGATTGCTGAGAATGAAGGAGAGAGATAACGAGCAAGTGCAAAGGAAAATGGGATTGAAAAGGTGAGACAATCTGAAAGCTGACAAGACACTAGAAGGACATGACCTGGAGCCAGAGATGGCTGGAAAGCCTTCAGGCAAGGAGAAGATGAGAAGTTTTGTGAAAAGGTTTCTCATTCTTCTTTAGTTAAAGAGGAAGAGTCGCAATGCTGGGAAACGGAGCCTCTGCTTCCTGCAATTCTGAAACAATGCACTGGCTAACACACACACAAGAATATCTCTGCATTCTCTTCCAAATGGAATTATTTCTGCATTTGTAAAGGCAAATTTGATCAAATTCCTAAAGGAAGAGAAGCAGACACACAGACTAATTTTTTTATTATTATTAATAAACCCATACTTCATTGCAAGAAGCTAACAACTACAACAGGCTATCAACAGCATTAACAGAGAATAGGTCTCTAAGAGGGAAAGAAAAATGGGATTAAACAATCCCTTCAATACCAGAAGCAGAGCAGAATTACCAAAGCACGGCACTTGCAACCCATTGTGTCACCAAAGCACTTCCTCCTACACAGGTCAAGCTCTTGGTTTGCTTTAGCCATTGCTCAGCTTTGTGGACTTCACAGGAATCATCTAAATTCACTATGTGAAGTCCTGGTGCTGCTGAAATAAATGAGAAAATCAGCATGTGTCTCTGAGGGCCAAAAGGCTGGTGTACAGTGTTGAGAAGGGGCTGCAAGAATATTTATTGGCTCCAGGTATGTTAGTCACTCACTATTTGGTGTTCATTTAGCACTTGGATGGACATGGTGCTGTGGGAAGGCTGACTACATTTGAATGTTCCTCCTGCTTTATCTACCTTATGTTGAAGCCAGATTTTCCAAGCTCGCTTGCTCCTTCCTTCCTTCTCACTGTTGCCTTTATCAATAAGTAAATCTGTGACCTTAACAACTGCAGTGAGCTGTGTTAACAGCTATGCCAAAAGCTGAGAGGTCAAAATTACCTTAATTGGTGGAGCCTGGTGCTGCCATCCCCTAGTCAAACTTCACATGGGTCTGGAAAAGTTGCTGTTAATCAGCATCCTCACCAGGAGATCCTGAATGATATCAGATAAAAATATAGAGCTGGAGGAAAGTTTCTTCCTAAGTAATTTCTCATGAGAACATGTTTCCTCACAAAGGAAACCCCTCATTTCTAATAATTTTAAAGGCAATACTGTAAAAAGAGAATCCTTGCCTCACATTAAAAAAAATATTCTTGCCAATCCAGTAGAGACAAACTTCCTAAGATCTTGCAGTCTAGAATACCGTTTTGATCTTATATTAAAGATATATAATATCTGACAATTTTAGTGGTTTATTGTCTGTGTAATTGGATGCAGTGAATGGATTGGGCCAAATTCTGATAAAAACTGATGTTGTTGGCAGCTTTGAAGCTGTGCATTTTTCCCAGTTTCTGTCAGCTAAAGATTTTGGTATGACTCTGAAACTATCATGTAGTGGTTTGAAATCCCATTTGTGTGGGCTTCCTGAGGGAGCAGTCTCAGGGAAATTTGGTCTCCGTAGGTACTAGATAGAGATACATGGAAGAGCAGATTTGGGTCTTGTTTGTAGCTTTTGTACCTGCATTGTTTTTGATTGAGGTTTCTGATCTGCTAAGATTTCCCATGTGCTCCTGGTCAATGCTGTAATTTCTCTAAGCTATAGTTCTGTGTCGGTAAGATGAGGATGTAATTCTGTACTGAATTTATCCTCAAGTGATGCAAGGAGAAATCCATTAATGTGAGGTGTTTAGATAATGGAGTAATGGTGGCTACGAGCATTAGAAATACCTGGGTCTAATCCTGCAGAGGGATGCACTCTTATGTATGGAGAAAACAGACATGCTTTTCTTTCTGCTATCAAACCATTTGATGTTCTGTGTTGAATAAGCACAAGAAAGGCAAATAAATAATCTCACTGCAGGTATAGAGAAAAAATGTGTGGAATTAAGGAATGGAAAATTGGAAAGTGCTGTTTTAACTTCTGTTGTCATTTGCTCTGCCAAGGTACAGGTAAGTTTTGAAAAATAGAAATGCTGTTTTGTGGCCTGCTCTCCCACTCTGTAATCATTGCTTCACCTTTGAAAAGTCTCATGACAGCACAGTAGTTAATAGTGATATTACACAGAATTAAATTCTCCCTCCTCAGGTCCCTCAGACTCTGCTCCAGGTCAGGTCTAGAACTCCTGTCCCATTCCTTAACCATTAAGCTGTGCTAGGATAGATTTAATGCTTTGCTCTAATTCCTACATTCTGGGACTCTGCTCGTGCAAACTCCCAAGTGAAAGCAGGCATTTTTACCAAACTCAGAGTTTTGACTTACCAGCCCTCAAGATGCAGAGGAAATCATGCCTCTGCCCTTTGTGACCCTTGAGTGACCTTTGACCATCTGGTTGTAGGTTCTTCTTCCCATGTGTGAAAAAAACTGAGACCTAGGGGAGTGCAGATATTTCCATCATGCTGTGCAGTCAGGAACACAATGCTACAGTGGCATCCCATGAAGGGTATTCAGAAATTTGGGGTTGTGTCATGGCAGAAATTACTTTTGTTCATGGCATGAGCTGGTGACATCAGGGGTCAGCAGGAAAACTGAACCCACAAAAGCGAGAGGTATGAAAATATGGAATCAGGAAAGGAAGGGCAAGATAAACAGAGCACAAGGGCCAAAGTAACTGTAAGGTGGGAGTAGAAGTTGGATGATGGTGGAGGATGTGCTAACAGATGAGGCTGCTATAAGACTCAACTATTAGTAGTGTTTATTAGTCTTCTGGCTTGCTTCACAGTGTGCTGGAAAATGTGATAATTCAGTATTGTGTAGCTGATGGAAAGGCAGCTCTACATACGTTTGAAATGTGGGAGATGCCACGATCTGGAGTGGATCTCAGCCCCTGTTTTATCTTGCACAGTGACATTTACTGTTGAAGGAAGCCTCAGCAGGAAATGGAGTGCAGTTTATTTCACAAAATTTATATGAAACACATTCAATCATATGCCCTGCTGTTCATACAGCTGCTAAGAGGATGAGATTGATAGTAAGTGGTCTTATGAAGCTATCAAGCAGCTTCATATTCAGAGCTCAGGATTCTACCTTTTCAATCTGCTTCAAATAGGCCTTTTCAGGACTGCTAAACAGGACTTTTCAATCTGCCAAAAATAATTATCCTTGCCAAGACTTAGTCTTCAGGGAAAAATGAGAAGTCCCAATCCCCTCCTTCCCCATCTTCTTTGCCTGAGTCAGCAGACTAGAAATACCATTTGTCATTTTCTCATAGACTTTTGACCTGTAACTCTTGCCTATTATTTAATGTAGCTTTAGAGCAAGTTCAGCGAGAAAGAACTCAATGCCCTGCTTTGTTGATGGGGGAAAGCTACTAAGCTTGTGCAAAGCTCTGCTTTGCAGGCAGGCATCTGCATATACTTGCAAAGATGCTTTTTCACTGTAGTTTAACAGCAGGGAAATGCATCTACTGTAGACATTAAATTAATCTTGGGTAAAATCTATTTAAACAGCAATTTCCCCTTCTGAACAGTGTGGCCCAAGCAGTCTCTTCAGGAGAATGGTGAGAAGGGTTGTTTGGGATATGTGCTAGGGTTAATGCCCCTCAGCTATCAGCACATACAAGGATTCTCCAGCTGCACGGGGAAGCTGGGATCAGAAAACTGAGGAGCTGGTGGAGCCCTGGCTCTTTTTTGCCTCACACCATTAGCTCATCATGCAAGCACAGGCAAAATTCTTAACAGTGTTATCTCCAAGCCGCTAAAAAGCCTTAGCAAGAGATGTGCTCAGAAATCTTCAAGGCACAGCAATGCCTACTGGAAAAAGTTCAGATCTGGGAGCCCACTTTATTCTGCCAGTACAGTGGTAAATTCACTGAACATAATGTGTCTTTTCCAAGAACCTCTGAGATTTTGATCACTGGGTGACAGACTGCCTGCCCCTCTGGGGAAGCTAAAATGTGGGTGCTGTTTGTTCCCTCCTCTATCTACCATGTTGCCTGGAAGAAAAAAAATGCAAAAAAAGATTCAACTAGCATCTCCAGACAGACATGTCTGAAGCAGACATTGATAAACATTTTCTGCAGTTCTGACTGCATTTTTTTTATTGCTCAGTGCCAAATGGTGACTGCACCATCTCCCTCCTAGCACTGTACCCTCAACTCCTAATTTCTCTGTCTACTTCCTTGCTTAGTCCCCCAAACCTTTTTAGCCTGTTCTTTCCACCAACGTAGATTGGATCCCCTGCACAACAACCACCACTGTTGTACTCTCCACTATCTTTGTGCATTCTGCCACTACCACTGAGCAATGAAGGGAGACCTTCTTGCTCTCTACAACTACAAAAGAGCTTGTAGCTGGGTGGATGTTGGTCTCTTCTCCCAGGTAACAAGTGATGGGAAAAGAGGAAATGGCGTCCAGCTGCATCAGTGGAAGTTTAGATTAGATATTAGGAAAAAAATATTCACCAAAAGGGTTGCCAAACCCTAGAACAGGTCACCCAAGCAAGATAGGATCACCATCCCTGGTTACCTGTAACTGAGTTGCTTAGGGACATAGTTTAATGGTGGACTTGACAGTGTTAACAGTTGCACTTGATGATCTTAAAGGTATTTTCCAACCTAAACAATGATATGATTCTATGATCTTTTCTGCCTTGCACATGTATCTTGTGAGCCATTGGTAGCAGCCATCACTAGTCTTGGCTAGCCCTTCAAGATGGACTTACTGAACCCAGTGATCGGTCAAGCATCTCTAAACCTGCTAGTAACAGTTTTTCAACTCCTTGCTCAGCAACTTAAATGGAGGGAGGATTGTTAAGCAAAGCCATAGGTTTTGGAGTGATGAGTTCTAACAGACGCCATGCAGGTATAAAGGCAGCAGCACAACGGCAATGCTAAGCTGTCATTTTTGGGAGCCAAGAGAGACAAAACCTCAGAAATTCTCACTCTTTTTAGGTATTACTATAACCTTGTTCAGTCAGTTAGACTGCCCTGTACTGAGCAACTATAAGGAAGAAATGCTGTCCCAAAGTACTGCTGTATTGATAGTTAGATAGTTATATTTGGTTCATACTTTGCCACTAATTCATTTATTGGGCTTGTAACCACGTAACAATGCTGTCTTTCAGAGCAACATCTGCAAGCTGCACAAAGCACTTACTGAATCATGGGCATGTTGTGAAGCTTCATCAATCAATTACAGTTCTAAAAGGACTCTCAACTTCTGGCCCAAAAATGTAAGTCATCATAATTTATGCTCTTGTTAGATTTCTTTTATCCAAGTCTTTCCCCTATTCTTTTCTTACAACAAATGCACTCCAGGTCAATTCTCAGTGGGCTGCTTCTGACTTAAATGCATGTAAACTGTTATGGAGGCAGGGAATTAATCTGGCTGAGTCGGGAATTATTATGAAAAATATAATTATTTTATTTCCCTGAAAACCTGCCCCCAAAACTATATACAGAAATTAATTTAATTTTAATTAGCAGGTTCTTAGTTGGTTGAGACTATCTACTCGGTTGCCACAGGTAGACTTGACTATTTTAGAAGTCAGAAGTTGAAAAAGGCTTGAGCTATTAAATATAGTGTCCCAAATATCAAGATAGGCTGAGCCAAAGCTACTCACGGCAGAATCAGGCTGGCTTGAATGGAAGGGCGGTCCAAAGGCTTGTCCCTGCGGGTCTTTCAGAAGCCTCCGAGGGTCATTAAGAGCTATAATGCTGCACAATGAGGGTGCTTAAAGTGATCAGTCCTTCCGAGCTTGTCTTCGGAGCGTCAGGGGCTCCTTGTGTAGAAGGGCGGGATGAGGAGAACTCCACGGCAGGAACAGCCCAAGGCGGGAAGTCCCCCCAGTATTTATACCCTTTCCTAGACAAAGAACTGAGTTAGCACTTCCTAGGCGCGAAGAGCACACAGCCAAGCCCCAGCTGAGTCCAGCGCGGGCCCGGCACGGGGCACTCCTCGTGCCAGAAGGGCCCCTTGCCCCACACCTCACACCTGCAGGGCAGGGGCGGGGAGCAGCTCTGTTCGCGCCTTTTCCTCTCCCATGCAAACAACAGAGGGAGAGGAATGTTGGGGTATACGGGACTCTCCAGGACATAAACAGAGCTGAGAATCAACCCCCTCATCTTCAGCTTGGAGGCATTTACACACCCTCAAAAATGGAAGCTATTTAAAAGCTTTATTTGACTTCAACAGCAGGAAGATGTGCACCTTACTTTCCTCTGCATCAATTCTTTTTAAAACGTGTTGTGTGTTTACAAGCTATCTTGAGCACTGACATTGATTTTAGTTGGGCAGTTATTAAAGGTTCATTTCCCCTTCTTCCTCCAGTCTCAGACAAAGTGATAATACACTGTAGTGGGAAATTCTCTCCATGAGATCAGGATTATTGTGTCCAGTTCTGGGCTCCCCAGTTCCAGGGAGACAGAGAACTATTGAGGGAGCTGGGATTGTTTAGCCTGGAGAAGAGGAGGCTCAGGGGAGACCTTATTGCTGTCTACAACTACCTGAGGGGTGGTTGTAGCTAGGAGGAGGTTGCTCTATTCTCTCAGGCAGCCAGCACCAGAACAAGAGGACACAGCCTCAAGCTGCGCCAGGGGAAGTTTAGGCTTGAGGTGAGGAGAAAGTTCTTCACTGGGAGAGTCATTGGCTACTGGAATGGGCTGCCCAGGGAGGTGGTGGAGTCGCCGTCCCTAGAGCTGTTCAAGGCAGGATTGGACGTGGCACTTGGTGCCATGGTCTAGCCTTGAGCTCTGAGGTAACAGGTTAGACTTGATGATCTGTGAGGTCTCTTCCAACCTTGGTGATACTGTGATACTGTGAGATGGTTTTGCATTTGCCCTAGCTTACTGAGTTTCTCAGGAAAGGTTTTCACTAGGGTATATATCCTGCTTGATCTACACACGTAAAGCTATAATCTTAATTTCAAAGAAATATGGCAGGGGGTTGGAGCTGGATGATCCTTGAGGTCCCTTCCAACCCGAACCATTCTATGATTCTATATACAAGTTGGAATTTATTTTTGCAAATAGCTGTAAAAGACTCTGGCACAGGAAATGTAATTGAATTAGCTGGGGTTTACACTACTGCTATGGTCTTACTTGTATTTCAACACAGATACAGTAATAGCAATATTTAGCATCAACTTCTTAATTACTAGTTAGTCCAAACACTGCTTGATTTTGGTGAAAAAAAAATTACACTTCCAGCATGTGTCTGACAAAGAAGGAAGATGCTGTTCTTCCATATAGGTTTGCTTGGTCCTTATGTGTCCTAGGTAGACTCCAAACTGCACCCACAGTTGAAGCGTTCAAGGATTATATTGGAAAATTCAGGTCTTGGACCACTGAGATAGATTTGCAGGAGATGCAAGTGGAGGCAGTGGGGACAGGTGGTCTGTCTTCATTCATGAAAGATCTAGACTATGGCAGCAGCCTCATACCCTACCTGCCACAGGCTTTCTCCATGGCTTTGGCAAAACTCCCTACTCCATACATGTAAAATAGTATATGCAGGAGGAAAATGCTGGTTGGAAAAGGTTCTTGTATTAGTGGGAGGAAATAAATTGTCAGGTCATAAATGATGGGAATAGAGGCCAGAAAAAACACTGTTACAACAAAGTGCACTCTGAAAATTACAGAGGTATCTGAAGAGCATATTCCTGTGTCCTCACATATGAAAAATTAGGAGGAGGTGTAGAAGAGCCCACTCAGTCTCTTCCAAATGAAAAGAATATGTATACATCAACCATCTATTCAAAGGAGATGAAAGCTAGGTGCTGCTGCTGTAGTCAACTCAGAGAAGTAATGTCTATCAGCACATTTTAAATAGTCCAAACTATATGGAATCTTTTCCTCTGACAATTCCATATTCAGTGTAACTCTTATTGTCCCTTTACAGTAGTATTCCACTATAAATATTGTAGCTTACTGCATTAGCCAGGAAGTCCTATAAGTAATTAGTTTTCTTTTTAAGTGATGAGTTTAACAAAATTTACACCTCCACAAATTCATTCAGAAGTTGTTGTATCAAAGTATAGTACTCACTGATATAGGAACATGTCTCTCCCAGCACTCAGGATCTTTGTGGCTCAGTTGCTTTCAGCGATGATGGAGAAGATTGTATCAGTGCAGGGATCACAGAATCACAGAATGTTAGGAGTTGGAAGGGATCTCCAAAGATTGAGTCCAAACTTCCTGCCAAAGCAGGATCAGCTAGGCAGGCAGCACAAGAGCTCATCCAGGAGGGTTTTGGAAGTGCAGTGCTCCATCACCCTCACTATAAAAAAGTGTATCCTTTATTGAAGTGGAACATCCTGTGTTCTAGCTTATACCTGTTGTTCCTTGTTCTATCAGTGGGTACCACTGAAAAGAGACTTGCACATTCATCTTGATGCCCACCCCAGATCTTCTTTTCTACTTTGCCAGGGTTCTCCCTGAAGAGTTACTCTGTGGCTGTTTTGTTATGCATCAATATTACAGTGAAGCACCATCTGCAGTAAATGCTAAAGTGACAGTCACACTGTGAGCATTTGACAATCTACAAGCAGGTCTGGAAGTTGTGTTGGCTCAGGAAACTGAGGTGGAGTCAATTCAGTAACAAATGCATCAATAATCAACACCTCCTCTGTATCAATTTCTTCAAGTTAGCCTGTTCTATGGTGTGCTTACAAGATGTGCATGCATTGCTGTCAATGGCTGATGCTGTCCTCATAGCTGCTCATGTTTAATGAAAGCTTTGTGCCTATATATAAGTTCTGTGTTTGAGCGACACATCTTCCAAATCGTTCACAGCAGCTCTGGAAGAGACCTTTGGTTTGTATGTTGAGAAGTTAATTCACCCTTTCCACCATGCTCGAGCTCTGCAGAATAAAAATGGTATACAAATATAAAAATAGATCAGAAGAGACTATTTATGTTGGACCAGATGCTCACATTCCTGCCACCTAGGTGGATTTAGTATTACTGAGGTCTCTATAAAAGAAATGAGTGTGGGAAAAATACAAAGCGTAGGTCTGATCCTCTATTTTTCTTCCTCCCACATGTGAACTCGCTTCACACAAGCACCCTCTCCTGAAGTCAATGAGACTCTTTGTGCATGTTTTCTGTCGCTGCTGATTGCTTGCAAGAGTGCTGTCATGTTGCAGGCACAGGGTGGATGGAGGCAAAAATTAGAGCACCAGTCTCCTGTTCTACATTTTTCTGTGTAAATACTGTTTGAGGAAAAGAATGTGATTGAATCACTTGAGACCTGTCTAAACACAACCAATAGAGGTTGTACTCCTTTGGACATCAATGGAAAAAAGTACAAAGAATGAAATGAAGACTGTATGAGGAAGGCTCCCTCCTTCATCATTTTCCTGAGCTACTGTTGCTCTAAAGAAACAGGTGTATTCACCCTGTAACCTGAGCATGATCCAAGTAAGTCCATGGTCCATGCACACTTCAGTAACTATGCAAATGTACACATCTGGTGGAAGTAAAGGACATTAAGTGAGCTTGTGAAGCTAAAGGGAAAATTGGCTCCTTATAACTCAGTCTCATACTTGTTGCAATGATCTCTGCTTTCTTGATAACAACCCAATCCAAAGGCCACTGGAGCTAATAGGTGTGATAGGAAAACAAGAAGTGGTCTCAAGTTGCACCAGTGGAGGTTTAGATAGGACATTAGAAAAAAAAAAATAGTGAAAGGGTTGTCAAGTTCTGCAAAGCTGCCCAGGGCAGTGGTGGAGTCACCATCCCTGGACATATTTAAAAGATGTGTAAATGTGGTGCTTAGCAACATGGTTTAGTGGTGGACTTGGTAGTGTTAGTGGTTGGTCTTGATCTTAAAGGGCTTTTGCACCTTAAATGATTCTATGATTGTGCTCCTGTGTAGGAGACAGCAGCCAAAAATGGAGATACCTTCTTGAACTTTGAAGTCTCTGCTGAACCATGGAAAAGTTGCAGTTTGCTTTCTTTTCCAGCAGAGAGGCTGAGGATCACTAAAGGAAGTCTGGTCTAAACAAATAAAAACTGAGTGTTTTTTCCTGCTCTGAATAACAGATCTGTTGAACTTCTCAGAGGATGATGAGAATTTTTGCTGAAGATGCAAAACTTTTATCTAGATTTAGAAAGAGAGGACAAATAGCTGGGAGAAAGATCCACCACGACTCACTAAATAGAATAGCTAACTGAGGCTCCAAAAATCCCCTGAATTAAAATAGTTTGCACTTGGGAGAGTATCTAAGGAGCTGAAAAAGAATCACACACATTTGTTCTGCTCACATTTTCCCCTCATGTTTGCTATAACCTCTAAGGAAGAGAAACTCTAGGTTAAGTGAACCTTGGCCCTGAACCAGAACTGCCATTCTGTCTTTGCACCACAGTTCCAAGAGAAAGAAAATGGCTTCTCTATAACCAGTGTAGAAAAATAAATAAGTTAGCTCTTTTTCTTTCTAGTTTTTAACATGGGTTTTGGTTATTTTTCTGGTTTGAAGACTTTTTCCCCTTATCTGGTTTGTTGTAACTGCTGTGATTCAGCAGGAAGGTGGCTTATGGATTGGCAGCTCTCAGACCCGTCTTGCACAGAGAAAGGCATTAGACCTTTCTCAATGAACATCTCTGACAGGTCAACAAGAGTGACTGGAGAGGCCCGCAAAAGTAACTCAGATGCCAGATGCCTAGCAGCTAGCTCTTGACATCTTTATAGAGTATTCAAGGTAAAACAGAAGAACTGCAATAACACAGTAGCACCAACACTCTTACCTTGAACATGGGACTCTTCAAAGTCTCACTGGCTTTTTTTGTGGAAAAAGCAGGCAAAACATTGGGTTAGCGCAGCTGTCAGCAGCCAGGGCAACCACTACACAGCTCAAGGTTATCCTGCAGCCCGCTTACTCTGCCTCAAGTTAGACTAAACCCAGAGGAGCAAAGATTATCAGTTGACACTTCCAGTTAACCTTCCTTTTGATGACTCAACAAGCTTTGCTTCTTCAGTGTCTCCTTCTACAATAAGAAAAAAACACTCCCCCACATTTTTTCTTATAGAGAAAACTTTTGGCCACTTCTTAGGCACTTTCATCTGTATTAAAAAGAGAAAAGCTCTTAATTTTCCACCCCTCACGTACTTTCTGTGTCAGTTTCACAAACTGGTATTTTCTGAATTCTTCATCTTTACGCTTTCCTCTTCTTTCAGCCATTCTGTACACCCCAGGTCGCAATTCTGCACTCAGCCTGACAACCAGCTTTCTGTTCCTGGCTGTACATGTCTGCCTCTCAGTGGGGTGATGCTTGGTACTCTAGCAGAGCCTGAGCCATAGCATTTCCTGTCGAATGCTAATCCTTCTCTCTGAAGTTTGTTTTACTGCTTTGATGTAGATGGAAGAATTGAGTGTTTTCCTTGGACATTATTTACTATGTATTTCAAACACAGACTTCTGCTAGTGAGTCTGAATGGGCAAAGACTGATCTTCAGACAGGTGGATACTTTCTCCATTAGCAAAAAAAGAACCCCCCAAATTCTTGTAGATGGAAATAGATGTTTAAAAAATGACTGTGAGTTTTCTCTTAGCAACGTTGAAACCTTCACAAGTACACAGAACTACATATATCTGCCATTCCACAACTCCAGCAAACTCAGATATTTCCTCAGAAAGCACTATACCAATCCCCAGCTTGACAGTGCAGCCTGATCAGAGGAAGGCTGTGAGCTCATGGCTGTGCCTGTATCCTCTGAAACTGTCATGCTATTCCATGCTCTGAAGTCCCATGGAGCCCTCATATCCTCCCAGCTGCCCACAGGCTCCACTTGGACCCCATGCTAGCCACTACTTTCCATCTAAAGGTTAATTACTCAAGGGGACATTTTCATCCAAGCTGTCGCCTGCAGGTTGCAATCCCTGCCTGAGTGCTATTTTTAGACCAGCTCCTTCATGGCTATTGATCCCAGTCACCCTCTGTTAATTACACACACACAACACACACAGCATTTGCAACTCATCTATCAATTCTGTTCAGCACCTCCCTCCTCTGAGATGTAATTTGGAGCCCTCCCTGAATCATGCTATTGATCTTTCCCAGCAACTTTGCTATAGTATTCTCCGTGTTTCAAACTATTTATAGATTATTCATCTCCTTGTCTCCCCTGGGGTATCAGAAATGGGCATCAATAATCAGACTTCTATTTTTAAGTTTATTGAAACCAGATATTTCCTCTTTTCTCGTTCTTTTCCCTCCTTTCCCCTGTTGCTGTTACATACAGGCTTCCTTCGGCAAGCGAGAGCTTCCTGCTCCATGTAGTGCTTGTAACAGTTCCGGTAATGCTCAGGTAATGTGATGCAGAAATTGCCTTGGGTGAAATCTTATTTGCTGAGTTAGTGAAATAAATTCTTCCTCCTCCCTGCATCCAGGAGTTTCACAAAGGCTTTGTGACCTCTTTTGTCTGCTCAGTCTGGGAAGCACCTTGCAGAGACTGTCTGCCCAGCGTGCACATCTGATCCATTTGCAAAGAACTGTGTTCCCACTGCCCTCTTGTATTCAGAAGGGCACCCATAGCTCTTAAACAGTGTGTATTCAGGAGTGGGACAGACGGAGTAGTTTTTATTGACGGGGCATCACAATTACGAGCTATGAGGTTCTAAGGATTTGAAAAAGACCCAAAATAAGGGAATGTCACCTGAGGCTTAGAGATGTCAGAGGTAGTTCAGCTTTGATTAAAATTATAAATTCTACCTCTAATGCAGGAGGAGGCTACAGTTATCACAGGCAAAGAAACACCAGAAGGGAAAGCCTTGTCTAAGGGCATACATGAAAGCAGTCTAAGCTTCTGTGGCAACACCTGCTGCTGAAAACCTGATGATGAAGTGGGATCCAGGTGTGTCGGGCAGGAGGAGCCCTGACTTGAAGTTCTGGTTTCACAGTGGGCCCAGAGCAGTCATGGTAGCTCAGGGGTCATGCGGCTGGGCTGCTGTGGAGCAGGGCCAGCTCTGAGCACCAGGAACATGGATTGTGTTTGCCTATGCTTGGGGAGGTTATGCTGTCATTGAGGAAGGGGCTGTGAGGTGTGCATGGGATAGGGTTGGTCTTTGGAGTGGTTGTGGTGCAGTAGTGTGGTTGGGCAGCATATGTGTGGCTGTACAGTGAGCTTTGGTGTCTGCCAAGCTGCAATGTGTGTTTGGCTGGGGTCAAGGTGGAGGGGCTTTGGATCTATGTGTCTGAGGCTGTGAGGCTGGAACTATGGTGTGTGGAGCTGTGTGCTCTTGGAGAGGCTGTGGTGTGTGAAGCTGTGTATTGTGTTGTGCTGCGCTGCGTGGAGCTGTGTAGTGTGCGGAGCAGTGTTGGGCTGTGGTGCATGAAGATCTGTGGGAGTGTGTGTTGTGGTGTTTTGTGGTGTGTGGAGATGTGTGTGTTGCGCTGTGCTGTGCGTGGCAGACCTCAGCGTGAGGCTCAGTGCCACCTGAGTCTCCCTCCGTCCCGCCGGCTCCGCTCGCTCTGGTTTACAGCATAATAGACGAAGGCGGCAGGCGCGAGTGGCTGATACAGCTACAGCCACGCGTCCCGGCCCCTACCGCTGCTCGGCTGGCGGGCGGCCACGGCCGGCGCACTGCGCCCGCCTCTCTCCGGGCTGTCCCTGAGGGAACGCCACGAGCCCGCCCCGCAGTCCCCCCCGCCGCCACCACCACCCGGCCCCGCTCGGCTGCCGAGGCGTGGCCAAGCCCGGGGGAGGCGGGAAAGAGCCGCACCGGGAGATCTCGGCGGCTTCTCCCTGAGAAGGCAGCGCCGACGGGGTTAACCCGCTCCCCCCGGCGGGCCGGGGCGAGCTCCCGCCTCCCGTGCCAACGCCGGAGCAGCCACACTAACACACAGAGCCTAACACACGCGCCGGCGATGGCTGAGGGGCGCGGGCTCGATTTTCCACGAGATGATGTCAAGAGCTGGGGAGAAGGAGGAGGAGGGTTGCTCTTTTTCTTAACGGCTTTGTTCTAAAATCATCCTAAATAAAGCAGCCCCAGCCCCGAGCGCCGGGGAAGCAGCCGTGAAAGTAGCGCCTTTTTTTTTCCTCCTCTCTTTTTTTCCAACACCCCCCCCCCCCCCC
>WAAF01011595.1:1337348-1460329 GCA_013400475.1 Tricholaema leucomelas
AATTTTCTTCTTATCTCTGGCTTTGTGTCAGCTGGGGCCAAGATCCCTGACCGCGCTCCCCGGCCGCTCTCTCCCGCGGAATCTGCCGTCTTTTTTCCAGTCCTCTCGGTTGCCTGAGAACGGAGCAAGCGCCTGCAGCCGTTCCACCCTGCCGCTGCCCCGGGCAGGTGCTCCGTGGCTGCCGCCGGCTCGCCGGGCGGGCGTCTCCTCACTGCCCTCCCGCCTCCCCCGCCCGCCGGGGCGGCTCCGCGCCGCTCCTCCCGCTCAACGCGGCTCGTGCGGGGCGCTGGCTCCCCGCCGCCAGGGNGCGCGGCCCGCCGCGCTCGGGGATGCTGCCCCCAACTCCCCGCCCGCCGCCTGACACCACCGCTGCTGCCGCCGCCCTCGCCGCACCGGACGCCGCTCCGCTGCCCGCACCGCAGCCACCTGCAGCAGCTCGACTTCTCGCCACCCGCATCGTGCCGCGGCGAAAGGAATAAAGCACCCAGCCCGTCCCGACCCACTCGGCCGGCCCTCCCACAGGCAGCCGGGGCCGGGGCGGGTCGGGTCCCCGCGGGCCGACCCCGACGGCCAGAGCCCGGGCGCCCGCCGCTTCTCGTCCCCTGCGCGCCCTTCCCGCGGATGGACGCGCTGTCGCCACCCGGCCCGCCCCGGCCCTACCGCGCCGCCTGAAGAAACTTGGGACGGCGGCGTTCTCCGCTTTCCCGCCGCGCCCCGACTGGGCTGTGGGGGACCCTTCCCAGTGCCGCTGCACCAACTTCTCGCAGGGACCCGCCCGCCGCAGGACTCCGGCCCGGGGCCGCCGGCCCCTCGGCGGGGCGCCGCCCAGTGCCCCCTTCTCGCGGCGGGTACCCCCTGCCCCTGGCCTCGGTGCTGGGGAGGAGACGGGGTGCCCTGGATGGCCCTGCGCACTGGGACGGCTTGGTTTGGGCAGGTCCTGCGCAGAGTTTCCCGGCTCCAAGGCACCTGGTCTCGGCGCTCCAGCAGCCTCCTGTGTCTCTCCTCCTCCCAGGAGCCCGAGCAGGCGGGCGGAGAGCAGCGGCCGCCGCCGCAGCACAAGCTGCCCCGGAGCAGCAGTGGCAGCGGCGGCGGCGGGAGCCGCCAGCCCTCCCGGCAGCTGCCCCCCTGCTGCGGCTGCTGCGGCCTGTCGGATCCCCGGGCGGCCAGGGGGGGACATGGTCCCCTCACTCGCCCCTTGCTGGCGGCCATGAAGAGGCAGAACGTGCGGACTCTGTCCCTCATAATTTGCACGTTCACCTACCTGCTGGTCGGGGCTGCTGTCTTTGATGCCTTGGAGTCCGACAACGAGATGCGAGAGGAGGAGAAACTCAAAGCCGAGGAGATCCGGCTCAAGGGAAAGTACAACATCACCAGCGAGGACTACCGGCAGCTGGAGTTGGTGATCATGCAGTCCGAGCCGCACCGGGCCGGTGTCCAGTGGAAATTTGCCGGTTCCTTCTACTTTGCCATCACGGTCATCACGACTATTGGTGAGTATTACACCTTGAGGAGGCCCTCTGGGACCGGGACCGGGACCGGGACCAGGCTTGGGGTGCAAAAGCCCTCTTAGTTGGGGAAAAAGGGAGAGGGGCAGGGGAGTGATGGCATTCAAGGGGTTAAGTGCTGGATGAGTTTTTTAGCTTTCCTCTCGTGTTGCGCAATTCATTGCTCTTCACGGACACTTGTTGGACTTGTCGGTGCCCCGCAGCTCTTTCCCTGGGGATGGAGCTTGTGTACCCTGTGTGGGACTGGAGAGGGCTGGGGCTGGCCTGATGGAGAGATTGATGCTGGCCAGGTGGCTATCGCAGAGCCGTGGCCTGCCTGAGTGGGAAGGAGGAGGAAAGAGGCAGAGGGACTCTATTCTGGGACTCCCCTCAGGAAGGAGGAGGCCCTGTTGCTACACTTGTCTTTGCACCTTTGCTTAAGAGATAAGGGGAAAACTTAGGCAAAAGGTAGTTGCATGAGGGTGAAAACAATGAAGGCATGGGAATTGGATGAGCTGGGAGAGCCCTTGATGTAGCCAAGCATAGCCCTGCTTTTGCAAACTTTGTTTTAGTGTCAGCAAGAGCTGTGGTGTGGGTTCCTACAGCTGTGGTCCTACTGCTGGGCTTCTGTTTGGCATTCTCGGTGTGTTCCTGAAGTTTTATTGCAGCTGGAGTGTCTGATGTGCCAGCAGGTCACAGTCTGTGTCTCCTCTTTGTGGGCACATGGCCCGACTGGCAGAATGATGCCTGCTGTCACGTCCGTGCAGCTCAGCTTCCCAGATATGCCATTGCCCAGGATGGTTGAGGGACAGTCAGTGGACACAGCCACAGGCTGTCATTTTGTGCTTCTCTGCTTCCCACAGCTAAAGCGGAGCGTTGAGTGTAAAGTTTGCTTCCCTGAGTAAAAATAAGTAAGTCAAGGCTGCAGAGTGCACACAGAACTGTGCTACAACTCTGGCTTTGGCTTGATAAGCATGTTTGTTCTTCCTGGTTTTGTGTTCATTAAGTTGGACTTATTGAGGCAATTGATAATAGTGTTCTGGATGTTCCCCTCTAACATCTGGAGAGATCTGAAAATGCCTCTCTAGCTCAGAGACTGTTTGACAGTGCGTTACACTGAACAGGACATGAAAAACTGGTTTACTTATTAGCACAAAAGGACTTAATCTTTTTACTGTTTTGGATTTGTTGCAACAAATTTGCACACTGACACCTCAGGGTGACAGTTTTCAGCAGACTGTGACATCCACTGCCCTCTGAGCAGGTGTCTATTCCACTTGTGTTTTGACTGTGTTTTCCCTGAGGTGGTAAAACAATCATTTGAAAGACAATCTGAGAGTAGGAAATCAATTTGACCTTGCAAATATAAGATTTTTTAAGGGATCATTTCTTCTTCTGTCATTAGATATATGAAATGCATATATTACTAGGCCAAAGAATATAAAGTGGAATGTAACTTTGGTGACTAGATTTCCTGTTGTTCATTACTATTTCAGAACTCTGCTTCCTCCTTGGGTCACTGATTCTCTCTTTCTTGATCTGTCTCTTGTCTCTTATGTGCTTAGTGACTACTGGACTGTTGTGCCCCTCTGTATTACAGCAAGCTTCCACGCACACAGTGCACTCGCGGTGCCCTAGCCTCCTGCCTGAGAGGTGGCTGTAGTACTTTCTGTGGTCTTAATCTCAGTTGGTGACAGGTAGAAAGGGCTGTTTTTAAAGTAGTTTGCTGTTTCAATTGTATTTTACCTGGAAACAAGCAGAACTAGCTTGGAAAGCTTTATCATTTTCTCCTGGAAAAAGCTGGGATTTGTTTGGAAGCTTGGAGCACCTCAGTCTGCAGAGGTTCTTTGGCATGTCAGAATTGTTTGAGTTTAAAGTGTGTATAGTAATGAGGAACCACTGGAAGGAAGAATGACCATAAAAATAGTGCAGAAAGACAGTCATTCTGTGATGATTGGTCATTTGGGAACTCTGCTCTGGGAGGAAATGAGATCTGTCTTCTAAAGTTTAGTAATAGTTACTATCTGTATCTTGCCTAGCACACTTCTGTTTTGTGAATCTTCACTACTAAAGTATCTTCGACCTGTTATCTGATCTACTGGTAGTCTCTGGAAGTGCATGTGTAAGGCTTTTCTTTAATTTCTTATTGATCCTAAAATAATTTGGCTCATAGAGGGGAAGAAATGGCTTTTTAATCTTTTAGGTAAACAAGAGAAGATTTCTTCTCTGTTTCCTATGCAGGGCAGTGATCTAAAATGTTCATATTAATCTTTGTTTCTTCCTTCTATTCTGACTGTGTGTATAGTCTCACGAACATTCCGTTCACGCCCTGAAATCAGACAGACTTCAAGAAGCATATGGAGTAGTGTACATGGTAGTGAATGTGCTGTAGTCAGTGGATGTTCCTGTGAAAGTGCATCACACTAACCATCACAGTATAGTTTTCAAACCGGAGTGAATAAACCCCTTCATTGCCTAGTCTAGAGATGCGTGTCTCTCCACAAAACTTGTCTCCAGAGAACTGCAGTAGTTATCGATGGACCACCAAGTCAAGCAATATGCATGTGGGAGCAGACCAATTCTTGTTTATCTTAATTGTTCTCCTTGATACTGCTGTGCTAGCAGAATGTCTGAGGCCCTTACCTCTCCACTGGCTTGATTTAAACTCCTGGGGCTTTAATTCAGTCACAGCCGTGTGTCTCTGGCCGTGTCCGAGATGGGTTCTCGGGGTCGGGGAGCGCGGGGCCGGAACGTGGTGCTGAAGGGACAGCTCCGGCCGCCACTGCCGGCGGCCCTGGCCTCTGTGCCCGAGCAGCAATCACAAAGCCGTTAGGGCTGGAGAAGACCTACGGAATCATCAAGTCCAACCTTGTGGCTTCCCGGAAAACACAGGATTAAAAAACTTGTTGGGCAGGGAGGATGAGGAACTAGAATCTTCCCGTGCAAGGTGACAGTGCTGAGCTTTGGTCAGCTCTCCCATTTCTCCTAATTACAGAATCAAAGAATGTTAGGGGTTGGAAGAGACCTCTAGAGATGACTGAGTGCAAGCTCCCCCACCAAAGCAGGATTACATAGGGCAGACTGCACAGGAATGCATCCAGGTAGGTTTGAGAGTCTTCAGAGAAGGAGACTGTGCAGCCTCTCTGGGCATCCTGTTCAGTACACCATCACCCTCACTGTAAAGAAATGTCTCCTTGGGTTGAGATGAAACCTCCTGTGTTCTATCTTGTACTCAGTGTCCCTTGTCCTATCACTGGATACCACTGAAAAGAGACTATAATCTTCATCTGAACACCTACCCCTAAAATACTTATAGTTGCTGATGAGATCCCCTCTTGGCCTTCTCAAAACTAAACAGCCCTATGTCTCTCAGTCTTCCTTCATTGGAGAGATATTCAATTTATAGCATTTGGCTTTTATTTAGAAGGTGGTAGGGGGTTGTTGCTTGTCAAGCCGAATGCTGAACGAAGAAGCAAATGGCAATCACTTAAATGGACATGGATTTTTATCACATGGAACACAACATTTTTCTGATCCCCAGGTGCAATGTTTTGGGTTTTTTGGGGTTTGTTTTTTTTTGACTGACCCAAGAACAGGAAAACATCTGCAGGTTCTGTGGCATTCAGTGAATCTGCTTTTAAATTCCACTAGCAGAAGAATGCCCAGCTTTTGTAAAGTTTTTGTCACATTTGAATTCTATGAAAGTTTTTAAGCTTTGAAAAAGAAGTAGTAAGTGTTCTTGGTCCTCACCAGTTGCTTAGTTAATTTCAGCATTATTCTTGCTTCAGAGCTAGCTAGTATAATTACCTGTCCATTTCCAGTTATACCGCCACAATGATGGCAGAGAGTGATATAATCACGTTCTCTTACAGCTACTTGTCTTTTATGAGGTATACTGTAGAATATGCCACAGAGCTAAGAGGCTGGATGTGATGAATGAAAGAACTTTATGAAATAAAAGGTAATTCCTAGGATTCCTACAAAGTTTTAATGGCCTTTTCTACAGGTTTAGAAGAGCGACTAAACTGCTTCTATGTAAGGAGGTGTCAACGGTGTCAAAATGTGTTATTGATACAGATATCGTTCCATCATTTAGGCCTTAAAGGGTGATAGTCATACTTGATTTAACACCACCAAGCTCTAGTAAACACTGAATATTTCTGGAGGCTTGTGCAGAATGTAAAGAACTGAAAGCTGTTTATGTCACCCTAAAATGAACTGAAACAACAAACAGATTGAGGATTTTTTTTTCCCTGAGAAATGACTGCAAGGGGAGCAAAATTAAGAGCGTGTGTACTGTAATTTGCCAGTCACTTTTTTTCAGGTTTTAGACCTTGGTTTTCACTTTCAAACCTACTGCAGTCAGTGATTAGACTATCCTCATGTAAGTAGGCAAAATATTTTTTAAGAATGTGGCACAATGCCTGTAATGGTAAATGGAACATTCACCTTTTCTATGATTCTATGATTCTGTTGGTAGCTCTTTAGCTACTGAGTAGCTAAACACTTGGGAGCTGTCTACCTGCAGATGAGGAGATTGCGTACTTCTGGCAGATGGTGGCCTGATAGGGAGTTTGACTCTGTGTTAATGAAGTAAGCAAACATACGTTTAAATCCACTCCAGGATAGTAGTTAAGTCTCCATATCCTTTTTTCTGCATCACTTTACTCTTCTGTGAAATGGGTATAAAAACATTAGTAGTGCCACAATGTCTCTAATTTGGCTTAGAAGAAGATAAAAGTGTTTTAATGTATGAATTATTTTGTTAGTATTACTCTGATGTTTTGAGTCTACTCTTGGGTTTTGGTGGATAATATCATTTAAAGGTGGCCTCTTGAAAAGCTTTGAGTAGAAATTCATGGCATATGAACAATTTGCAATGGAAAGAAGGAAAACATGAAATGGAAAAGGAAAGGTAGAGAATAAAGACATCAATACTTTGGTCAGTTAAGTTTTGCATTCATGACTTGCCGGGACCATGAAGGTCCTATCTCATATGACAAACCAAACAAGCACAGAGTACATTAAAGCGACATTATCATTATCAAACCCAGATGAAAGCAGACAGCAAGACTTTCTAATGATATGAAAGCTTCTAGGTGTACTGAAGTAATTAATCTCTTCGTTCACTATCTGAAACTTTGCTGAAGAATACTGGATGGTCAGGACTTGAATATCTGTTGATTGTATCTCCTGGGCAAGGAGGATGTTAGCTTCAGTAAGCCATGTGAAGATGAACTGTGTGTAGGATTTTGAGCCCCTGCGTAATTAAAATATGTGGGCGCTTTTCACGCTATATTCTTTGTCTCATGGAGATTAAAAAAAATCATAACATATTCAAAATGGTGTTCTCCTAACACTGAGTGGACTTGATGGCTACTTTGCTCGTATGTTTGGAGAAATAGCCTTTAAGTTCTTGAGAACTTGTTTTGCAGTGATGCATCCCATTCTTGCCAGAAGCACATTAGCAAAAGCTTTTTAAATATCACTGATAAGCAGGGCAAAAATACAGCTCAGACTGATGCTGAGCTGCAACTTCCTACTGTACAGCTTGCTGGCAGTGCAAATGCAATATCCAGTAAGAGTCTGAAAAGAGTTTTGAGGAAGCATTGAGAATCATCTAGGCATTCTTCCGGGTGATGGTGTCAGCAGATTTCTTTAGTGTAACTGGGCTTGAGAAATTAGTATCTTGCAGTGTCTTAGGATTTGGTGCTCTTTCATTCTCTCCTAACTATTCATAATTCCTTTAACTGGACCAAGTGAGATTTAGGTTAAGCATGAGGAAACATTTTCCAGCTGTCAGAGTGGTTGCGTGCTGGAAGAGATTGCCTAAGGAGGTGGTGGAATCTCCATTATTGGAGTATTTTAAAAGGTATTCAGGCAAAAAACTGTCAGAAATATGTGAGTTACAGTTGCCTTTGCCTTTGAGTAGGCACTTCACCTCGTGAAGTCGTTATCAGCTGTACATTCTATGATGTTCCGAATCTTCCTTCTTTCCTATCTTGAGTTCTAATAGTTCCTGGATTAACTTATCTTCCTTAAGAAAGAAACCCAAAGATCTTTGAATTTCTATTTTCTCTGCTATATGGTCTTTGATTATTGATTATTCTTCTCTGCAGTAAACCTGTTTGTGTTCCTTTGCAAGTCTCAGCATACAAATACCTATGTTTACCCACTGATGAGGCTACAAGTTAGAGGATCTGGTGAAACTCTTGGGAATGAAGTTAGGTAATGAAGAAAATGATCGTGCTGATACAAGGATGACAAGCAGAAATTTAAAAGGCAGAACTGTGAGGGAGAGGAGTTGTCCTAGGCCAAGAGTAAGGGAAGAAGTTTAGCTGTTAGCTATAGGCTTATGCCTGCTTCAGCTTTCTCTGGGAACAATGTCTAAAGATGGAGAGCTTGCCTTTTGGACTCCCTAGGATTTGGGGCAGATGATGCTGGTCTGGCATAAACCAAGGACCCAAATACTGTGGTCTTCCCTTCAAGGCAATCTTATCTGAGGTCTTTATTTCCTTCAGTGCAGGAGTGTATTCTTTCACAGATGCTGAAAGCCATGCTCATGGCTTTGAGCTAGAGTTACACAGCACTTTATATTCAAAATGCTGCACTGACATTAGGTGATTCATCTTCACAACACCTCTGTGTAAAAATTATCTTCAATTTAGAGACAAGAAAGTAAAATGACTTTCTAAAGATTCATGTTGGGAGCTATTTCTAATTGCCAACCAGCGTGCTTCTTCCTTTCAGACTACATGGCGTTAGTTTATAGCCAGATTAAACAATGAAAACTAACCAAAGGCAAAGATCCACGATGAATTCCTGTGATATTAGCAAACTCTGCAGCTTACCTTTTCTGACGTAAAATAATAGCAGAAACTGGGGCTTTGTCACATGAAGGAGCATATGCAGTTGTGGGTAATTATTTCCTTTATTGCTGTATCTCCAGTCAAAAATCCTTTAGGTTTCTATAGATTTTGGCTGAAGATCTTTATCTGGATCCAGATAGAGAGAGCATGAAATATTCCTTTCCCTTGTAACAGGTGCTAGCAAGGACACTTGCTGGTGATGTAGAACTGATCAGTAAGAGTCATTGCTGCTTGTAAGTTGAACTAAGAGGTTACAGTGGACTTTCAGGTCAAGATCAGAGTATTCCAGTGACCAGGAAATCAAGAACGGGAGTCAGGAGACCTGCATGGTTATATAGGGAGGTGCTGAGTAAAATCAAGTTGAAGAAGAAAGTCCACAGATCATGGAAGGAGGGTCTGGCCACCTGGAAGGAGTATAAGACAGTTGCCAGAGATGTAGGGAGGCTACTAGCAAGGGTAAGGTCTCCTTGGAATTCAATCTTGCAAGGCAGGCCAAAGACAACAGAAAGGGCTTCTTTAAATACACTGCAGAAGAAACCAAGACTAGAGGCAATATAGGCCCACTGCTGAATGGGATGGGTGCCTTGGTGATGGAGGATGCAGGTCAGGCAGAGTTGCTGAATGCTTTCTTTGGCTATACTCAGAAGCACCACACCCCTGAGGCCACAGAAGAAGACAAGGTTAAGGAGGAGGCTTCCTTGGTTGATGGGGACTGGGTTAGTGAGGACTGAGTTAGGGAACAGTTAAATATACTGAATATCCATAAGTCCATGGATCCTGATGGCATGCACCCATGAGTGCTGAAGGAGATGGCAGAGGTCACTGCCAGACCACTCTCAGTCGTGGTGGATAGGAGAGGTGCTTGGGGATTGGAGGAGGGCAAACGTCACTCCAATCTTCAAAAAGAGTAAGAAGGAGGACCCAGGTAAATGTAGACCAGTCAGCCTCACCTCTGTCCCCAGAAAGATAATGGAGCAGCTTATCCTCAGTGCTTAACCATATCAAGGACAAGAAGGTCATTGGGGGCAGTCAGCATGGTTTTACAAAGGGGAAGTAACCAGGTGGATAGCTGATGGAAGAGTGGTGGATGTGCTTTACCTTGATTTCAGTAAAGCATTTGACACTGTCTCCCACAGCAGCCTCATAGCTAAACTGAGGAGATGTGGTCTGGATGATCGAGTAGTGATGTGGATTGGGAACTGGTTACAGGAAAGAAGTCAGAGAATTGTTGTCAATGGGACAGAGTCTAGCCAGAGGCCTGTAACTAGTGGCATCTCTCAGGGGTCAGTACTGGGACCAATATTGTTCAATGTATTCATCAATGACGTGGATGAGGACATAGAGTGCACTGTCAGCAAGTTTGATGATGACACCAAGATAGGTGGAGTGTCTGACACACCAGACAGTTGTGCTGCCACTCAGAGAGACTTAGACAGGCTGGAGAGTTGGGCAGAAGAAGTTTAATGAAGTTCAGCAAGGGCAAGTGTAGAGTTGTTCACCTTGGGAAGAACAATCCCATGTATCAGTATAAGTTGGGGACTGATCTATTGAAGAACAGTGAAGGGGAGAAGGACTTGAGAGTCCTGGTGGATGGAAGGTTGGCCATGAGTCAGCAGTGTGCTCTTGTGGCCAGGAAGGCCAATGCCATTCTAGGGTGTATTAGAAGGGGTGTCGTTAGTAGGTGGAGAGGGGTTGTCCTTCCCCCTACTCTGCCCTGGTGAGGCCTCAACTGGAGTATTGTGTCCAGTTCTACCCCCCCCCGCCCCAGTTAAAGAAGGACAGGGGATCGCTTGAGAGGGTCCAGTGTGGAGCCACAAAAATTATGAAGGAAGTTGAACATCTTCGTTATGAAGAGAGACTGAGGGAGCGGAGGCTTTTTAGCTTGGAGAGGAGGAGACTAAGGGGAGACCTCATTAATGTTTAGAAATGTGTAAGGGGTGAGTGCCAGGAGGATGGAGACAGCATCTTCTCAGTGACACCCGGTGACAGGACAAGGGGCAATGGGTGAAAGTTGAGGCATAGGAGGGTCAATGTGAACCTGAGGAGGAATTTTTTTCACTGTGAGAGTGACAGAGCACTGGAAGCAGCTGCCCAGGGAGGTTGTGGAGTCTGACTTTCTGGAGATGTTCAAGAACCATCTGAATGTGTTCCAGTGTGATCTGCTCTAGGTGATCCTGCTCTGGCAGGGTGGCTGGACTAGATGATCTTTTGAGATCCCTTCCAGCCCCTGACATTCTATGATTCTCTTCACTGTGTGTAGAAAGTCTATTCATCTCTTTTTGGCTTATGGATATTTGAGTACTTCCAAAATTTCATATACATAGGATACTGTGATGCAAATTATTTTGTATTCATTAGCTTTTCTAGATTATAGTCCATAGAATCTACTGACTTTAAGTTAAAATGTATGGATAAAGTCCTTCCCCCAGGTTATATATACCCTACCAGGTGTCTATGACTTGATTAGCTACAACCAGTCAAAAGTACTGTCAGTGGTTTAGCTTTGTCAGTTCCTTTGATTAAAGTGAGAGGAGTCTATGGATTAGGGAATATTAGGCTAAAAAAATACCCAGAAATTAAGCTTTTCTCCAAAGTCTGTCATAAATAATGGACAGAATATTTTTAGTAAAGGTATTTTTGGTTCAGACCATTATTTCACATGAATTCTATAATTCAGGAAGCTATATTCTATAGCAGACCAATTCCTGGAAAATATCTGTGATAGCAGTTTGTGGAATTAAAGAGTATGCTGACTTTGGCATTTATACTGTTTGGTTTTTTTTAATTGAAAATTAAAGGCCCGACTGCAGGCCTGCTGAATACCTTAAACTTGGAGCAAAGAGAAGTCTTGATGAGGAATGCTGCTGCTTTTTACTCCATTTATTTGTTTTGGTGGTGTTAGTTTTAAAAATATTGTCTTCTTTCATTGCTGCCAGACCGTTAGCAGTGTCTTCTGATCTAGCCTCTTCTGATTCAGCTTCTTCTGATCCACTGAGATGCCTTTTTTTCTCAAATGTAATGAACATTTACTTCTTTTTTTTATTGCTTCAAGGGAAGACTCTACTAAGTTTCTTATTATTGTTTTTCACTTTAAGGAGTTAAGGGACTTAAAAAAAAATCTGTCTAATTGCCACAAGAAGCCTATGGAGTCATCAGCTGGTTAAACGGTTCAGTATCCTTTTTAACTGCTTTCATTATGATGATGATTAGGGCATGTCAGTGAAAGACATATTTCTGTTAGGGACTCATGTAGTTATTACTTATTAGGATGATTAAGAGGAAATAAACTGTATTGTCCTTTCAATTCCCTGCACCAGCAAGAAAGAAGAACTTCAGAGAAAAGCAGGCAGGTAGTGGGGTTAAAAGGTGTCTGGTAGGAGGTTGATTGTCTCCTTGCTCTCCCACCACAGAAGAGGATTGCTCCCTTTGCTAGCTGTGTGAGCCTTCTCAGACAGGGAGATTTCACAGAGAGCTTTAGGGTGCAGATTGATAAATGAAACTGCAGCAGTTCTCTCTAATTATATAGTGAAGGAGATTAGCTTTGAGGAAATGTTTGTAGACTGCCAGTTTAGGGAGATTATTGATATGCTGAAGGGAAGGTAGAAATGAAAGAGATCTACTCCCAAGGTAACTGGCACTGTTAGCAAGTTCTGATGCACGCTATCATTAACTCATTGATGATATGTTTTGGGTGCAAAAGGAATATTTTATTTCTTCTATGCTCTATTTTTTTTTTTAATGTCCTCTAGAAAGAATGTCTTTCTCCCACGTTTAAATCATCACAGACCATTGCTATGGGAACTCTATCAGAAATCAATTGTTGTAACAAACCTGTGACCACCCAGAGTTCTGAGTTGTCACTTTCCTGTATTTCACACTATGATGAATTATGCAAAATCAATAAATTTATGGAAATTTATACACACAGGGAACAGGCAAAACTAGAACACTTACTTCTTGAAGTGGCAAATGCAAACATTATACGGGAAGAGAAGTTTTTTATGGTTAATTATACTGCTTATCCACTAGATGGACACAGAAAGCTCCTTTCTGCTTACAGCAGAAGACCATTAGTGAGTTACAAGAGGCTTTAAGTATTTGCTTACAAAATATTACCAGACAGTACCCAAAGCACGTGGAGGGGTAGCTGTTGGTGGTCTCGAAGCCGTTAGAGGCTCTGGAGTTTTCCCAGGCTCTTTTCTCAGGAAGCTGGGAGTCTATAGCATAGTCTGTGACCTGGTTCCTCTTGATTCCCGATTCATCAGAAGCCCTACAGAGGGGCAGACATGATGCAATGCGATGTGCAGTCTTAGCACAATGTCATACTGGCTATGCAGGCTGATTGTGTGCAGGCATTTAGAGCCTGTTCCTGATAAAATCAAGGCAGTGGAGTTTACAGGCAGTTTCAGCGTGCAATGAGGCAGCAGCAGCAGCACACTGTGCTACCTGCTCATCCCTTTTTATCAATACATCCTGAGACTAATGGGCCTTTGGACATAGATTAGCCAATCAGAATGGCACTTTGCCAAGCTCAACCATATAAGGTTAAGCCAGGGCTTTTGTTTTTCTTTCTTGTAGTTGCTTCCCCCTGCACAGAAGGAGGGGGAGCAGGGGAACATGTCTGGACAAGCTAGAGTCCTTAGACTCAGTGGCTTCAGGTTCTTTGACCTCTCTCCTGTGGTTGCTTCTCTACACAGCAGAAGGTGGGGGAGAGCAGAAAAACATGCCTGGGGAAGCCAGGACATGTATAAGCCCATTTTTGGCCTGTTTAGCCCTACACACCCATCTTGAACTTTTCAGAACCAGACACGATTGAAGAAGGTGTCAGTCGTGTTTCAAAGGTCTAGGCCTCCCTTCCTTGAACTAATAAACAGTTACTGTTAGATGTTAATAGTTTTGACTGTATGGTGAAACGTAGTGAAAATAGTGTTATTGGCAGCAAAAATTCTTAAAAAAAAATTGTCTGTTTGTAACTTAAGTTAACTTTGTCCTGGTAACAAAGGTCCTGCAATAAAATGAACTCCAGCAGCAGGAAGGATGTGGAGGCCTGGCTATATGGCTTAGCATGTAGATTGTGTCATATAAGATAGTGTATCTGAAGAGCTTTAAAACCTTGTAAAGGCTTTTAAAAACTTTGTGAAGATGGTTGAATTCCCTGTTACAGTCTTGCATCAGAGAAACATGTCATACTTGCAGAGGTGCTCCTCAGTTCTCGTTCTGATCTTTGGGAACTTCTTGGGGTTCCAGAGGTAGATCAAGATTTTTAGAAGATTTCCTTACAAGGTAAGCAATATTTTCTGCTGAGGGCTAGAATTGGTAGAAGGATGTCCTTTCAGCATTATTCACGACTATTCATACATTAGAAAGCTAGTTTGCCCTATACTGCCCTAGACTGCTGAGGGCTAGAATTGGTAGAAGGATGTCCTTTCAGCATTATTCACGACTATTCATACATTAGAAAGCTAGTTTGCCCTAGACTGCTGAGGACTAGAATCTGAAGAAGGATGTCCTTTCAGCATTATTCACAGTTATTCATACACTAGAAAGCTAGGTTGCCCTAGACTGCCAAAAAGGTAAAAAGCATGTTTTGGGATGTGAAAGTATGAGGACCAGCATTTGGGGAGTAAGTGTTCGTCCTAACATTTGAAGGGATCTACCTGCCATCAATCTGCCACATCCTCAATGAAAGGCCCAGATTTACTATCGGTTTGCTCTTGGACACTAAATAGGAGTTAACATCTGCAGTCTTTGTTTTTATTATTACTGAAATGCATTAGAAACGGGATAAAGCCATTTCTAAGCAATTGATAGTTAAAACAGCAACATTGGATGTGTGCTATTGGAGGTGCCTGGAAATCCCGGTGATTTGACCCATATTCTTCAGTTGGCCTTCCAACTGATAAGAATCTTCTTAAACTCTCTCCTTCGAAGTTTCACCCCTCCTTTGCTGTTTCAGGTGGGAATGAACATCCCGAGAAAGCAGATGATAGCTGTTCAGTCTGTACTGATGCCCTGTCAGCTTTCACATTCTCTTCTGTTATTTTTATCTCACAAACAAATGATCATCCAGTCTTTTGGCAACAAAGACTGAAGCTTATGATTTGCTCTTAAATCACATCCTGCCTAGTAGTAAAAGGCCTATTATTTAAAGGTCATTTTTCAAAACAATTAGGACTTCATTAGCAAATATGTTTACCTTAATGAGTGCACTTTGCCAGTCAGAGGAAACATCGTAAGCTGGTATCTAACTGGCATAGGCCAATGGAGGCAAAACAGCAGTGTTAAAAGTCATTTTCTTTATGTACTGAACATCTAAGAAACTTATTTTAATACTTCAGAAGCATCAGGTATGATTCAGAATGACTTTGTTTTTTTCTTCACAGATATCCCCACACAATTATTTTTTTTTTCAAAACATTTGTACCACTTGTCATAGCTTAATCTGTATGGGTTGCATTTAGCTCTGGTTTGACTTGTTGGACTGGCACCAAAGATAATTTTTCCTGAAACCTCAGTCTTACTTTATTGCTGCTGTTGTGTGTTGTTGAAAGGTTTCAGAAGGTGTTTCCCTTCTCAAGAAGGGCAATAGTAAAGGCTGCTGGTACTGAAGAGGTGGATGCATGAGATACTTGGCTTTGAGTATCTAATGATAGTTATCACAGTACAAGTTGCTGACTCAAGCATATATGTACCTGATTTGGATGACTAGTTGAAAGTTGACTGCAGATTGAGTGAAAAACAGTTAAAAAATATTTCCATGATCTCTTTGAAAAGATTCCAGCCTGGAAAGCTTTTCAGATTTCATGAAACCCAAGTCTGTTCCTGAAGAAGTTGTGTGGTACAGTCAATAAGAAAGTCTGTTAAACAACAGCAAGGAAGCATTAGAGTGCCCACAGATAAAAAAAACCAATTATACTAATGAAACACTGAAATACAGTGCTTGGGGAGGGTGTGGACTTTTCTGTACTAGATCTTGAAGAACAGGGTAGGCAAGCATCTGTCAAGAATGACCTATACATGCTTGTGGCAAGGTATGGTCTAGCCTTCCTTTGCCTTATTTTTAATGGTTCTGTACACACACAAGCTGTTTGATGTTTGTCTTGGATCTTGCTTGGGATCTATGTAAGTTTATCTTGTCCTTTTTTTTGCTGAAGGTTCTTACTTCCCTGAGGGATCATCAGTGCATCGTACAATTTTGTCTCCAGCTAAATATCTGGATAAGAGTCAAACCTCTTCTCTAAGCACCAACTGTTCACTATCAACAGCTGCACCACTTTTTTTATGACCGCTGTTTGAACAGCTTTACCAGTGGCTGTTGCAGGGAAAAACAAACATGCTGCCTATCTTTAAAAAAGGGAGAGGAGAGAACATGGGGAGTTAATGCTCAGTCAACCTAAATTTGATACTCAGAAAGATATTTGACCAAGCTGTTCACCAATTGGTGTGAAAGTACCTAGGGGATAACAAGGGACAAGCTGTAACAAGCACATTTTTTTTCTTGAGTAACTTATGTTGAACTTCTCTAGGGTTTTGTTTTTCTTTTCTTTTTTTTTTTCCCAATAGCTAGCTGATAAGTGGGAGAGCAGTAAATTGTGGCATTTATTATATGTGTGGCATCATAATGGCATTGAGTTTTAATAATTACAGTAGAAAAACAGAGACTGGATTGACTTGCCACAGGTGGGTACAAAGTCTGGACATTCACACACAGTGAACTAGAGGTTGCACTGTGGCTGGACTTAATCACAGGTGTGAAAAGCACATGCACTGTGTAGATGGTTGTAAATAGGGCAGAAAACATAAACCTAGTTACTCCCTGCTAAATCTACCTCCAGATAATCTCACAACAGGATAAAAAAAAAGGCAGCCAAAATATTGATCATTATTTTTTTTGTCAAATTGGGTGAACATAACATATGCAGTCATACAGGAGCCTGTCTTTGTCTGGTTACTATTCAATTTTCCCATTAATAGCTTAGCTGATAGAACTGAGAGTACATATATTAATTGTGAGAGCAGTGGCTAGCACTTCAGAGGGCAGGAGCAGAATGCAGTGATTTTGATAAATTGGAGAAATAGTCTGAAATCATTGTGATGAAATTCAATAAAGACAAGTGCAAAATCTTATGTGGCAGAAGGAAACATTAAACATGCACATAGAAAAATGATATGAACTGAGTAGGTGCAAATACTGTAACACCATGCTGATAAAATGGATTGCCATCTAAATGTGAGCCTGTGGTGTAAGATGTTCAAAACAGGCAAGTGTTGGATGTAAGTCACAGAAAGTAGCTATTCCGTTTTGTTGGTGTTGGTAAGCTTGAAAACTGGATCCAATTTTGGGCACACAGTGTTTTGAGAAAACACAAGAAAATCAAATTGTCAAGAGAAAAACTTGTTCTGTATTATTATGAAGTGGACAGAAATTGTTTAGTTTGGGCAAGAAATATATGAAGGGAGGATTAATAACAATCTTCAAATATGTGAAAGGTTGCTGTAAAGAGGACAGTGTTTTTTTCTACATATATACCCAAACTTTACTCTTCAGCAGGGCAGACGTAGGTTCATTGTCATCTGTGAAAACAGCTGTGATATGATCTGTACAAAACCTCCAAAGTGGCAGTAATAGGATATTTATCTGAATGAGTTAAACAGTTGTCCAGCACACGTGGACTTGGTATACTTCAGCTTTCCTCAGACCTACCTCAGACCTGCTGAGGTCCCTCCAAACCATGTGTTGCTTGGACTGAGTGGCTGATAGCTGCTATATGGGAGCTGATGGATGAGTTGAATAATCCCTAAGTGACAGATTGAATCACAGAATTAATCATGTAGGAAAGAGACCTCTGAGATCCCTTTGAGGATCTAAGCATCCTGAATCAGGTCAAGTAATTTACTGAGGTTTCTCCCAGCCCTCAGCTTCTGGAAATAGACACTCTATGGATGTTTCAGAGTACTGTGCTAAATGTACAGCAGCACTTGCTATCTGGCAGTGGACTTCATTATTATGGTCAAGGCTGAACTTGCCTCGTAAGATAGTTCTACTAGAACAGGCATCCACATGCATCTTGCAGCCTCCACTTCTTTTGGATTTTGGGTTACAAGTTCTGTCATGCTGAAACAAAGATGTTTCTCCTCCTTCCCTAAATTCCATGCATGCAGACCAGCAATTTCCATAACACAGACAATCACCCAATCTGTTATCTTGGCAGACACCAATGGCTTTCTACTTTGGAGGGTGGAAATCTGTCCCATAATACACCTGTGCAATATATGGCAATGGTGATTTTGTTGCTAACCCCTGCAGCAATCAAGTTTATGCCCTCAAGCATGGGATTTGATTATCTTTGTCATTATCTTAGCTACAAATGTTATTAGCAGCCATAAAATTGTCCATTAAAGTGAGAGGAATTACTTGCCTGCACCAAGGGGAGAACAGATAATTTACTACACAGATTTTAAGCCCAAATGCACATTTTTTTCCAGAAGAAACTGTCAAGCCTTTTTAATGCTTCCATGTTTGTATTTCAAAACCTGCTTCCCCCTCCATGGGCTTCAGGTTTGGGTCTTTTACCGTAACAGTGAGACAGATGCATGCTGTTCTTGAAATAACATTAGAGATCATGACTGTGTATTTCTTCATGTTCCACAGCTTGCATTAATTTCCCCCTAATTCTGGAAGTGCAGGTGTCCAAACTTTGAGTTCCGTAATTTCTATACTTCAGAGTTGGTCCAGGCTTCATTTACACACAAACGATTTTCGATGGCTTGGGTGACTTGGCCCCCACAAACTGACTGTACATCACTGGTTGAGTGTGAGATCAGTTGTTCTGCTCCTGGCAGGGTCTTTCTTGCAAATTTTCTTGATACTATAAGGTGAGGTTTTTATGAGAAGAGATGATGTATTACAGGGACCTAGAAAAGATGCTGTGTCTGAGTGGGTGAGATCCAGGGTAGTGTCTGAAAAATTTCTTTGTTTTCCTCGGGACTAGCTGATTCATTCCCTTCCCACCACCCTGTTAACTCCTGTTCATATATCAGTTCACCATAAAGCTGCTTTTTTATTCCCCTGTGGTATTGTGTTCCCACCCACTTCCATCAACAGGGAGTGGGAGAGACCACCCACATCTTTCCCAACAGACAAAAATGGTGGATCTTGACAGACTGAGACACATTCTGATCACAACTGCTCTCTGTAAGTCCTGTGGATCTTGGTTGTTTGGGTGTGTTTGTTAGCTTTAAACTAAGATGAATGTGTGCAGAATCTGGTCTGGAGAGCCTGTATTTTGAAGGAAGCATCCCTTCCTACTCACTAAAAAAATTCACACACATGCAGTGTAGCATCAATATTAGCTCCTGTAGCAAATGGAAAATGTGGCAGTAGCCTGAAAGGAAAAGAAAATGTTATCAAACAGGGCTTAAAAAAGTAAACAAACATCATATAACCAACAAAATCAATACAATTCCACATTAACTATTACAGATATCTCTGTCATTCTGTCCATTATACTGTGCCAATTTCAGTGCTGTGGAAAATGCATAATCCAGAGGATATTACTTCAGAGCTTGGTATATCAAATGCTGGCTTGGATGGAAGATCTGACAGAGATTTGTATTAAATAAGAGAAGATGTTTTCTGCTTCCACCCCCCCCTAAAAAGCATTAACTGAACCAAAGAAATTCAAATATATATATGCAAAATGGTTATATATTTGTGGGTGTTACAACATTGTTAGAAACAACTCCTCGCAAGTTTTTCTTTTCCTGACTTAAAAAATGACTTTGCAAGAACAATTAAGTTCAGACTGTCCAAGAAGGGACTATCTTTCAGCTTTCTGCATCTTTAATGCTCAACTGCTCTTCTGCTTGGATGAAATCCTAGATGGAGGAAGATCCTTATGCTTTCCAGTCTATGTCTCATGGCCTTCTTCCTTTATTCTTCTCATCTTCCAACACAGTCAGTAATATCTAAGCTGCTCTGCAGGCTTCTCTGCTGAATTCGTTCAAGCTGAGCTGCCCTGTGCTGCTGATGGAATTTCTTCTGTTCTTTTGAGAACTTGATGTCCTGGTTGATCCAGGAGGCAAGAGACAGAACTGCAGAGAGAGCAGTTGGTTGGTGATCTTTCCAACCGGAAGACCTGTCGAAGTGGAATCTGTGTTAGGTTTAAAAGGAGAAAATGCTTCTGTGACCTAAGGCCATTATGTGGTTGCCAGCCTAATATACATAACACTGGGGGAACGTCGTGTGTCTTTTTGAATGGTGACTTGCGTTGACAATGCTGAGTTCTTTGCTAAGGACAACCTGGCAAGTTTTCCTGCACAGCACAGTTGTAGAAAACTTGAAAAGGAACAAGCTGGAAATGTCTATTAGGACAAAATGGACCATTGCTGGGTTTTTTTGGTGGTCTTCAAACTTTAAGTGATCAGAAAAGGTGTCCATGATCAATTACTCTGTCAGGGAGCCCCAGGACCTGTGCTGCACTGTTTGCTTTTCTATTTAGAAAGGTAGAATTGCCTGAAATCTGGATAGATAAATAGATAGATGATTTATTTTCTTTTGCATGTAACCTTTTAGTGTGACAGACTTCAGTCCTATTACAGTCCTAACAGTCCCACAGACTTTCTGGGAGGTCCACAGCCTTTTGTCTTGAATGGGAAACAGACAACTTTTGTCTCTGACTTCTCCTTCACCTCCCAGCTGCAGTGCCTGATGTTGTAGATCTTGCTGGTCAGAATGCCTGCAGCATATGTGGGTCCTGGGTTTCTTGCCTCTTTAATGGCATTCTCTGAGCTTGTATTCAGAGAAAGACAGAAAGATCAAAGGCTGTGCAAGTGCATTGCATGTGATTTTGCTTACACCAATATGAATCGATTGACTTCACTGAGTTATGAGGGATTTACAGCTAGGGGAGAACAGATTCTGACCTAATGGCTCCAAAAGAGGCTTTTCTTGGATGAGCAATGTAATTAGAGCACTGGAACAGATTTCATGACTCATCTGTGGGTCTGCAGTCTTTTCTGCAGTTCTAATAGGGTATTCACTAATGTCATACACTTTCATTTCACCTACGGACTGATCTAAGGTAGTACCAACATTTGCTTGAACAGGCATCTCTGTGCATCTGCAAAGCATCTTCTAATGTCACTATGCAGAGCATCCTAGGAAGGGACCAGCAAGCTCTCAGGGCCAGATACTGGGATAGGGGAAAATTTCCACTTTCCTCCTGTGTTGGAGTAGAGCAGAGGATTAAAATAAAGAAGAGAAATGAGATAGGGGCCGGTGAAGATGGATTGATGGCTGGATCCACTTAGTAATTCCAAATACGCTTCTTAGCAAGGGGTAAAATGGTGGCACACATGGGCCAACATCAACCTCCTTTATATATACAGCTGGAAAGCAGTACACAGATTCATAGAATGGTTTGGGTTGGAAGGGACCTTAAAAAGCAGGGACACCCTCCACTAGACCAGATTACTCAAGGCATCATCCAGCCTGGCCTTAAACAGCTCTAGGGAGGGGGAATCCATGAACTCTTTGGGCAGCCTGTTCCAGTGACTCACCACCCTTACTGTAAAGAATTCTTCCTAATATCCATTATAAATTTGCACTTCTCAAGCTTCGATCCATTCCCTCTTATCCTCTGGCATGCATTTGAGAATCAGCAAAGCTCCTTTTCAGAGCTGATTCGAGGTCTGAGGATGAAATGTATTTTGTTAGAAGATATCAGTTCTCCAGTACTGTAAGGCACTAATTTGGGAAACTTTGTTGAGAACATTCCCTGAGTTTGGGGAAGAAGAGGCAATACTGGACTGAGCATGAATTTGAAGTGGCTGGACGTGAACATAGTGACAAGGTTCCATCAGGCACAGAGGCATGATGGAGAGGTGGCAGCATTCAAGAGGAGGTAGTGCAGTCCTGGCTGCTGGTTTTCCTTTGGTTCCAGTGCAACAGCAAATGAGAGTCAGAGGCCAGCTGTTACAGTTTGGCTGGTGTTCCTAACCACATGTATGGTTGTGTCAGGGCTGAGTAGGAAGAATCCTTTTCCTTATTGACTATGTATTCCCACCTTTTTCTTATTCATCTCTTGTTTTGTCTGAGCTTAAGCTGTGAGACCTCTTCAGCACCTTGACCATTGCAGTGACTGGCAGCAGTATCTTTGGTTTGGTCCATCAAAGTAACAAGGAGACAGTAGTTTCAGGAAAAGGTAGGAGGGCAGTAATGTGATGGACTAGAGTTTGGCATGGAATGGGAGAGGTGTGGCAGAGACACCTGTCATCATTGAAGGTTTTTCTAAAAAAATTAGGGGCCATTGATCTGGGGAATCCAATGGAGGTGCCTACATATATGCAACTATCCTTTGTGTCTTTCTGCTATATTCTGAAGTCTTTAAGATGCTGCTGTGGTACTCAGCACAGATTGTAAGGCTCACCTGGGAAGAAGGTGAATTGCTATATGCTGAATTGTGTGCCTCACCACTTGGCAGTGACAATAGCACAGCTGTATCTGCAATTGGATTTGATGTTGGTTTTCTTCTGATCTCCCACTCTGAAACTTGGAGCCAGTCATTATGACTGGTCCTGTTCTTGGATTCAAGCCCTTCTGCATTGGGCTCTGTACCAGCATGAAATTCAGGGTCATTTCAGAAAAGTGTATAGAAGACCACAGAACTAAAGCTGTTTTCAAAAGTAGCTTTTGCACTTAGGAGGCTAGTTTCCAAGCCAAGTAAGCTCATACCTGCCAAGTGGTTTTGAAAGCAGGTTGTTGGGGATGTGAAGTCATTGAAGAACATATGAAAAATACACCTTTCAGGACTGTTTGAAAAAAAGGGGTACAGGTGCCTGATAACTTTGAGTTCTCTGGTAATCCAGCTCTTCAGCTACCTATCACACAAACTTCTCTTGGAAGATTTTCCTCTCCTCTTACTTCTGAGGGAGTAAGTCACCATGTAAAATATTAATGGAAGTTGCAGTAGCTGCTGGTCTGCTTGTACATACAAGTTAAAACTGTTTTTTCTGTATGGTGACTCATGAGGTACCAACTCCTGTTGATATTCACAGGAGCTTGATGAATACCTGTAAAGCACAGGAGTAAGTCACTGCCTTGGAGAAATTTCCGCTGCTTTGAAAAAGACACAAATGAGTGCATCAAGGAATAGGATAGAAAGAGAAGAAATAATGAAAATAATCACAGTTGTATTCTGGTAATTGCTCTCAGTTGTCACTGTCACTCACTAGTTGAAGAATTTATCATAAGAAAGATGCTGGCTTTGTGGATTCATCCAGGGACATGTTTGGTGTCCAAGATGATGTGAGGACAGTGCCTGGAGACAGTTTTTGAAGAAGCCAAAAAATGCTAGTCACAGCTGGCACAAATGGCATTGCAGATGGGGAAGTGGGTGATGAGAAATGGGAGCTGGGAAAAATAGATCTAGGCTTTGTGGTCATGAAAACCTTGGAGATGTGGGGAAATAGAAAAGTCAACAGAGAGGGAAAGAAGAAGTTCTTGACAAATTGTACTGCTCAGAAAAGAAGTGTTGACCTTGGTTTCCTTTGATGCTTTTTAAATACAGGTGAGGACATCTCACCTGAATGGGGCAGCCTGAAGGTACAGAACACAGAAGCTTATAGGAGTGCTGTTTAGAATGATTAGGATTTGATGTACCTTTCCTGAGATGCCAGTGGTCATCGAATTTGGCTGAGGATGTTCTTTTTGCCTTGCATGTTTTTGGGGAATCGAATGCAGGATGCACTGTCGTTTCTGAAAGAGTCTGCAGTTACGTATTTTATTTTTAAAGCTTCCAGGAATAAGCACTTATTTAGGTACCCACACTACCTGCACTGCACAGCTATCTGTAATATGGTCTAACAACATGAGACACTCACGTAGGTCACGAAGCTGCAATGTAGGCAGGGGTTGAAGCATCCCAGCACAGTATCGCTTGAACCTACAGGTTCTATATGCTCTCTGCACTAGATTCAGCATCTTAACATCAGCCTCATTAGTTCATAGTGGTCACCAACACCTGTCAGCAAACACTGGGGTTAAAACTCCGGTGGAAAGGTTGTAAAACTCTTCCCACATTTTTTGACCTGTAAAGGTATTCAACTGTGGAAACAGTCATAGCTCAGCAGGATTAGATAATGTCAAAGTAGAAATGCTAGACCTGTGGCATTGAAGACAGGTCATTGATCAATAACACACAGTCCTAATTTTCCAAATCTATGTTCTCCTTCATGACTTCACCTGGATTTGCAGACACTTTCCAGCTTTGAGTGTCTTGAAAGGGACCTATGAGAAGGGAAGCCACTGTCATGAGTGTGTGTCAGGTACCCCTGGTGCTTCTGTTTTCAGTCTGGGGGCAGGGACACGTAAGCCTTCCTAGAGCTGTTCTCTACATTAAACCACACTTGGGGAGTACTAAATGTTATTAGTTGTGTGACTGAAGAGAGCAGAATTACCTCAGGGAAGAAGGAACTTGTCAAATCCACTCTCCTGGCTGCATCGCCCCAAAGAAGAATTTTGATTGCAAGCAGCAGAATTCGAAGCTGCTGTGATGTTCAGCTGCCGTCATTGTAGTGCTGGGGCAGACATGCTTCTCTGGTTTGTGTATTTTGAGCACGTTTCAGTAGTGCTCTGAGTTCACTTTTTTCCTCTTCCTCTACAGTGCCAGTCATTGCCTTTTCTTCATTTTAGTGATTAATTACTCTAAATACTCCTGCTCCTGGACTGCGAGAGTACAATTTCTGAGCTGTATTTCATTTGAACTTGCAATGCAAGTACAAGTGAACTTGGGGGAGTGCACACACCCACATATTGCTAGGTAGAGATGGTTGCCAAAAGGACACCAAGTAAAAGAACAGTTAGTTCTTAAACAAGGGTATAATCTAATAAGCTGAAAAAGAGAAAATTACATATTGGAATTTTGAGTGCCTTCCCCCTCCCCCTAGTTTCAAAATTTACAGCTAGTACAACCCCTGACTAGAGCAGTGATTCAAATATATATAGACATCTGTGCTTCTAAGAAAAGGAAATGTGTCTGTTTGGGGAGCTATGTGGAATGAGTTGGTGGATCTCAGTCCAACTCCTGGGAGCCAGGTTTTCACATCACTCAAAGCCACCCCCTCTCCCAGCCTCCCTCCAAGGCTTGTGCCAAGCTCTTCATCTCTTCCTTGTATGATCCCACCTGCCTTAGCACCTTCTGCAGAGAGAGAATGTTTCTCATTTTCGATTGTGGTCCTTTTGGGCTGGCACTGAGACATGCTGCTTGCCTCTCAGCACTGCGTGTGGAGGCTAGGGTTGGCTATTTTCTTGCTCTCTCCTCCTGGCTGATCTCTTGTACATTGCTCCTCACAATCCCTGTGTGTTAGACACCTCTAGCTGTCCACATGACTGGATTTGCCTAGCTTGTGCCAACATCTTTGCAGCATGCTTTTTAGCAGCTAGAAGGCATGGTGCTATCTTGTTCTAGGATGGTGATATGTCTTCTGTCATAGGGTGGACATGTTGATATGCACCTCTCCTGGGTTCAGTGTGCCAAATGTATCAGGGGCATGTTGCCTGGGATGAGGTAGGACAGCCCTTCTTTACCTTTTCTATCCCTTTGCTTTGTTTTGTTATAGGCAAAAAGCTTTAGGACTTGCAAATAATTTAGAATCCCAAATATTTGAGGACTTCTAAATAATTTAGAATTTTTAGAACCTAAAAATAGAATGTTATTTTGTGTTGTCTGGAGGTTACAATTACCCCCTCAGCTCCTAGGTAGAAAATCCGTGGCTTGATGTTGCCCTCCTTCATCTGTTCTTAGGATATCCATTGCCAGGACCCTCAATCTGGTCTTGTTTGTGTGCTGCCTTCCCTTACAAAGCTGTCGCTGTGCCTGGGTGTATTTGGCTATTTAACGATCCCTCTGTGCCCCTTGAAAAAGAACAACAGTCCTTTCTGATGAATGCAGCACTCTGCAGGCTGAGTGCTTTTACCTTGACTCAAAAACTTAAAAGGAAATGTTAATTGCTTTAGTGGTGTTATTGTTGAAGAACGCACACCTGGTAGACTAGCTCAGAAAGATGAGTCCTGGTGCTGATAAGGGAGAGAGCAATCTATGCAAGTCTGTGAAAAGTCAGTAATGCCCAGGGCAAATTCAAAAGCTAAATGGAAAATATCTCAGTTATTTGCTTCCTTGCTGCTTTTGTCTGGAGATGACAGAGCTGACTGGCATCTCAGGGCTGTGTTAACTTCTGCAGCGCTTTGTCACTGGGTCTGGGCTTCTTTGGTGTGCTGCCTGTGTTGCCTTTCACCATTATGGCAAATAGCTGGCTGCAATGGAAATGCAACAAGGAGAGCGAAAAGAGACTTTGTAGGGAATGTATTACAGAAATCATAAAGAACATGGGCAGGTACATGCTTCTCTTTTAGAGTTGGAAATGCTGTGAATAAAACAGCACAATGAAATTCAATATTCTTTGAAGTGTGGGGGATTGAGTAGGTCAAGAAAAGCTGGCACAGCTCTCTGAGAGCCTGGATTCAGAACCAGGGCCTACAGCCCCTGAAACATGAGGATGTCCCAGCAAGTTCCCTTTCCCATCTACCATAAAGCCAAATCAGCATGGCCTTGTAATTGCTGGCGTTTTGAAAGATAAGTGATGTGTCTTCATGTCTTTTCTATCTCTCTTTGGTGCTCAAGTGGCCTATCCTATACTCTTCTTATGCCTCTGCTGTTTTCTTTATTTGTTTCATTCAGTGTTTTAGATCTTCCAGTTAGAACAGTTGCAGTTTTGCATGTGGGCAGAACCACTTCAACATCTAATACACATTTAGGTATCATTGGGATCAAAACTAACAGTTTTGTTGAAGCAAGAGTAGGTAGGGAATAAATACTTCCTACCTCTAGAATTAAAAATGTGCCATTCTATAGAGAAGGATCCCATAAGAGAGAGTAGAAAGGAGGGAGGCATGATGCTGCAGTGTGGTGATCAGATGAGAAGGAAGGCTTTGACTCTGGTTTTTGTTCCCTGCACTGATTCTGGATATTTATTATTTGAATACAACACTTTAACAGTCATGACAGCCACATCTTCCAAGCCCCTGACACAAGGTTTTGAATTTTACTCCAGCACAGAAATCATTGATCTAACTCTGCTCTGGGTGCCCATGGAACTTAGTGCTTCTATCCTTGATGTTTGAGTTTCCTACAAATGAAACAGCAATGTAACACTACCTCCCTATTCCTCTACATGTGTTGCCTACACATGTCTCTTACTACATTTGTGTAGTGCATAATATATAGATGCTTGGCTGGGGTTTTAAAAGCCAACTCAAATCCAGTGAACTAATGTGTTATCTCAATTTCTGTGTGCATCTCCTGTTGTTATCCAAATTCCTGGATTGGTTTTGATGTTTTTTCTTCCTTTACAAATGCATGCTTATTCTTCCAAAGAGGTTTTAATGGGCAGGAAGAATTAAGGTAGACAGTCTGGTAAAAAAACCCAGACATTTAAGTAAAAGCAGCAGCCTAAATTACTGTCTCACATTATTGCTGTATGGTGTTACTGCCTACAGTACAAAGTGGAGCTGATTGGTATCAAGTAGAATAAGAAATGCCCCATTGCATGCTATGTGGAAATGATGGTCTTCTGCATGAGAGCATGGTAGAAGCTCTATGAGAGAAATGCTTACTGTCTTACATGGCTGCCAACTGGTTATAAATGACATTTATTTAACAGTATAATGCATACAACAGAATACCCAAAAAAGATAGTTTATAATCAGTTCATCTTAGTGCTGGTCGATGGGTCAGGAGTAAAACAACATTAAAAGCACCCTGTTTGACAACGGGAAAGGAAAGAATCTATGGTTTGTGGAGTAGAATATAAATTGGCCTGAGCCAATCTTAGGAAAAAAGGTAGCTTTATTCTCTGAAGACTTCTAGGCTGCCAAATCACCCCCCACCTGATTTTGTTTTAAACTCTAACACTGATAGACTTGCTCCCTTTGCATTACTTTTTTTATTTTCACTGTACCTCAAACTCTTCCCTCCTCCTCCCCTTTGCTCTCTTTTTGGGTTTTAGCCCATGTTTTGTCTGATGCCAAAGGATTATACAGCAGGCAGCCGTTACATATCAGAACCATAGCCTCCAAAACTGTGTACCAGCCTGACATATTCAAAACATTCCCAGAAAGCCCTGGGCTTTGAGTATTTAATCCTAGCACAGGTTAATGCTTTCCCTGCCCTGTAACCTTTTATTCATAAGTAACAAAGACTATGGTTGGTGTTCTAATAGTGCTGCAGCAGGATGTTCCTGCTTGGGTTTAACACCACAGTTGTGATGGTGTTTGTATGGATCTTCCATCTTTTTCAAACTGGTCTCTTTATCTGGGATGGTCCTTCTTTGTACTTGTTGTTGTTCCAAGGAGACCAAGTATTCAAGAGACAGATGTACTAGTCAGGTAGTGGTGCTAGTTTGAGCATTTAGCAAAAGCAACCTGGTTGGTAAATAGTAGGGGTTCAATAAACAGAGCAGGACCTGCACAATCAGATTTGGCCCAAACAGTTGATGGTGATAAGTTCCTGTTATACATGAAAAGAATCTGTTAGGGAAAACTGTTTGGGTATTTTCTCCTTCGGACGAAGGGAAACCTGTCTGAGGGCTGATCCATACATACTGGGTAATGCAGGAGAATGGGGAAATCCAGTGTATTCCAGAGAGAAATCTAACTTTAGCTGAAAGAGGTTAAATTCAGAGTGTATAATACAAGCTGTTAGGAGTTTTCTGTTCTAGGTATTACTATTGCGTGTCCAAAGACAGAATTTATGAGAGAATCTACAGTACATGAGTACGAACCCAGCGTCACCTGGGAGTCCCTGTTCTCATCTCCTCTGTGGGGAGACAAACTGTTTGTTGTTTTCTGAGCTATTGAATCACCTACATTGGAGATAGTTGGAACAAAGTGTGAACTGAACTTGTAATAGTCATTATTGTAAATATTGTTTTAGATTAGACAGATAATTCTCTGGAAAACTCTGAGTGTAATAGATTGGGGCGGATTGTGCTAGTTTGAGGCTAACTGGAATATTTTAGTGAGAAGAATTAGGTTGTGAAAAGGAAACAGTGGTGATGTTGACTTCACTCACAGGCTTGCTGAGATATATAAAAACAAGAACATAAACATAGATAAGACATTGTGGGTCTTTGTCGCAGCTGGTGCCTGTACTTCTCCCCCTGTCCTGCTGCTGTGTAACTAATCCTTCTGCTTTCTAACGCCCCGTGCTGATCCTCTGATTTCACCTTGCATGTAAGGCAAACTCTGGGATAAAGTGGAGGGGTGGAAAGGAGGTGAAAAGGTGGTTGGGAAACTCTCCTAGGGACTCTGGTTTCTGGGAAGGGTGTTGTGTTTCTGTATTACCTTTAACTTGTACATTTCTGTATGTAGTTGTATATCTTGTAAATACCTGGTTGTATATTGTGATAAGCTGTAAATATAAAGCTTCATTTCTTAATTTTCAGCCGTCTGGGTGATTTCATAAGTGGGGGGCAGGTAACACTCAAACCGTCAGAGAGGTAAACATAGCAACTTGGGTAAGATTCATGTTATTGCTTTGCTAATGGTTCATTAAGATGTGTAGAGAAGAGTTAAGTCCAAGTGAGAGGGAAGAAAATACTTGTATGTCAGGATATAGTGGTATATCCTGTATGTCAGGATTCAAGTCCTTCCTGTTTCACCCACTCTAATGGTGGTACCTGAAATTTCATCCTGCTTCTAAGAAATGCTAGGCAGAATTGATACTTCTACTATGTCTTTTATTTAAATTATTGTATATTCAGCACCTGTCCTCAATGCTGCAAGGAAGTCCAGATGGGTGTCCTGCTTTTTAAATTATTGTATATTCAGCAGCTGTCCTCAGTGCTGTAAGGAAATCCAGATGTGTGTCCTGTGTGTCTCCCAGAGAACAACCCTCTCCCTGGCACTGATGTTAAGCACCATCCCAGCGCCATCAGTTCTGTTCCTAAAGTGAATGGGAGCCCTTAATATGTACCTGCAGATGCAATGGGAACTTCAGATGTACATCCTGGGATCTGTATCCTTGATAAAATCTAAGCAGGCAAAGAAGAAGAGAGAAGAGGGAATGTCTTGTTTCACTCAAGTTATGAGGACAAGTCTGTCCTCACAAATTCACGTCAGATATATGTTACAGGCAGGCGGCTGACTGTTGCACACACTCTACTAGAGTAGTTACTGCTAGAAAGCTGCAGAAGGTAATCTAAATATCTGTCACATTGTTATGGCTGCTTGAGGAAGGCAGGTTTCTCAGCCACTTCCAAGCCAGGTGGCTGCAAAAGAAGCTTAAGAAAGCTGTATGGTAGTTTGAAGGCTGTGGATAAGATCACGGTGGTTATGGGCACTGAGGAAGGCAGCTGGCAGGTGAGCCCTGGTGAGCAGATGATGACTCCCTCAGAACATACCCTGGGCTGTTGAAGTAGGAACTTCATTACAAAAAACTTCGGGGAGCCCAGTATTGTGCTTTGCCACTTTGAAGTCATGTAATACTTTTCCCAATATCCTGTGAGCAGGAATAAAGTAACTGTAGTGCTTTTCCTTTTATTCCTGACCTGCATCACAAAGACGAAAGCAGTGATGTTGTGACTCAGCCAACCTGAATGAGCCTGACAGTTCGTGTCTCTGATGAGTTGGGACTGGTTTATGATAGGAGTCATTCACTCTTTGGTGCTTTTCAAGCAGTAAGGCCTTCAGAAATGTTCCTAGTGAGGCAGAGATGAGGACACTTAGCAAAAGCCAGTTCTAACTGACAAGAAAAAGCTGTAAGAAGCTCCCTGTTCTTGGTAGAAATGTAATATTGACACAAGGAAGACGGAGTTGGGAAAATGCCTCATTCCAAAGTGCATTTATCCATGCTAAAATGCTTCTATAAAAGGCATCTTGGGAATCTGTATTTATTCCTTCTCAGTGAGTTCTAGGCTGGGTTTTCTTGATTTTCAAGTCAGCAGTGTGTCTTTTTTCCACTGCCAATCGCATAAACTCAGATGGGATCTAGAAATCAAACAGTGCTTTCTCCCTCATGACTGTCACCTCCACTAATATCCTACACTCAGCACATGGGAAACAATTTTGCAGGTGACACGTGAGACAGTTTAGCTACCAGTTCAGCTACCCCACCACAGTGACTCTAGCTTACTAAGAATAGTAAAAAAACAGCCCCTCTAAATGAAATCAGAAGAACTAATCTGGAGACATGACACTTTGAGAAAGGAGGAGTTGCTTTTTCACACACTATGATGGTAACTATGGACTTACTACCTTGTTTTGTCCTGATTCCCACACTCATGTTTAAAATTCACTGTGGTGGAAAGCTGATGAATCTGTGCTTGTTTTGTGGTGGAGAAGAAGAAAAGACCACATATGTATGTGTTTTCCCTCTTTTCCTAGGGTCATATAGATTTTCCACTTGTACACTGCAGAATGTGTAGGCTAGGATGTGCTGTGTCTTGAAGGATGCTTGGCAAGTGATTTCTAAAGGGGAACATACAAAGGTGGTATTAGATTTACATTTGTATCTCTGGGATTTTGACTAGGTGTCTGGGCCAGTTGAGGGTCTTCAAACTGTTATGGGGAGAAGGAGAATCACTTGTCTGAGTTATTTCTTGTACAGCTTGAAATTAATTTTATGCTTCTGAGGGCTTTTGCTCCTGATTTTGCGCCCAGTTTTGATTCGCCTTTCGTAGGACCACAGGATAGTTTAAGTTGGAAGAGACCTCTGTTGGTCATCAGTCCATGCCTCTCCAAGCAGACACAGTCCTGAGTTAGTTCAGTTGCAATCCAAAACACATTTTTAACTGGCTGGAAATTTGCACAGATTCTCTGCCCTGTTTGGTGTAAAGATTTTGATCCTAATGTTTAACTTGAGTTTCTCTCTCTGCAGTTTGTGATCATTGCCTCTCATTGTGCCGCTCAGTTCTAGGTATACAGCTCTCTTCTCTTGACCTGCTACTTATGTTTTTACTAGTGCAGCCTGGTGGCTGTTGCAGCTCATCTTCAATTTCTCGTTCACCAGGACCCTCAGATCTTTTTCTGCAAAGCTGCTCCCTCACCAGTGATGGTGGGTTTCAGGCCTCTCATGACAGTTTCTGCTTGTGCTTCCAGAGGATCACAGGGGCAAGAGCAAGGGGCTGGGAATCCAGAATATTAGCAGAAAGGAATAGAAAACCTTCGGCAAGGGGTCTGTCACTGAAGGGCAGAGTAGAGCTGTTTCTCTTTGTAGCTAGAATGACGTTTTTTCCTCCCTCAGTGTAGAACTGCTAAAAAAAAAATTGCACAGTATCAGTTGTAGCAGCAGCATTACAATTTGCAAACACACTACGTTAAGCAGTCAGTGTGAAGCTGCACGCTGCAGCCTGCAGGTTCCTCCACTGATTTCCACTGAATCCTCACAGATGTCAGATAATTCTGAGAGATATTAAAAAGAGGCTTCTCCAGGAAAGATCACTTTCCATGATGAGCTGTTCCACTGATGCATGGGCCTAGAGTTTGGAGCAAGCTCATAATTTTTACCTTGCATTTTCTGTTTTATCCCTTCAGTTCTTGCTATCTTTACTACCTCAAGTAAAGTGTTCAATCCTCCCAATATTTACAGACTGCTAGAAAGGCCCCATCGTAGGTTAGATATAGTCAAACCATATAATTATTTGATTGTGTTGAATCTCCCTTTGTTAGTTCTTTCCATCATTGAAATAATTACTCTTGTCTTTCCTTGGATTTCCTTATCTTGTACAATTAGTTATCCTCCTTTTCTGGGCCAGGGAGTACTGTGGAGAAGCAATCACAAGTGAGCCTTTTCCTTCTCATTTTTTCACCAAAACATTCACGTCAGTTATATTTTGTTACTGATTTTATTTTGCCTTTGCTGATGTGTGAATGCAAGGGTGATGCATCTGTGTCAGGAAGTAGCATATTGAACTGGGGATGTCTGGAACCAAAAAACCTATCTATAACTTAGATTGAAATGGAGGAGCAATGTACTGGTCTTCATATTTCTCTCTGCCGTTCAGAAACACGGGTTTTCCCAAGCTCAGCTTAACTAACATCAAGGACCATCACAGCTCAAAGCCCAAAATCAAACCAGCAAGAGGGATGAGGACAGGGGACTACAGAGTCACCTTCCCAGTAGAGTGAGAGGATGTTTTAATGTATATTTCCTGTAGGGTTTTCTGAGCAAGGGGTGTTCAAGGAGATGTGTTTCACTAATGCATGTTAACAGACTGCTCTAGTCCTCAGTGATAATATTGATGGAGAAAATGCCCAAGATGGAAGATTTTGAGATTAATTAATTCAGAACAGTTCAAAATGCCTCAGATTGTGAGAGAACACACAGAGGCTGGTGGATAATGTGCCAACTTTGGCATCGATTTTAATAGTTGTGGTGGTGCCTGGGATGCCTTGGCTGAAGATCCAGCCCTCACTTGTGTGCTCCCATACATAGGTACAACTAGTAGCACGCTGCAAAGAGACACTGTTGTTGAGAGCAACATTGCAGGGCCTGATAGGAGTTTGCTCAGCCCTTGTTGTCTATTTATATTCAAGCTAGCTGACAAAATGCTGTGAAGTAGGCACCAAATTGAATTTCAAGGGGAAGAGGATGCTTGTTCCTCAAACAAGAGACAAAGGGGAGAGAAGGCTGCTTTGCCTTCTGGTTTCGCAGCACAGACAGCGAGTTGGAGACTGCCTCGTGGGGGGGTGAACTGTGGTTCCCGAGCTCCCTCCAGAGGCACGTTGGCTCCCCGCTCCCTGACAGCCTCTGCAGGGTTTCAAAGACTTTTTTCCCCCCGTTTTTTCTGTCCCCCCACCGCTTTTCCTGTTATTTCTTTCTGCAAGAAAGACGTAAGGAAAACATTTCTGATCTTCAGCACAAGTGTGCCCTCCCTGCCATTTTCCTTCTCTGGAGTTGGATGTTTTTTGTGTAGAATAAGGCACACACCGCTGCTTGTAGTGCAAAAGTCCCCCGCAACTCCAGCTACTCTGATAAATCAGTTTTTAAGACTGTTGTGGACTCTGGGACAACAAATCAACAAATCAAACAAACAAACAAAAAAAAAAAAGAAAAGAAAAAGGCAAACCAAGAAAGAAAAATGCATTTTATTGTAAACAATTCTAATGGGTTTATTTTTGGCATTAGTTTTTTAGGAGAGACTTCAGGTTAATAGAGCTTTGCAGATGGTTGAGAGAGTACAAACACTTCTCATTTATGTTGTCTGTTTTAGCACAAGCCATCATTGAAGAGAGGGCATAGAAGGCAGGAGAGGCACTTGTGTGTAATTGGATTGTGCCTCTTGCACAATTTGGACATCATAATTGAATGTTCCTATTGACTCTGGATTCCTGGCCAAACCAAACTCCCACTTTTTGTGAGTACAGTCTCATGTCTCTAGGTAACGCTTGTTTCTGGCTGAGATGTTAGGACTTCTGCAGGTTTGAGGGATGAGCTTGATTAAGCTTGTCTTTTTCTTCTGTTTTTTGCTGGTGGATTTTGGACTGATTCCTCTTACCATCCCACCCCCCTTCATTTCTTCCCCAAAAGGGTGGGTTATGGTGATGAAGAAAAAACGAGCTGAACAGATATTATGGAGGATTATGGTGATAAACGAGAGAACAGCAGCATCAGTTAAACTGCAGTGTGGGGACTGTTGTTAGCCTTGTGAGTGGCTTCTGTGGAGGAGAGAGGTTAAGTGTGTGTTTTGTAAGTTGTCTCCAAATTACATGGGTTTCATAAAAGGAGTTATAGGAAGAAATGCTAATGATTTATCAGTATGCATCTCCTAGGCCTGTGTTACTGTGTTTAGTTAACATTATGGTGACATTTGGAGGGCCTCATTAACCTCTCTGAGATGGAGGAGAGGACAGAAATCTTTGCCTTGTCAGTAGGGCCTTGGCCAAGTCCTGGTGAGTCAGTGAATGAAAAGCAAAGTGCAGATGGGAAACTATGGAGATGCCAATTTATTAGTAGAGTTCCCACTTCAGGATGTTGGCTTTTGGACTGTCCTTTCTCAGCTTCTGTTTGTTTTGCTTGACACTCTGTAGACACGGTCTTTCCTCTGTTTAAATTTATTACATGTTCATCTGGGACATGCACAGACTGACAGATTCTCTGTTGGAGTTCTCTTTGGCATCTGGGCTGGATTTTAACAATAGGATATTTATTTAACAAAGATTATTTTCTGATATTTCCCTCTTCTTTTTTTGCAGTCTGACTGTATCAGTCCTGCTTGAGCACAGGCTTGAAACTACTCAGTGTGAGTGAAATCATTTAACTGCTTGAAATGGGCAGGGAGTAACATTTGAGGTGTTTTTTTTTTTTCTGGTGAAGAGTTTCTTCACTTGGTAGACTATATTTTTGTTTATTCCAAATTTGAAGCAGACTGGAAACCAATGTAAGACCATTTGGGATGTTAGAGGTCAAGCCGTAAGTAACCCTCTTAGTGAAAATGTTCTCAGAATACTTGTGTGTCTCATGTTTTGTGGTGGAGACTGCTCTGTGCTGTACATGACACCCAAAGTAAATTGCTAAGATGCTGTCAGGAAGTACATTTTTAGAGATTATTTTTTCTAACCAGTGGGATTTATGATGGAAATTTTTGTCCCTTTATGGATTGAGTGCAGAGGCTAGAGCGTGTTCTTTAGCAACTACATTTGATTCAGTTCAGGGTCATGCTCTGAGATCACTGCAGCTACTGGGCAGTAGAATAATTCTGGTGGGCATAAGAGAGGCTTTTGCATTTGTTATGGTAAAATGTCTACTGAACAGATCTGACGTGAAGTTGGCTGGTCTGACATTTCTTATCAACAGATTCTTTGCCTTCTCTGTAATTATGACACTCAGTGAGGTTGGAATTGGAGAGCCTTTCTTGTTCTTCTTTAAAGTATAATTTCAAAAACTTTGCTGAACGGTGAAAAACTAACAAGCTTTCAGACAGTGATGAGCAAACAAGAAATAATAGCTAGAGGCTAAATCCTCTGCATGCCATGAGTCGTAATGCTGTGTAGATTAAAAGAACAATGAGATACCATGTAAAATCTTTTCAGTATGTGTAGATCTCATTCATAATATGCTGTTTATTAGCCAATATCTAGTTAAATTTAACCTATTTAGTGACTATGAAGCACCTACAAAATAAAAAGCTTCATACCTCATTGAATGTGTTCGTAATTAAATACAAATCATATTACACTCTGATTAATAGCTGTTTAATAAAACAGGATAAGCAAATGCTGCTTTTATACTTTTCATTTTGAAGACTATATAAAAAAAGCATAAAACCGATAGACACACTACTTCTAACTCAAGGAGGTTGTAGTACCAAAAGTCAGAAGAAAATGTGTACTGAAGTAGTGTCTTTTAAGTAGTAGTCAAAAGCACACTTAAGATGACCAAAGAATCCCACAGGAACTATTCAGGATTAGGTCTCTGTTGATACTTTGTTGAGGTAAAGATTTTTTAAAAAACTTTTCCAGACAAGGTTTCAATAAAAGAGAGTGAAATTGAAGAACAACAATGACATTCACATTCTGGTGGAATTGACTCAAATAATCAATTCCCTTGTCTGAATCATTCAACTTTTCATCAACAGATTCATTTCTCTTTTTTTTTTCTCTTGATTTGAGTATTCAGGAGTGCCACTACTTTATCATAATTGTAACAGAACATTTTTAGTATCTTCATCAAAATGATGTTTAGTGGGAAATGTAATAGTGAATTCTGGCAAAAACAAATACCATTTTTTTCTTTCTTTACTTTTTTTTTTAAAACAAAAGAATGTGTAGTAAAACATTAGGTGAAAATGATGAACTGTTTAAAATTGAAACAATACTTGCAGTTTGCTCTTTCAATTAGGAGTTTAAGTCATAGAATCATAGAATCAACCAAGTTGGAAGAGACCTCTAAGATCATCCAGTCCAACCTATCACCCAGCCCTGGAAATTAGTATGAAACAGTTGTGCACATGGGATCAGTAGTCCTAGAAGTTACCTGCACTGGTGCAGAATAACAGAATCATAGAATACAAATCATAGAATTTGTCAAATTGGTAGGGACCCATGAGAACCATTGAGTCCAATTTTCTGCTCCTCACAGGAATACCTAAAACTAAGTCATAAGGCTAAGAGCATTTTCCATATGCTCCTTGAACTCTGATAGGCATAGTGCTGTGACCAGTTTCTTGGGGAGCCTGTTTCAGCGACTGACCCCTCAGTGAACAACCTTTTTCTGATGTCCAATCTGAACTTCCCCTGACACAGTTTCATTCCGTGTCTTTGTCTCTTGTCACTGATCACTAGAAAGTGGGATCAACACCTCCCCCTCCACTGCCCTACTTGATGAAGTCAAACTGACAAGCCAAGTGACTTCAACTGCTTCTTGTATGTCTTGCCCTCAAGGCCTTTCACATCTTGGTCACTCTCCTCTGGACACCCTCTAATTGTTTGACTTCCTTTTGTGGCACCCAGAATTGTGTGCAGTACTTGAGGTGGGGCTGCATCAGTGCTGTGAAGAGTGGGACAGTCACCTCCCTTGACTGAGTCTCCCCAGGACAAGTTGGCATTTTCAGCTGTTAGAGCACACTGTTGACTTATTTTCGATGCCATCAACCTAGACCTGCAGATCTCTTTCTATGGATCTGGTCTCCAGCCTTGCCCTCTCATTTGTATATACAGTCATTGCTTCTAACACAAATGTGTGACTAATTCAGTGTAACCTTACAGTGTGCATTTGTTGGTGTTACATGCCTAGTTCAGGAAGCCTCTAAGGCCTTATAGCTGCATGCCATAATGTCCTCACTTGAGACTATAGGACTAGTGAAGTGGCATTGAAACAGAGCTGCTGTGTGCTCCATGAAAGCTGCCCTTGGCTATAACAGGAGCATTCTGTACCCGCAGCAAAATTCAACTAGTACTCAGAAGCCAGAAGGAGAAGGTTTCTCCTGGAAACCACAGGAAAAGTCAAAACTTGCCAAAGCTGGTGTTGTTCTGGCTTTCTTTCCATCTAGAGACATTCAAAGGGACAGAGAAGCCTTCCTGAAAGGTCATTTGCTGACCTGACCATCCAGTTCAGTGAGTAGATTTGGGGTGGAGGTCCTCTTATTTTTGTTCCTTTTCTCCTTTGTTTTGTTGGATCATTCTGAGCAACTGGCTTACATTAGCTGCCTTGGTTTCTTCCTCTAGCTAGAAAAATACCCACTGTCTGCCTTTCTGAGTCCTTACTGAGGATTAGTTAGCTAATGTTGGTACAGTTCTGTAGGAGTGACAAAATTCCTCCAAAAGTGCTAATTGTTAACTCAGGTGGTGAAGTGCTTTTGTGCATAATAATTTTCTTTTGGAAGGAATTGGCTAGTTGCAAAATAGCTAACACTGAGAACAATTCACTCCAATGTCTTGCTTACCTGTGTTTATCAGCCATTGAAGTGTTGGCTCAACACATTGTTACGTACTTCACAGAGAAGCCATCAAATATGCATCGGCAAAGCCTCCATTAGCAGGACAGGATAGGTATAATGCTGTAAGTTGCAGCCAAGCCCAATTACCATGCAGGAAAGCCTTTCCTGTTCAGTGGTTGCCAACCATTTCAATTGCATGTTAATGGTGTATACTCCATTTAAGCAGCTTTGCCACTTTGCCTCCAGATCTGGTTTCTCTGTCAGTGCTTCACGGCTATAAGCAGTGACAAGCATGTTCAGAAGTTGTTCTAGCATGAAGGTGGGATTAGTTGCCTTTTGAAGACAGGACTGAGGTTGGAGGTTGACCATGCCCAGCAACATGAGTTGCTGCCCCAACCACCTCTATCATTTCCATGGGGTAGAAGTAGCAAGCTTGCTCTGTAGGGACCTCCTCCAAAACTTTCTTCCTACTGTCAGTTTCTCTCAGCTTTCAGTTTGATGTTCCCTCTGAAAAGCTGTAGTTTAGCTCCTGAGCAGAGACACCTGTGCAGCTGGGCTTCTCTGTATCAGCTTTTTCAGGCTAGTGCAAAATATGGCTTAAAATATGAGGGGACTTCCTCCATTTCAGTCCTTTAGCTGCTAGTACAAGAATGAGATTAAGCCCACTTCTATTCCTCCCTGGTAATCTGAGACCAGACGTGGTCTCTTCTTTCAAGAACAGTTACTGAAAGGATTTCATGAATGTTGTCACAGCTACACTCCATGGGCAAATGGAACAGTTCAGCTGCTTCAGGTTGTGAAAATTTAATTGAGCTCCGAAGGAAGACATGAAGCTGAATCCAATCTTTTTATGATGAGGATTAAAGTCTGCTATAAAGAAATTTTCCTAAAGCTTGCCTTCCCTGTATGCTGGCTGTACTGACCCAGGATCAGCTCTGACCCAATCCAGGCCAAAGACTGTGCTGAGAATGGAGCTGTTTGCTCTGCTGGAGTTCCCACAAGCAAATAACCTCTTTTATTCTCTGTTCAGTGCATGAAAAAGACATTCAGAGCAACTGAACTGCTGTTTTTTAATTGCTGTTACTCTGTAGCTAGAGATGGTGAGTTAGCAGGCTATCAGACCAAATGTCACAGCAATATTGTTCCTTAAAATTGTGTAAGAAGAAACAGTGTATGTGGGAGAGAGGGGCCAAGAGAGAATAACAGAATCATAGAATGTTGTGGGTTGGAAGGAAACTTTAAAGGTCATCTAGTCCAAACCAATGCAATTGGACCAGCAATGAGAAAGGGCATCTTTAACTAGATCAGGTTGCTCAGAGCTCCATCCAACCTGACTTTGCATTCCAGGGAATGGGCATCTACCATCTCTCTTGCAAACTGCTCCAGTGCCTCATCACTATCACTGTAAAAATGTTTTTCCTTATATTCTAAATCTCCCCTCTTTTACTTTAAAACATCACCCCTTGCCTATCTTAACAGGCTCTGCTAAAAAGAAATATCCCCATCTTTCTTACAGGCCCATTTAAGTACTGAAAGGCTGCATTAAGGTCTTCCTGGAGCCTTCTTTTCTCCAGACTGATTAACCCAAACTCTCTCAGCCTTTCTTCATAGTACCCAGGATCTCCTGTTTGTCTGTTACATAGAATAATTTATCCATTTTCCTTACTAATGTAAGGGTGATACATGTATTCATTTTGGAGCAGACTGTGGAGATTTGTCATAGAACCTCATAGGGTTTGCTTCTGATTTTACTTCTGAATAAGTAAATACTCAAACCCTGTCATGCTTTGGATTCCAGGCCAATTTTTCAGCCTTGTTGATATCAAAGGTACCTGGTTGGTCCACCCCTGTCAGGATGACATTTGTAGATCCTCAGGGACTAATCTTATGCTAGTTACTTGGAATCAGTTCCAATGGATTTCTACAAAATAAACACACGTCAAAATGGTGTTTAAAAAATGCTTTCAGCCTTGTGTTAGTCAGGAATCTGTTGCTGGAACATGGGTTTGTGGTGCTCTTTTGGAGATTTAGGCTTTACTGCCGAATCTCATAGATCCTGCAACATCTTTAGGGATATGTTCTTCCACAGAAGGAGATCAGAGTGTCATCAGCTGACCTGGGTTTGTTTGTGCTTTGTGAACAGGATAAATGAGGTTGTTCTGCAAAATAGTGTGTTTTTACTTAGGATCTGATTTTGTTGCTTTTTGGATGGATTGTTTTGATTTTTGTTGTTGTTTTTGTTTCAATTCAGTTTTTAAAATGAAGAAAAATACTGGAAATGGCTTTAAAAACCCACTCAACTTTCTTGAGCACATGGGCACAACCCAAATGGTCTGGTATTTGGGGGGTCAGAACTGCAAGATAGTGGTGTGAATGAAACTTTTGGGAATTTGTAAGGTGCCACTTTTAGTTACTGTAGAGAGATGCTTGCTGAGAAGGTATTTTTTGCAATTACATACTCTTTCTGGGGGTTTAACAGGAATTCAGAGAGTATCAGATATTTGATTAGCGTAGCCCAAAACTTCAAGTCTCCTGAAGTATTAATCTTTCTTTTTTTTAATTTTAGAAATCCTTCCTTCTTGTAACATGTCTGAAAGCATTTTTATTCATATGTAGCTAACCTGAGACCAACACTAAACTGTTAGAAGTATTTAAACTAGAAAAGAGTTGTTATAGAATTCAACCTTGAACTACCTGGGGCTGCAGGAAAGCACAGAATGAGACATGAATTACAGGGAAATAGATATGAGGTGAGTGATGGGTAATATTGTTGGAGGTTTTATTATTCCAGGAAAGAGGAAAATATGAAATTGAAGGTGAGTGAAAATTACAGACCTTTCAGAGAAACTAATAAATCTGAGAGGTGCCAATTAGTGCAAGGTTTGTGAGCAGCTTCCCATCTTTTGTGCAAGTGAGTGAGAATTCTCTCTAAATCAGTGCCAGAAATCATAGAAGTCATCTGTTTTGGTAGCAGATCTGTTTCTGGACAGAAAAAAGTCAAAGCAAGTATCATGGTGGCTATACCAAATTTTACCCTGTGGCTGCTGGATTTCATTGCACAATTCTGGGTCTTAATTCTTTTGTATTTGTCTGACATGAGAAAATGAAAAGAATCTAAAGCAGACATAGCCTTATCCATACTAAAGCAAATATAGTGCAAAAATGAACAGGCTGGTACCTGTGTCTGAAGCTTGTGGACCCTTCACACCTTCTTATGCTAAAACACTTGGAAGTGATTACCTCTCCAGTAGGAGGTCTGGAATCCAGTTGTGCTGTAATTCTTCCTGCTGATTTAGGTACTGCATCAAATAACACTGTGTTTAGCTTGTTGCTGGGGATAGGCTCTTTGTGACCTTGGGGAGGTTAATCCTCATGTGTGCTAGTGTGAAAACAGAATCCAGTCCATATGTTCAGGCTTGCATGTGGCTCCAGGAAGTGCCATGGATGGGTTCAATATTAGAGTCATATCTCTGTCTCCTTGGGTAGATGGAAGCGTGCCAGAACTGGAGGGCAAAATGTTAGCTGATACTCATGAAAGCAATGGCATTCACAATTTTTTGTTCTCCCCCTTAGATTAGATACCTGGAGAACCTGAGGACTTTTTGGTTCTGTTGTATTTAATGAGCAAAGAGCATGAAAGATTGATTTTGATTTAGATGTCAGATGACAGAATTACAGCTTTGCCAGTGCCTTGGGTGCCCTTTTATTTAAAAGAAACATCTGCACACGAATTGGAACCTGCAACAAAGTCAATGTCTTAGAGAGCAAAGCTAATGTGACTCTAAGCAACTAGTAAATGCAAAGCACAAGTATGCCTGAATCTGCCTCAGAAACCTCAACTTCTTTTCAAGCTGCAGATTTTCCTAACCCACTAGGTCACATACCATAGAATCATAGAATCATAGAATGGTTTAGGTTGGAAGGGACCTCAAGGATCATCCAGCTCCAACCCCCTGCCACAGGCAGGGACACCTCCCACTAGAGCAGCTCGCCCAAGGCCTCATCCAGCCTGACCTTAAACACCTCCAGGGAGGAAGCATCCACAACCTCCCTGGGCAACCCGTTCCAGTGCCTTACCACCCTCACTGTAAAGAACTTCCTCCTAACATCCAGTCTAAATCTCCCCTCTTCCAGCTTAAACCCATTCCCCCTCGTCCTAACATTACTAGACCGTGTAAATAGTCCCTCCCCAGCTTTCCTGTAGGCTCCCTTCAAATACTGGAAGGCCACTATAAGGTCTCCTCGAAGCCTTCTCCTCTCCAGGCTGAAGAGCCCCAACTCTCTCAGCCTGTCCTCATAGCAGAGGTGCTCCAGCCCTCTGATCATCTTCGTGGCTCTCCTCTGGACCCGCTCCAGCAGTTCCATGTCCTTCTTGTATTGGGGGCTCCAGAACTGCACACAGTACTCCAGGTGGGGTCTGACGAGAGCAGAGTAAAGGGGGAGAATCACCTCCCTTGCCCTGCTGGCCACACTGCTCTTGATGCAGCCCAGCACTCGGTTGGCTGTCTGGGCTGCATGTGCACACTGCCGGCTCATGTTGAGCTTCTCGTCGACCCAGACCCCCAGGTCCTTCTCCTCAGGGCTGCTCTCCAGCCATTCATCACCCAGCCTGTATCTGTGCCTGGGATTGCACCGACCCAGGTGCAGGACCTTGCACTTGGCCTTGTTAAACGTCATGAGGTTGGCCTGGGCAAATATCATTGTTCCTGGTAGATGAAGGGATGGGAAAATTCAGGATTAGTTTACTGTGTGAGAGGATGGTAGTTTCTCAAGGGTTTGTTGCTCATTTGGCTCTGCTAGATATTCTGATGCATCTGATCTCACAAGCCCTGAGTAGTCTCAGGTGTCCTGTGTCTAGTTTGGGGCTCCCCAGTACAAGAGACAATCTTTTCAGTGAAGAGGACCAGAGGAGGGGTGTATTTGAATATCAGGAAACAGTTTGTTGTTTTTTTTTTTTTTTTTCTCCAAGGGTAACCAAGCACTGAAGGGGTTGCCCAGGGAGGTTGTGGGGTCTTCATCCTTGGAGATGTTTGGAAGTTGTCCCGACATGGTCCTGAGCAACAGACTGTAGGCAGTCCTACAGGCTGAAGGACAGGAAGACTTCCTGATGTTCCTTCCCACCTCAACCATTCTGTGATTCTTTCTAAAACTAAGGGTTCACTTTAATGAAATCTGTGGCTCCCACTGCTTTATTCCAGAAATGTGAGTGGTTCTTGAACTATTCAACGTACGTGTGTGGCAGTTTAAGAAGCCAAGGCATGGTCTTACCTTTCTTGGATTAGTACTTCATCAAACCCAGATCTTAGCTATTTCAAATAGGAAGGAGAGCATGATTCACACATGCCAGCCCTTGCAAGCACAAACCTTGATCATCATAGGGAAGGAATTACAGCTGTCTAACCACAGCTGCATAACTGTACCAATGTCTTTGTTTGAGAAGTCTCTAGTAGAGGGCATCTTGGTTTCTAGGGTTCCACTTGAAAACACAAAGGTAGCCCAGATTACAGGACAAGGTTATGTGAGCTGGTGTTGAGGCACAGGCTCCATGAAGTGCTGTTTCACTGTGCACCTGTAAATGGTCTTTGATGGAGAGTTCCCTGTGGGAGAGGATCCTGGAAGCACCTCAGGTCTGGATAGTGGCAGTATCCTCATCTGGAGGGTGAAGTTCTGAACTCTCAACCTCCATCCCAAGTCAGTTTTCTGGGAGCTTTGCAGTGTAACTGAAATAGCAGCACACTGCATCTGATTCATCTTATGTGCTGCTGAAATTCTCTGCAACATTCTGGTGGACCCAGCAAGGGTTAAATAATATCTGCAAGTCCACTAATGTCTCCTGGATAGGTCTGAACTCCTGGCACTATGGAGTTTAGAGGAATAATAGGAAATTAATTTCATGGGAAAGAGTGCAACGGTAAAGACAAAAATTGCTTCTAGATAAGAGGTTAATACAGGCCATGGTCAGTGAGGCATTGCTGATAGAGGTGAAGACCAGTTGAAGACTAGGAATCTCCCAACATCTCAGTCCAAGAGTGGAGAGACTAATTAGAGGACTAAAAATTAACTCGTCTGTGTCTTCCTTCTAGTTCACATCCTGACTTGCCATGGCAGTTGTGTAAGCACTCTCCTCCCACTCCCAAGCAGCTCACTGTCTCACCGGTGTCAGAAGGTCTGATTGCCTACTGTTTATAACATGTTGGAAATACTCCAAGCTGAGTGCTGTTTCACTCTTCAACAACCCACCATCTTGTGTGAGCTGTATCCCCAATGACAACAGTATCTCACTATTAGTTTAAACCAAATCTGATTTAAACTCACTTATATCCAAGCAGAGAGAGAGATGAGGAGAGCTGACCTCATACATACCTGCCTATATTTCCATTGTAAAGACAATGTAAATAAGGAGTAAAATACGAGCAGGGTCTTCAGATCTTGGCCCTAGGAAGCCCAGTTTCCCCCCCCTGTAAAATGAGTATAGTAGTAATGGGAATCTCTTGCCTCACATCTCTTGGCCCACCTCTGTGTGCTCTTAGAGGTTGTTACCACCTCTCTGAGATGCATCCATCTCTGCCATGTGCTGTCTTAAGTGTGCACCATTGAGCTGTGAGGAAAAAAACCCAAATGCTACTGATACTTTGGGGTCCATCAGCTAGCAACTTAACCCTTGTCAGCAAGTCTCCAGCTGGTGTGCAAGGCACTAGGCACTAGAGATTTTGGCCATGTTGCTTGGCCAGAGAAGTAAACGGATACAGAGGATACAACCCAAGCCAGCTGGGGTCTTATTAGTGGTATACAGCCCTGGTAGTGGTCAGGCAGTTGTTTGTCTTGTGAAAGATGGAGTATCTATTCACAGGTTAAATCAAACAGATAGATGTGAGATGTCCAACTGAAAAATCTCCTAACACATGCTGATTGAATATCAGCTAATAAAAGAACAAATTGCTTGGCTTTCATTGAACTATGTGACCACAGGCCTCCAAGATTTTACAGCTGGAAGTCAGTGGAAAACTTGGGTACATAAAATGGTAATAAATCAGAGACTGAAAGGTTTTGGGATTTAGTGCTGCAGTAAGCAGCACAGAAACAAGGCCAAGTATTTCCCCTTTTTCTGTATCTCTTTCTCTCCCCCTCCAGCTTTTGTGTTTTGCCATAAAGAAGTACTGAGGGAGGCTGCATGACATCACTTTCCCTAACGTGAAGTCCCCAATTCTTGCAACTTTTCTTCCATTCTGCAGTAAATCAATGGCAGTAATATGCTCCCCAATTAATTAGTGAATTTGTGTTTAAAAATGAATGTGAAATATAGCATTCTTTCTCTTCACTTGTAGTTTTGTAGCAAGGCAGCTCTCTCTTCTTTCTAGAGAGGTGAGGACCCCTCCTATTGGCTTCACTCATGTGGAGGTGACCAGGCTTCTCATAAAGCTTTGTGGGCTTTCCAGCGATGCATCATTTTCAAATACATTTCCTGCTTGGGTTAGTAAACAGTTGATTCATTTCCTTCCTAGTTGCAGGCTAGTTGCAATGGACTGTCAAGGTGAAAGGGAGGCAATCGTGAGCAATAAACAGACTGCAGAGGAGTTTAATTACTTGTTTGCATCAATCTTCACTCCAAAGCTGTATTCGTAATGAATTGGAAAGGGTTTGGGTAGCAGGGTGAGAAGAGATGTGTGGGAGGGAATCCCTTTCCTTTTTTGAGTTTTAATTTCTGAGTACCATTGAACTATCTGCTCAAGCAAAGCTCTGTGAGCCAGAATATTTCAGGGATAATATCTCCCCTGTGAGTATATCACATCAAAGCAACTGAAAGACTAACCTGACACTGGAGTAACAGGTAATCCAGGATCCTGTTTTTTGGAGGGGTTTTCCTTATTTGCTCATGCTTTTCCAGTAGAATAATTAAAGTAGGGAAGGGCAACAAAGAGATTGAAAGGAGGAGCCAAAATCAACATGGCACTGGAACAAAAGGGGTTGTAAGGCTGCAGCATGGTGGTGCAGAAACAGACACATTTATGTTGTATCACACTAAAGCTGGCTGTGCTCAAATTTTGGTCCCAGAAGACAAGCACAGCTCATGGCAGTTGCTTAAATCTAGGTGTCTTGAAAGCCCTAAGCAGTTCAGTGTTACAAGGGAGATGTGTAGCCCTGCTGTTTGACATCAAAATCAGGTAGAGAAATGGAATGTGCACACAATTAAAGGGTTGAGTAAGAGGTTTTGGGTTTTGTGACTAAGCTTCTGACTTCACTACAATTTGCTTAGTACATGCTGTTTGCAAATACACTGAGAAACCCAAAGAATCTGGGAAAGCATCTTCCAGTCTCCAAAGTCCAGTGTTGATAAATCAATTTATCATCGGTGAATGATTTTCTAGTTTAGTCTAGTCTTATTGCAAATAAGGTTTATTCACCAAGCGCATATAAACAGTTAATACATTTAAAGAAAATCAAGATGATTCCCAAACATTCTGCTAACCAAAATGGGTCCTTATTCATAATAAATACTATTTATGATGAATAATTTGCCTAGGAAGAACTGGAAGGAGGCCAATGTATCCATCTATTTAATAGGAACTGTGGGTGATCCAAAGAATTACAGACTCCTCTGTTAGTTCAGTTGCTGAAAGGATAACAGAAATTACTTTAAAAACAGGCAGTAAAACACCAGGGTAAGTATAAGATGAAAGTGGCAAAACTCCATTGTTTTTTAAGGGTTAAAATAATGCTTTCATTCACATTTTCTAGAATTGAGGTAAGAGTGACTCCTTTTGCTGACATTTCTGTATCTCATGAGATCCTGAACAAACAGAGATGGGAACTTTCATTTGGTGTAGACAGAGCATAGCAAGTTGCTGCCTAATCTCTGCTGATGTCTTTGAAGACTGCAGCACTTGAATACAAATAATGAATTATGTCTCTAATGTTAATAATCCAGCAATTTCTCTGGGAAGATGAAGAGCAGAGCAGATAAAGGAGGAATGGTAAATATAGTTAATGTAGATTTTCAAGATGTTTTTAAAAAAGCACTTTACAATAAGCTGTTAATGGCATTTGGTGACTACAGAGGGAGGTAGAAGGCGGAGGCATAGCTTCAGTGGTGGTGAAGGGAAGAGCTCAGAGTTCAATTCTCAGCATGGGAAGAGGTTAATAACAAGGTCTGCCCAGAATCAGATTTGTGAACACTAGCAAGAAATGAAAGCAGTTTAATGAATCATGGAATAATAGAATCATAGATTCTATTGAGTTGGAAGGGAACCTTACAGCTCATCTAGTTCCAAGCCCCCTGGAGGGATACCTCCCACTGGATCAGCCTAGCCTCGTCCAGCTTGGTCATAAGCACTTCCAGGAATAAGGCATTCACAACCTCTTTGGGTAACCCTTTCGAGTGTCTCACCACTCTCCTAGTAAAGAACTTCTTCCTAATGTCCAATGTAAATCTACCTTGATCAAGTTTAAAACTTTTGCCCCTTATCCTGTCACCACATGCCCTTATAGAAACTCCCTCTCCAGCTTTCTTGTAGGCCCCCTTCAGGTACTGGAAGGCTTCTATAAGATCTCTCTGGAGCCTTCTCTTCTCCAGGCTGAACAGCCCCAACTTCCTAAGGCTGTCCTTGTAGGAAAGGTACTCCAGCGCCCTGATCATCTTTGTGGCCCTTCTCTGCATCCTCTCCAACAGTTCATGTCCTGCTTGTGTTTGGGGCTGCAGAGCTGAACGCAGTACTCCAAGTGTGGTCTCTCAAGAATAGACCAGAGGCACAAAATCACTTCCCTTGATGTACTGGCCACACATCTTAACCTCAGAAAGTGTCAACATGAGTTTCAGTATAGCCAAGCACAAAGCAATGCTGCTCAGAAGAACTGATTTAAGCACTTTGAAAACAATGATGATTTCTGCATTTGTTTTAACCCTTCAGACCTCAGGATGTCATTGCTGATGGCTGAAGTAAGGGATTATTGCAGTACAAAGTAGGGTCTTGCAGTGGTGAAAAGACTGCTTTGTTGAGTTAAGCAATGGGTGGAGGAAACAGTATCTAGTAATAATGAGGAGGCTAATAGTAATATGATGACCTAATGCTTCATCAGTATCATCTGCTGTATTGAGTCCTGACCATCCTTCTGTTGAGGGGAGGAATGATGGTGCAAATCAGAAAAAAAATGAGAGTGGTCAGCAGTGTGTGGCTTCTCTGCATGGTGAGAAGGGAAAACAGTGGGGTTAAATCCGTAGGGAAGGAAGATGAAGTTAGAACTGATGTATTTTACAGGGGTAATACTCATAAGGAAGAGCTTGTCTGCCACTCTCCAGTTTTGTGAAGCAGAGAACAGAAAAGTACAAAGAAAGCTAGGGACAGTTTACTTTGGAAAGAAATGTTCAGAATGCATGACAACTACCTTCAGTTTGTAGACTTCAACAAGCAATGTGTTTCTTGGAGACAGCTGTGTATTTTAGTAGCATATATACATGTATGCATTTTTTAGTTAAAGATTTAATACTCTAAGGATCAAGTATTTTAGTACTCTGAAGGAAAGAAAATGTGGGCATTGATGGTGCACACTGATGTCAAACTGGATATAGAAAAGGATGTCAGGCTGTGGAAATACCACGCTCTCCAGAAGCATTGCTATACACAAATGCATGGCTGTACACAAATTCCTTGCACACAGCAGTGATTGCAGGGTATGTTACCTTCTTCCAGTCTTCGTGTGCTTCAGATTTGATGGCAGTTTTGGGTTCTAGGTCAGACTATCTTGAAGTTGCCTGTCACCAGTGTATGGCGTCCTGGACCAATGTGAAATGACCGGGTCAGGGGTGAGAGAAAGCGCTTTTCCTGTGTATGATAGCACCTGGGAGAGACCCAGCAGTTCTGATTCAGTCTCAGGCTAAATTTTCAAGTTCATTTGAACCTCAGGAATGAAACATGGGCAGGTACATTCATACCAGCTCTCAGGAAGCCAAGCTCTGTGTCAGTTTTCTTGAAGAGGTGCAAAGTGAAATCCCTCCAAAGCTGAAGAGTGCCTTGAGAATTTGCCTGTGATCTGACACTTCTCTGAGTGCTGACACAGGCTGGGACACTGCTGCTGTGCATGCATGTGCTAGTGCGCGAGGGACACCAAGCTCCAGGCACCTTCAAGATGCTCGCTGCTGTGAGTGAGATGTCAGTCTCCTGTTCTATTGATGGGGGTGAGTTGCTGGAGGATTAAACATATGCTGTCTATTCTTCTCTCCTTTCCTGAAGCCATTTGATGTGCATGCTGTGATGTGACCACCGAAGGCATCTGATAGGTCTATTTTGCCTCTAATGGTTCCTGATGGCCCAGCCTTAAGCTAACTGGAGTCCTCCACCCGGTGCTGATGAGTCATCTGCTGTCCTCTTGCCTCATCTCCTTTCTCAGCAGCACTGTTGCTATTGCTGTTAACTGCAAAAGTAGCAAATAGGACAATGAAGGTCTTAACTGGATACTAAATAAACGCTTAATGACACTGATCAAATGTGACGGATGGAGACTTTCAAGGCCTGTCTGGACGTGTTCCTCTGTGTTAGTATTGTCCTGCTCTGGCAGGGAGGGTTGGACTCCATGATCTCCTTGCCTCCCTTCCAACCCCTAACATCCTGTGATCCTGTGATCACATCTCCCCCTTGCTTGAGATGGCAGAAAACGTCCTGGCCATGCCATAAAAAAATTAACTTCCTGACTTCAACTTTCCTGGGTACTTGCCCTGGATGTAAAGCAGGAGCTTGACTTTTCATCAAGGCTGTCTTCTCCCCTCCTGCCTGTTCCTCACTGTGCCTCACTGCATCATATTTACTGTTAATATCCACATGTACAGTGGACAGGTCAGGTACTCTGTGGGAATGAGCCTTGCTTCAGAGCTGTTACACAAATGTGGGGCACTCTGTGGGAATGAGCCTTGCTTCAGGGCTGTTACACAAATTCATAACAATGATGATCCAGAAATAGTAATCCTTTATCATGGGCAATTTCTAAAAATGAAGCAAACATTCTTTTATTTCCAGCAAATAATTATATTAGTGCTGAACATTGGTAACTTTCTAATGTCCCTACAATATGTTTTAAAAAAGCATTAGTATCTCAGTAAGTCCCCTTTGGAACTGTTTAATTTAAAAACCTTAGATAAAAAAGAAGGGTCTGTTTGATAGCAGTCATTGCTGTTCAGCCTTAGTCACATCAAGATAATTTTTGTCTGAAAATTTAACACATATGTGGATGTGTGGCTTAGACCCTTCCTTAAGCATGCACTGAGCTGATAAGCTTTAATGGCTATGTCAATGATCCACAGATGATAGGTCACCAGGACATGGGGCATTTGGAAGCTACACCTTTCTGTCCATGCTACTGTGCCTTTGGGAGGTTTCTAATGCAGCTATAGGAACTAACCAAGACGCAGTAATTTTGTACCTGTTAAAAGCATCCTAGAAACACTTTGGGCAGTGACTTTAATCACACCCATGGCCTTTGAACAACTCTAAACTCTGGGAATTTGAACGAAATCAGAAAGCCATGGAGGTAGTATTGAACCACATTGGCCTGCACTGCTACTTCTCTAATTGGGGAAAAGCCAGTGTAGCCAGCTTAATAAGTATAGAAGTAGATGTGTGAGCATAGTCTGCCTTGGAGGTACTGTACAGAGTCAGTGGAGGGATGCCAGGAGACAGCAGGCTTGAGATGGCTGCCTTGAAGTGCTTGGATTGTAAGAAGGAATAGAACTGAGCCCAACCAGAGAGACATGGGCAGTCACACACGTGCAATATGTGCACATGGCCTCTCTGTCAGGATTACAGTGCTTTCAACTAATATTGATCTTTCCTTATTGCCCTTCTATTCTTTCATCCTGTCAGTTTAGATGAAAGTAAGCACAGAGCTGTGACAAGGAAAGACCAAGGGAGGAGAATGTAATGGATATTACTGGGGCTTCAAATGCAGAAGGGCTATCAAGAAAAAACACAGATGCCTGTGGCTCTGCAGATGATAGAGTAACTGTTTATTCAAAATGTCTGTGTACTCCAATGTGCCAGCTGCCCTGATGCACAGGGAGGCACAATTTCATACAATGTCCCACTGATGTGCCCACAAGATGGGTTTGTGAGTGCTGTGATTGTGATGTCTCAGTTCCACCTTCAGGAAGAGAGAGTTACAGGCTGGAGTTCCTGGCACTTTCATTCATACTTTTCCCATAAATGCTCAGACCACCTGGCACAGTAGGTTTTGGCTTTTTTTTTTTTTTTTCCTTTTCTTTTCCTAATTCAAAAATAAGAAGAAGTAGAATGAACAACAGATGTTTTTTTTATTCCTTTCAGGAATGTGTTTCACTAGGAACTGAAAACTTATCTCAATGTACAGTGCCTAAGTGACAGAACTTGACTGCCAAGGATGCAGGATCCTTCTTCTGCAGCATGGTTGCACTAAATATCCAGCATGAGCAGCTGATCCTGGTTTTTTTTCTGATTTTCAAGATTGTCCCACAGAGAGCAGTGAGTTCTCTACATGGAGATGCAGCATTGGATTTGAACTCTTGCTCTGTGTCACTATATACTTCATTGTTGCATGAGGAGTGTGTAGAGAGGGGGAATATGGCCTCATGTTACAGGCCCAAAAAAGTGAGTTTAAGATTCCCTGTATGCCCCTGCTTGAATATTAAGCAGGCGTAAAGAAAAAGCACTCCCATCTGAAGAGCTGATGGTCCGTATGGACAGCATTCAAAGCCTCTTGGTGCCACTGACTTTGTTTCTTCAACATATTTTTTCACTTGTTCTTCTAAAAGTATGGCTGCTGGGCAGATGAGCTGTGTGTGGCAGCAGTAGCGGAAGTGGACAAAGGCAGGCAGACACATGAGGCTGCAGTCATGGGAAGTTTTTAAATGGATTTACCCCTGTAAACATTGTCGTGTGAAACTGTCCTCTTCAGCATCAGTGTATCAGGATCATCATGCTTCTTTCCCCACGTCTTTTGGGATAACTCAGCTGATTTTGTAGATTCTTGCTACAGTTAAACAGCAACTGCTCCTTGTTTTTCCAATTGCTGCTCAGTGCTACAAAGAGTGTATAGATCATGGGATAGACCATTCCTGGTCAGTGCCTTATTCTTCTCTCTGTCCTCTTGATGCTCTGTTCCTCTAGCCTGAGATTGCACTCCTTTGGGTTCATGTGAGTTCTCTGCCTGGGTCTTCTCTCTCTGTGTTCTCAACCTACCTGTGAAGAGGAGGACCTTTAACTATGCAGAGCTAGAAGGATAATTTGACTGAAAATTATCCTCTATCTGATTTGGATGTCATGCAAGATGCAAAGTGACTATAGGATGCAAGAGACAATGATATTCTTTGTAGGAGTCATGGGTCAAGTAATGCAGAAGGCAGACATCTACTGATAAATTCTTCCTATCCTGTCCTCTAACATTTGTTCTGTACCTGCTTTCTTAGAAACTGTTCTGCAGACATTAAAGAGAAATGCAATATATTAAAATTAGGTTTAGATTAGCATACTCCCACCTGGAAGTTGAGGTGCTTTACTCACTGTGAGCTGAGCTCTCCAGAGCTTGGAGACAACCATAAAGCTTCTGTGAACATCCTTAAATAGCTGTTCTGCACATATAAATGCTGCTCTTTTGAAATCAACTACCTAATTTCCAGAGCAAGTGATATGTATTGCTGTGTGTGTAGCTCTCTCCTTCCCTGAGTATGAATTGCCTGATTCTTCTGTTGGAGAGCATGGTGTGGAGGCTGGAGTGGTAGTTCTGGTATTACATACTTCTATCTGGTTGATTTTTTTCTTCTCCATTTAGTCGAAGTTCCAAGTAGGTAAAAGAGAGCAGAAATGGCATATTGAGTAAACAAACAAGCAAAAACCCAACGAGAAAAGCAATGTGTGGAAGATTTAAACAATATTAATCAGTGGTAGTAATTTAGAGGTGTCTAGATAGTAACATCACAATGCATCAGTGCTCTTATAGTCATTGGTGCTATCCTAATGACCTCCAACTCATCACAGGCTTATCATCTCCCCAAATGTATAGCACATCAGTTATTTTTAAGGACATTCTGAAATCTCAGATATGTGTTCAACTGGATGTAGGGTGGCATAACTTTATAACCTCAGAACTTTGAGGATTTGTTCCAGCTGAAGTTCTGGTTTGTTGAATGATTTGCGTCAAGTGCTCCACGTATCATTTCTAGGTGGTCAGTACAGAGCTTTGCATCCAAGGGAAATTTTAGAGGAAGCAGAAATAACACAAAATTCACTCATCGCACCTGGCATCCTGCCAGGAGGCTGAGATTAAGCTACTGAATGTTTAGAAATAGCATGGCTGCCCTGGTTGGAGATTTCCCCTTAATCCTTACAGCATAATTCCTCTAAAGCAGCCTCCTGCACCTTGGAGTCAATACTGCTGAGAAAAGGTGTCAAGGGACTAGTTGTCTGGTGTCCCCTTCTTGTGGATTATGTATTGGGAGGCAGTTGTGCTGCCTCTGCCTCACTGCTCTGCATCAGTGTGTGCTGCTCTGCTCTGTGTTCTGCTCTGCTCAGACAACATGCTTCTGGCTGGCTGCTCTCAGCTTGCACAATGTGTTCTGCTTTGCCTCGTTCTTCAGACCAGTGTAGCTCTGATGTTTTGGGCTTGAACTACCTGGAAACTTAAGTGTCTCAAGTCTACCAGGAGAAGGCATTAAGTGCCTCACCATGTGGTGAGAAGTGCCACCAACATCGTGCTCTCTGCACAGCTGCAAGAGATCCTCCCTGCACTTCTTCAAACCTCCATGCCAAGAGGAACCAAGATCGGGTCAGAGATTGTCTATCTCTTTCCCAGCACCCTGCTAGAGCCTGGGAAAGTCTAGAAGCCCCTTAACTGCTATCAAGACACCGAGCAGCTCCAACACTGCCACAAAGGAGCCATGGACTATCTTGAAATTCCTACTCCACCACCATGAGTAGAACAGACTTTCCCTAGGGCTCCAGGCTTTTATTTGTAAGTGGGGCAAAGCCATTTTGTGGATGAACTTTTCCAATTTTCTGATTCTCCTAAATTAATGCATTGCCCATAAGCGTCTTTGTGAAGATTTTCCTAATCGAATTAGAGCCCAAATGTAACAAGTTTTTATATAGTTTGTGGGCAGGGCTTTTTTGAAAGAAAACAACTACATATTTTATAATTCCTGTCTCACTAATTGTCCCAACTAAGTCAGAAGCTAATTTCAGAAAGTTCTCAGCTTTGGTGGAAAAAGTAGGAAAGACAAATAGGGAAAGGATAATTGGATTTTGTTGCCAGCCTGAGGAGATGAGTAATTGTGTGCAGAGTTTATTGTGAAATGGAGGTCTAACCCAATGGCCTTTGAAATCAATAGGAAGTCTCTAACTGGCTTCGGTGTCTCTTTGTTTCAAGCAAGGGAAAGATATTGATAGGAGGCTTTAGACCAGTAGAATGTGCACTTCTCCTGGGCTCTGGGAGATGCAATTACCTGTGTAGGCACATGGAGAGACAAAATTGTGATGTTTTCCTTAATGTGAATGACTTAAAAAAACCCAACCAAACAAAACCCCCAGAATCCAATAGTGCCTTCAGAGGAATTGGATGAAGGTGTCTGCAAAGGATGAGGATTAAAGCTTGGTTCTTCCTGTAGCAGTCCTGCCTAAACCTGAGTTTAGAAGTAATGTAATGCAAGGAGAAGGAGAGCCAGGTCTGGTCCTGCAAGGAGGTGATGGATATCATGGTCCAAAAGGTAAAGGAGACTAAACAAAAAACAACCAGTAATTTCCTAATGGAGAGTCAGAAACCTGAGATCTTTTAGAGAGAAGGGAACTCAGCAATAAATTGAGAACACATTGTCTTGGGACTCTTAAATCTACCTGCCTGGCTGTGTACATATCAGCAATCTTATCCATAGGACATCCTATAACTGCAGAAGAAAATCAGAATAATCAATGACATATGCTGGGGTGTTGCTTTGCAGATGTATATATGTATACCTGAGCAATGCCTGGTTACTATGGTGACAGGCTTTAGAGAAAGCATTTGTATGGATTCCTTGACAATCTGTAATCCAGTGAGGAGAGAGCAATCTGAGACAAAGTCTTTGCCAGGTAGCCTCCAGGAAACCTTCCAGTGAGTCTTCACTGGAGAGATTTGATTTGTATGTTAAACTTATATTATTTTAAGAGAAATAAAATGAACTCTGAACACCCAGCTGCTGCAGCTGAGTCCTTGGTGGCACATGGCTAGATATTTCTTCAGAAACCTACCGATGCCTGTGTGGATACCCTGGAATTTGCATATAATGAGGCTCATCCTGTAATTAATTGTGTATCTACTCTTAAATCTCTTAAAATCTACTCTTAAATGTAGGTGAGATTCATGGAAATTTGAAGGGACCTCTGCAGGTTAGTCCCTAGCTCAAACAGGGTCAGCTAGAGTAGGGTTGCTGAGGGACATTCATCTGAAGATCCTGTCTGAGCAACTTGTTCCATTGTTGATCACTCTCACAGTAAATGAGTTCCTTCCGTTTAAATGCTGTTTCCTATATGTCAGCTTGTGCCCATAGTCCTATCAGTGGACACCACTGAGAGAAGTCTGACTCCATCTTCTTAATGTTCTCCTGTCAGATATTTATACACATGAATAAGTTCCTCCGAGCCTTCTCCTCTCCAAGTTAAACAGTCCCAGATCTTTCAGCCTCTTCTGTGAAAGATGCTCCTATTCCTTAGTCATCTTCATGGCCTTGCTCCAGTATGCCCACATCTCTCATATTGGAGAGCCTCAGAACTTGGATGCCCTGGCTACAAGTGCTCTCCTTTGGAGAGTATCCATATTCTTCATCAGAAAATGATGGAGAGGCAAGATGTGGACCTGTGTGTCCCAAAACTCTCTGTTCTGACAGTGAAGCAGCGTTTTCTAGCCAAGCTCAGATATGGTTCCTTTCTCTTTCTTCACTTCCTTGTTGTAATGAAACCTGGTTGGACTGATTATCATCAGTGGAGAAGTTGATGAGTCACTGTCTGGTAGAGCAGTGCAATTTTGTGTGGAGCACTGAACTGATCTGCCTACCCATCTTGGGTGAAGATTTATTTATGGTGCTCTCCAAAGTGATACTGTAATATCCTTTTCTAGCCCACATTCCCTCTGGTGCCTGCTCACTATGAGATTTATTTTTTTTTTCCAATGTGTCAAATAAGATTATAGGCTATTGAGGTTGAAGGGACCAGGATATTGTTAGGATTTTTATCATCAAATTACTACTTTAGGCAAATTGGAAGTCTCTGATCAATCATGTAGAGCATAGTATCCTGGTCCTTGTCTTGATGTGCTCTTTCCTTTCAAAGACACAGCAAGATTCAGTGAGGATCCAGAGGTTACATGAGGTAAAGGTGGAAAACATAGTGGTGTGAACAGCTGCTCCTGGTGCTGGCTCCTTCACTCTCAGGGAGAGTTCAGAGGCAATAGATTTGTCTCAGTGAAAGATTTCTGCTGCTTGGTAAGTCGTGCTTCACTAATGTACTCATCTACCAGGAGGCTATTTTCGGTTTATGCCCATTCCAAAAATGAGAGCACATCTCTCTACTCCTCCCCAGCCTCTTTGCACTGCCCTGGGCATCTGATGCCTTCAGGGAAGAGTGGGTGCTTTGCCGTCTTCTTCAATGCAGTGTGAGAACAGTAATGTGCTGAACATGTCTATGGCAGGGACAACTGGTAGGCCATTGATTTCTCCTTGTCTGTTGCAGGCATGAAGGTGGTTGAGTCAAATTTAACTTTGATATAAAATTAGAATGTGTTTAGAGGCAAATTCTGTGTGTTGCCTTGGAGGGGATCTGCATTGCCCTTGGCATTATTAAGTTTGGGTTGCTAAGCACAAACTAAAGTGGTAGCTTTCCTGCTTCAGAAGTAGTCTAAGTTCTTTTTCTACAGCACGAATGCATGTTGGTAATGTTCCTTTCACATCCTGAATTTGCCTTGTTTTGACTCATGCCATCCTTCAGTCAGTATACAGAAGTTGTTCAGTCTAATACCCCAAAAAGTTAATCTCAAGGGACAGCAGTGAAATGGTTAGTAAGAAGGGATGGGAAGTGCAGAGAGACAGAGCAGAAAGGGAGATGAAACGGGATAATCCAGGACAAGTTTTTTTCAGTTTGCTGCAGGGGAATGAGTCACTGGTGATGGTGGTTAATGTAGATTGCAAGAGATGTACATCTTTTTTTCTGAGTGAAATTTTCAATGGAAAATACAGTTTAAATGTGAGCTAATGTCAAATGATGCAACAGGGACAATAAAGTGCATATGTGAAACTGAGCAGTTCTGCAACTGGCCACTAAGTGAAAGGATTGATGCCTTATTACTGCAGCTTGTATGTGTCATGGTTTTAGTGCTCCCCCACTCCTACTTTCCCCTTCCTCCCTCCCCTCTCCCCAAGAGATAAGACAGGTAGGAAAAAAGGGGAAGGGAGGTTTTCTAGTTGACTTACACAGAATATTTACTCCTCCACTACAAAAGCATCAGGTTACATAACTGTATATATAAAACAGAAAGAAAGAAAAAGGGAAAATACTTCTCAGAAATCCTGAAAACAAGCAAAAGACACCTGCATGCTTGGGGCCCTAGAAAGCAAGAGAGTGATCCAGAATGCCCTGTCCAGGATGATAATGCCCCACAGTCATAAAAATAGCATCAATTAATAATTTCTGGTAGTTGGGAATATCAGGGTTTTTTTTTTCAAGCCACTACTGTATGAGGGGGGAAGAAATCAGGCCTGCTGGTGGCCAGGGAAGTTAAATGTTATGCCCCTGTCACAATAGGTGCTGAAATTAGCTTGTTACCTCCTGTTACCTTTTTCAATGAGCACACAGAAAATCAGTCTGTTGCATGGTGGATGAGGCCATCTTTTCAGAGTTGTAGTGGAGTAATTTTGAGAGAAGCAGTAAGATTTTGGGGTATGTTTTGTGCATAGATCAAGAAAGATGACGTCCCTGTGAGATGAATTATTGATTACTTGTTATGGAGGTGTTTTTATGTAAAGAGAGCTTCTTTGAACTATCGCATAATGATGCTACTAGAAGCATGGTATTAAAGCAGAGCTGCCTTTTTTTTCTCCCTGTTTTGTGCATACTTTTGGCTTACATGGGTTTCAGGAGAGGTCACTCAGTTTACACTCCTGTGGGGCTTGACCCTGTTTCCGTGTCATGTAGTTCTGTGCCATTTGAATACTGTGTCTCTACTTCCCTGTGGACATGTGTCAACATCTATCAAAATCCAAAAGCACATATTGGGAATGTGTTAGACAAGGTAAATTCAGTCCTGTGCTTAGTGTCCAGTCGATACTGCTTACCAATGCCCTTCTAGATCCTTAAGCTTTGTCATGGTAAGGGTTCTGCATGCACAGTTGGTACCCTTGGTGACTGTTTTAGTTGGCCTGCATTTTCTTCTGGTTTTAAAACAGTAGTAATTTCTTTACTTAACTGCCAACGTCTGTTGGTGTGTGCCAGTCACAACTCAGGTGTCTTAATCTAAAGTATACTATACCACAACACCTAGTAAAGCCCAGGTCCAAAGGGACTTGACATACACCCATCTCTGTGGGTACCACTGCTATACAAATGATTCATAGAGATAGAATACATGCCATGATCCTCTGTGGTTGTTAATAATGGCAGATTTTAGCAAGAGTGCTGAGCATTGAAGGTTGCCCTGTGGTCATCTTAGGTGTGTTATGTGTTGCAGATAAATGCTCACAAGTACCTAAGCAGGTGGAACTGGAGAGATGTGACTGATGCATTTCCAGAGGAGGCATAGACTAAAAGTCCAAGTCTACCCTTTGTTAACACAGAGTTAAACTTTTGTGGGACTGATTGCTTTTTACTGGAAAGACATATTTCTTCTGCTATAAAGAATCTGTTAGCTAGTACCTGACAGTGGATTTCATTGCAGTCAGCTTATAAAAGTATCATTTATATGATATATAAGATTAAGGACTTGAGTCTGTTTCTGGTGCAACACCTGTTAGGTTACCAAGAACTCAGCATTCTGAAGTGATCTGGTAAATCTGAATGAGATAAGCAGTTGTTGAGAGCAGACTAAAAACCAGCACGGACAAGTCAATCTGAATGCAAGCTGAATAGATGGGACATATGGCTTTATGCAAGGCACAGTCATATGGAGTCAGGACATAGGCAAAATGCAAGGCTAACCAGCTTAGGAGACAATTAGGCTGTGGCTGAGCGGAAGGATAGCTTTGTAATTTAAATGCCAGCAGAGCTGTTGGTTCAGGGTTCTGCTACTGTCACAGGCTCACAAGCTGCTTTGTTTCCTATTGATGCTCTCCCCTGCACAATCTTACTTCTGCTTCAGAGCTGCTGAAGTACAGAGATGGCCAGGTGGGGAGTAAAATGTTTCGCTAAAGCATTTAAGTTCATTGTAAAACCAGCTTGAGAGAGGCTGATTTCTACAGTATCTATAGCTCTATACGCCTATATATTCATATATATATATTTACATAGCTATGTATGTATGTGTAGCTGTAAGTCTATCATTCTTGCTTCTGCCTATTACAGGCTTAGAAGTGCTCTTTAGGAGGTGATAGGAGAGGTAGGATCATATCTGTACCCTCACCTTCTCCACGTGGATTTCTCCTGATGCTTCTGGCTGGCCACAGAATAATGAAGCAAGCTGCACTAAGGCCCTCAAAAAGCTAAAGCAAAAGCTGAGACTGTCAGCTTTCTAGGAGAAAGTATTGTAAAATAAGGAGTTGATGGCCTCTCGAGTAGAGGAAGCTGCTGACTGTGATCTAGCAGAATGGTGACCCTTTTGAAATGCCCTGAATATGTGTCAGACTCATATTGGGAAAACAGATCAATGACTGCTCAGGAGGCAGTATTTGCCAGCAGGTTTATGTCAAAGTGTCTGAGTCAGTGTTCTACACATAGGAAACTTCTGGATTTCCCTAGACAGCCTGTAGAGCCCAGTGGTGCAGGAGCCAGCCTTGTTCTTTGGAGGTGGCCAGTTTTCTTGGCACTGCTCTCCAGCACCATGGAAGGGCTGAAACCTTTCATCTAATAACCTCAGGAAGCTCAGTTGCTTGTGCATCTCTCCTGCACATGGCAAGTTTTCTAAGATCACAAAGTTTGCTGTGAAAAGGGGGAGGGAAAGAGAGGGACAGATGGGAAAGAAAGCAGCAGGTGGGAAGAGATAAATAGGGCAAGTGCAGGGCAGACTTGGAACCAGTGGTGGCCAAATCAGAAAACCAGAACATGCCAGAAGGAAGTAAAGATCACGATCAGCCATCAAACATGCCTGGTATCCCTTGACAGTTGTTTCTTCCTGGAAAGATGAAGTAGGAGTGTGACTGATTTCAGGTCATCCAGGAGCCTCTAGCACAAGGTCATCAGCCACAACATGCCGTAGACTGATCTCTACCTGGAGTCAGACTTTGTTCTATCTTGGTTTGGAACCCCTCTCAGGCCAGACAAGATCAGATGGCTGGGAGCCAGCATGTGAAGGGCTCGACAGGCCTTGATGGCTACGTCCTGCATGGCCAGCAGGAAAATTGAAAGTGATGTGACTCTTGATGAGAAAATGCAAGAAGCACCGTCCCTAAATTGTCAGTCAGAGCCCTGGTGATACAATGAGTGGGAGATGATACCTTGTGGTATAACCACTTTAATGGGAGGAGGACAACATGTGCACATGCCTAGTTCTGCTCTGCAGCTGCAGGGCAGTTATTTCATACCTGTCTTCACACAGAGGTACTAGAAAAGATCTGCAAAATAAGCTGAATTCTCTATTTTACTCTGAAAGCCAGTGAAGTAGTAATTTTGGCAAAGAACAAGTTTTCTGGAAATCAATTACCTAAAATTCAGCTTTTGGCTGGTTAAAGTCCTGCAGATTTCAGTGTAGTGTTTTTGTTGCCTGATGGATTTCTTGCTTTCCGTATTGCTCTCTTCTCATTTTAATCATGGCCACTTTAAACAAATGCAGCAGGGTACACCCTTTAAAACCAAGTCAGGCAGCTTTTTCCTATGCACCTTTCAATTATGGGCAATGATTGTGCCACCTTGTCGTATCCATAGATCAGAAATGAGACTTGTGCTTAAGTGGATTATGTAGTTTAGCTCAGTGGCTTTACATGAAGAGCAGAGACTATAAGCCAAGATTGCTGGATCCCGCATTGCCAATTGGCAATGGCTGGACTCTCCCACAGCCTGTGACATGGCCACCTGTTTTATTATTTGGTAGAAAGCTGGGGCTTCTTTTGAATGTACCTTCCTAGGAGTCTGTCCTAGATACTTCCCACAGAGCTGGATTTTTCCCCTGTTTATTCCTTTCCTGTTTTCTTTGCGTACTTTAATTCTACAGAATGCAACTTGAAAGATGCTGTGCAGATGAGTTCAGTGATTTCAGCTTGTGTGTGAACCCCCTGGACTCCCAGCATGACCTCTAGATAGCTGTAGGTGCTAGAGAATGAGCGGGTGGCTTTGTGCCATGATATAAAATGTGCAACACTTCCTGCAAGCAGAAAGAAGAAAGTGAAGGTTTTGTACCCTATTAAGAAAGGGAAGCCCCCCAGTAATAGTTTCAGAAAGGGCAACAATTCCGCCCTTATTTAACTGCTACCAAAAGAAATGGATTACCCAGAAACATACAAAAAGCAGCAGGAAGGCAATACAAAATACTAGTGGAGGGTTAAATCTGGGGAGCTTTTCCATGAGATGAATAAAAGGGCTTGTGCTACCTGGCTACAAAAATTTAATGGATGAAGAAACTGAATAAAAAGGTGAATGATTTGGCTTCCTCAAAGGGCATAGCACTTAGCAGTAATGGGGGGAAATTACAGAAGGTTAAAAGCCAGTTTGAGTACAGTACAAATTTGCAGTGAGATGTTTTAGTTTAGAGGATAACCTCCCATGGAGATATGTGGCACTTAGTTGCCATATTTTAACTAGGTAAGTGCACAGAAGGGATAAGGGTGAATGGGCATCTGGAGAAAGGAATGGCATGTGAGCAAGTCTGTTGATATATGAATGCATGTAGAGCTGTGCTGTGAGAAGCCATGGGTATTTTTCCCATGAATAATATGAACAGAAGATCTGGGAGAATCCAGTGGGATGGCTTCACAAGTAACTATCCCAAGGAAGAGTCATGGTAAGAATCATAAATCAACAGGGTTTATTGGGACATTTTTATTCCAATGTTTGCTGTTCAGAGGTCCCATAGCCATTTTCATTTATCAATGGATGGACACCACCATTCCCAATTTGTGGAGGCAGTAAAGAGGCTTGGAAGGTCAAGACTCTGTAGTAACTTAGTTGGTTAGCAGCTGATCTGAAAAAAAAAATATGTATTCCTATCATTTAGACTTTTCCCTGAAGTGTGCTATCTCTGAAGTGCATATAATTTTTTTCACCCCTTTCCAATCAGTACTGGAACCTGCTGTACCAAAGTGCTGCTGGGAAGCTGTCTCTTGGAGGTGAGGTGATCTCCAGCTGAATCACGAGAAAGACTGTACCTGTCCAATTTACATCACAACTTCTGAGATTTTTTTTATGCTTGTAAAAATATTTGAAGCTGTAGATAGTTCACCAAAATCAAATGGAGAAATGTCTGAGGTCTTTTCAGCAATCATTACAGGAAGCCATGAAGTTCATGTGTTCATTCATTTATTTCTCATCCATATACGGAGCAGGAGTCAGCCAGCAGCTGTTGCACCAGGATTCAAGGAGGGAGAGAATGGCAGGGATTACAAATAAGTCCCTTGTCCCTGGTGAAGAGTTTGGAGCTCCAAAGAAATGTCCAGAGAACCACAACCCCTTTAAGTCTGCAAATCTTAGAACAGCTATGAATTTGTCCAGAGACAGAGAAGTCTAGTGGTGACAAGAGACTTTACATTTTCTTTCCTCATTTGATTTCCCTGTTTATTCCTAGCATCACATAGAAGACACAGCCATTTCTACAGACTCTTTAAAGCCCCAGGATCTAATTCTGCTCATACTTCATTCTGTGTTTATTTCCTATGAGCAAGCAGAAGTCAGTTGATGAAACATGCTACTGAACTGAACGAGGCCATCATAGGAGAAAATGGGTTTGTTTATTTTTCCCCTTAATAACAATTTGACTAAGTAGGTGATGAATCCTGCAGGATTTCACTTTGAGGTCATGGAGTTATAGGCAACTCTCCTTCCACAGTTCCCCTCAAAGACTCAGCCTTGGAACTAATGTGTCACGTTCATATGCTTTGATCTCTCGGTACTGATGATGTTATGCAGTGAGATGCGTTTGGGACTTGCACAAAGATGGACTTAATCATAGAATCATAGAATCATAGAATGGTTTAGGTTGGAAGGGACCTCAAGGATCATCCAGCTCCAACCCCCTGCCACAGGCAGGGACACCTCCCACTAGAGCAGCTCGCCCAAGGCCTCATCCAGCCTGACCTTAAACACCTCTAGGGAGGAAGCATCCACCACCTCCCTGGGCAACCCATTCCAGTGCCTTACCACCCTCACTGTAAAGAACTTCCTCCTAACATCCAGTCTAAATTTCCCCTCTTCCAGCTTATACCCATTCCCCCTCGTCCTAACATTACTAGACCGTGTAAATAGTCCCTCCCCAGCTTTCCTGTAGGCTCCCTTCAAATACTGGAAGGCCACTATAAGGTCTCCTCGAAGCCTTCTCCTCTCCAGGCTGAAGAGCCCCAACTCTCTCAGCCTGTCCTCATAGCAGAGGTGCTCCAGCCCTCTGATCATCTTCGTGGCTCTCCTTTGGACCCGCTCCAGCAGTTCCATGTCCTTCTTGTATTGGGGGCTCCAGAACTGCACACAGTACTCCAGGTGGGGTCTGACGAGAGCAGAGTAAAGGGGGAGAATCACCTCCCTTGCCCTGCTGGCCACACTTCTCTTGATGCAGCCCAGCACTCGGTTGGCTGTCTGGGCTGCATGTGCACACTGCCGGCTCATGTTGAGCTTCTCGTCGACCCAGACCCCCAGGTCCTTCTCCTCAGGGCTGCTCTCCAGCCATTCATCACCCAGCCTGTATCTGTGCCTGGGATTGCACCGACCCAGGTGCAGGACCTTACACTTGGCCTTGTTAAACGTCATGAGGTTGGCCTGGGCCCACCTCTCCAGCCTGTCCAGGTCCCTCTGAATGGCATCCCTGCCCTCCAGCAAGTCAGCTGTGCCACACAGCTTGGTGTCATCTGCAAACTTGCTGAGGGTGCACTCAATTCCTCTGTCCATATCACCGACAAAGATGTTAAAGAGCACTGGTCCCAGCACTGACCCCTGAGGAACACCACTTGTCACCGGTCGCCAGGTGGACATTGTGCCATTGATCACCACCCTCTGCATGCGACCATCCAGCCAATTCCTTATCCAGTGAGTGCTCCACCCATCCAGTTTGTGCTTTTCCAGTTTGGTGACCAGGATGTCATGTGGGACAGAGTCGAATGCCTTACTCAGGTCTAGGTAGACGACGTCAGTTGCCCTTCCCCTGTCCATTGCAGCTGTGACTACATCATAAAAAGCCACCAAATTTGTCAGGCATGATTTGCCCTTAGTGAAGCCATGCTGATTGCCGCCAGTCACCTCTGCCTGGTTTTCCATTTGCTTTTGCAGAGCCTTCAGGAGGATCTGCTCAAAGATTCCATGTCAGTAAAAAAGTAAAAAGCACCACACCTCCAAACCTGAACAAAACTGTGGAGTCAGGTCCTTCCTCTCAATCTATGTGTCTTGTTGATTGATGACAGTGAAGGAGGTGGTATCTCTCTCACCTAAGGCCCTTAACACACAGGTATGTGTCCCTAGATCCCTATGACTGCATCTGACATGCTCTGCTGCAGAGTTTGTGGGAGCAAATATCTTAGGCATGCAACAGAAAGATCTCCTTCCTGTCTGAGATAGGATTTTTTTTCTGAATTGGTTGACATCAATTGCCTGTGCTTCCTAATAAGCTTGAATAACTGCAGTTGGGATCATCTCCATGGAAATTTCCATATGCCCCTTGCAGAGAAGCAATAACCAGCTGTCAGGCAATGAACCTCAGCCTACATGCCTGACCAGGAAGGCTGCTAAATGGGTGTGGGGGTAATGATGACTCCACATCCACATCCGACTCATGCCTCTGCATAACAGTAGAATTCCAGCGTTGCATGACTGCTTGCACAGTGAGCTTTAGTTGCTGCAGAGTGGCAGTCTCACCTGTGCAAGGAGCTCCTGGGTGGCTATATGGAAACTGTAGCTGCTGGACTGTTCAATTAGGGATGGAGAGGATATGTTCTTCCTTTGGTCTCCATCCCTTTTTCATTGCAGAGGTGGAACGAAAATGTGTGATCATAACTGGCCAGTAGTACAAGGGAGGTGGTTATTCCCATGTGTTCAGCACTGGTGAGGCCACACCTTGAGTACTGTGTCTAGTCCTGGGCTCCTTGATTCAAGAGAGATTTTGAGATACTGGAACATGTCCAGAGAAGGGCAACAAAGATGGTGAGGGGCCTGGAACACAAACCCTGTGAGGAGAGGCTGAGGGAGCTGGGTTTGTTTAGCCTGGAAAAGAGGAGGCTCAGGGGTGACCTCATTGCTGTCTACAACTACCTGAAAGGAGGTTGTAGCCAGGTGGGGACCGGTCTCTTCTGCCAGGCAACCAGCAATAGAACAAGGGGACCCAGTCTCAAGTTGTGCCAGGGGAAGTCTAGGCTGGATGTTAGGAGGAAGTTCTTCACAGAGAGAGTGATTGGCATTGGAATGGGCTGCCCAGGGAGGTGCTGGAGTTGCCGTCCCTGGAGGTGTTCAAGAAAAGACTGGATGGGGCACTTAGTGCCATGGTCTAGTTGATTGGCTAGGGCTGGGTGATCAGTTGGAGTGGATGAGCTTGGAGGTCTCTTTCAACCTGGCTGATTCTATGATTCTTTCTTGGTGCCCAGCAGTCTCTAAAGGTGGTCTTGCCTTCCAGTCCTGACAGCTCTCACATGATTGATAGAAGGGTGAGATTAGCTTTTGTCCCTTAGCAATTCTGCAGCAATACTTATATGGAAGCTTTGGTCTTGAAACTCAGGTTGAGGTCTCCTGTTTCCTACTCCTCCTTTCCTAGGAGAAGTAGATGTAGTAGTACTTTGAGTAGTAGAAATGGTGTTTGATGTATTTAGAGTAGAAGTTTACAGTTATCTGCTCTGCAGCTTGAGAGGAGGAATAGATGTCATCCAGGAGTAGAAAGAGTTGTTTTGTTATTATTTTATTAAAAGTGTATTTTTTGGTAAAGGGGATCCTTAGCCAATAATCAAATAAGAGAAGCTGCAGATCATTAGGAAAACAATAAAGGATCAGACTAATGACTCTTAGGGCCTCATTTGCTCTTCAGTTAATTAAACAGACAACACAGATGCTGCTGCTGTTAATAATATCATTCAATTACTGTGCTGCTAAGTATTATGGTCCCTAGGAAACCATTACCCAGCGCTGATTGAGAAGGGGAACTGTGAAAGGCTACTTAGGGGACAATAAACCATGTCTCTGTTGAAAAGAGGGCTGAAGGCAACGTTTGCAGGAGACATTAGGTGCTTGAATACAAGTAGGTGCAAGGTTGTTTGAGGTGGTGAATGAACTGAAGGGCTAATCTGAAAAGCTATGCTGGTACCCCAACAGTGCTAACAAAGCTTAGAGGAACTGGTTAGGGGTCAAGGGGAGACATTCTCGTGGGGAAGGGGATGGGTTGGAAGGCTCTTTGCTTGTGGAAAGAAGAGAGTGTGTGCAGATAGCAGCCAAGAGATGGATGATGAGTAAAAAGGAATTAGAAGTGGAAGCGAATGTGCCTCAACACCCCAGAGTATACTAAGCAGCTCTCCAAGGGAGACAGGGCATATCTTAAGAGCTTCGTTGAGCACTGCAGCTAATAGATTCCCCTGTTTGATATTTTCCCTCTCCTAAGTGTAGAATCCAGGGCTGGCAGTAGAAGACCTCATTTCAGCCCTTGCAACTTTATCAAAATCAGTTCACTGGGTATCCCTCATTTTGCTGCCAAAGGCTAGAGTGCTCATTTATTTTCTTCCTTTTCCCCTCCTTTTCTTTATGTTTTCTTCTGTAAAATGAACTTGTTTAGTATTTATCTGTACTGTGGTAGCAGCTACTGATCTAAACCAGAGGTGTAGGGGGACTTGGATGCTGTGATGCTCAAGCTGGTGGGTGCAACAGTCTGGGTTGTGGTCTCTGTCCTTGGTACTTTCAGCTGTTTTCTGGTCTCCAGGAAATAAATGTCTTGTGCTGTGGACGTAGTAACTTAAGTAGTGTGAAGAAATGTGTTGGAAAGTTCCTGGACTCCAGGCAGTGGCCAGTGGCAGTGCAACAAAAGACCGAATCTCTCAGCACGTGTCCTAGCACCGTGGCGACCACACACAGAGAGAGGGGTTTTAACAGGAGACGGTGAAACAGTAGCAAAGGCAATTTGGACTCTGTTGTGTGCTTAGAACACCGTAAACCTGGACTAAGATAAATCAAGGGAATTAAATGCAAGAACAGCCCAGGCCTTTGCACTCACCACTACTGAGAGGGAAGATTTATTGTGAATGAAATCATCCTCTGATGTGCTTTGGTGTAAGCAAAGTGTCTCTTCATTTCTGTAGCTTGTCTCTGCTGGCACTGACCTGTCGAAAGCCAGCTCTGCATCTCCTCCACGTCAGCAGGACAGGGATAAGCCTTGCAGGACAGGGACACGCCACTGCACTTGCCCAGTCACCTGGAGTGTGTGAAAGGCAGCAAGGGGCTAGGGTGGTATAGGTGAATGGGGCCAGCTCTGTGCTCTGTGTTTGTGGAGATGAAAGCTGTTCCAGGACACCAATTTCAGCTTTTTCAAGCCCTTGAAAGAGGAGCCTATGCCCTGAAAGTCACTCATTTCCTGTATTGTCAGGGTGCTTGGTGACTGTGCAAAACTTCCCAGCACTCCCAATTTAGTTTGTGATGACCTCTCCTGTATTGTGAATGTGTTCATAACTTGATAGCTGGCAACAGAACTAGAAAAGGGGCTGGAAGGAATGTCCTGTGAGGACCAGCTGAGGGGTTTGAGCTTCTCTGGTTTGGAAAGGGGTGGCCTTATTGCTTTCTTCAGCTTCCTGAGGAGGGAAAGCAGAGGGAGGTGCTGATTTGTTTTCCGTGATATTCAGTCATAGGATGAGTGGGAATAGTTCAGAGTTGTGATATTGAAGGTTTAGGCTGCACATCAGGAAGCATTTCTTTACCTAGTAGATGGTCAAACACTGAAACAGGCTTCCTAGAGAGGTAGCCAATGCTCCAAAGCCTGCCAGCATTTGACAGGCATTTGGACAATGCCCTCAAGAACATAGTTTAACTTGGTCAGCCCTGAAGTGGTCAGACAGTTGGACTGGATGATCATTGTAGGCTCTTTCCAACAAGAACATTCTATTCCTCTCCTCTTCATTAAGATAAGCATTACTGTGAGGAGTGCCATGTATGCTTGCAGGGATGAAACCTCTCTTCAAAAAGGCATTGACTTTGGCATCTCTGCCAGTTGCCCGGCCACTGTCCTATGTCTGCAGCCTGCTGATATCTGTGGTTCTCTGCCCATGCCTCAGCCACTTGTTTCTCTGATGTTTTGTTGCTTTCCCATTACTGTATGAAAGGCTTGTCTTGTTCAGAAGCTGCCACAGCCACCTCTTCAACCACAGTGATAGAACACAGACATTAACTGTGGGCCAGTCCTCCCTCATCCCCCAGAATGTGTTGACATTTTTTATTTAATGCTTCAACATCCCTCATTTTCACATGGGATTCCCTGTGGAGCATATTAATTAATTTCACTGAAGTGCAACAAGAAACACACCTGCAGTTTTTTCCCTCCACATTTATTTATTTGTTTGTTCATTCAGTTCTGATACAGGGATATTTGGTTTCCACATTTGAAGATGTGATGTTGTTGAGGACCTGTTGCCAGCTCACTATCCCAGTTGCTGATCTCTGTCTGGATGTTGCCTGGGGTTAAGTAGCCTCTTTTCTGCTGAGAACCAAAGTAACACATTCTTCTAATGTATGGTTTCCTCATCCCATCTTTGTTCCCTAGCTGTCTTATTTCCTTACACATCCAAAGAACCCTCTTCTATTTGTTTTAATGTTCACCAGGTAGTTCTCATCTTGTTCCGACATACAGAAACTTAGCAGACATGGACTTGTTGATTTGCCCTTTTCCCACTGTGTATAGATGTCCCTGTCAGTTCTCCCCTTACAATAAGTATTACTGTAATCTTGTAGTAAGTTGCAAGATCTATTGTGATAAGCATTGTTGTAATCTAATCGGGGTATTCTTTGTGCATTTGTCATGGAGAAGTTCCAAGCTACATTTTTACCATCTCTGCTTTCTTCATATTGAGTGGTTCACTTCCTAATTCCTGTAAGTCTTCACCATGTGCTTTGGATATTAAGGACTTGGGTAGCTGCTTTTCCTTCTCTTTAACTTAAACAGTACTGGTGAATACTTGATCAAATGCTTTTCGTAGCATCCTTATGGCTCGTCTGAACCAAATATAGAAGAGAATTGCTCTTTGCTGGCTCTGGTGCTATTTTGGGAGGATGAGAAAATCTATTGCCCGTTACATCCAGGAAGGATGGAATTCAAGTATCACTAGTAACAGCAATTCTCCACTTGCCATCTAGAAAATTGCAAAATGACACATTACCTAGTGTTATTTATCTTTCTAATAATTTCTCACGGATCTCTTGTCATGTCAGGATCCGATAGCAGAGATCTGTAACAGCTTCCCAGAAAGTTATTTGTATTCAGGTGGATCCTGTTAGAATCATGATCTCATTTTTCAAATCCTTATGAGCTGCCATGTAATTCACCTACACTGCAGTTTTGCTGTTATACCTTTTATTTCTCTTCCAGATCATATCCCCCAGTACTGTGTACTGATGATATCATGTTCCTGTTATCACAGAAGTACTGTTTTGCATCTGGCACCATGAGTTTGTGTTCTTCCAGGCATTCGCGTCTGCATATCTGCCCTTTTCCATGGGCAAGTTTTCCTCACGTTTTTATTTCCTTCTCACTTTCTCCTGCTCTCTCACCTTTCTCTTTCTTTGTATCCTACTTTCTCTTTCTCATCTCTCCTCCAGGCTCATTTCTCCCCTTTCATACTCTTTCACATCTCATTTTGCTTATTTTTTCACCTTTCTCTTTTTCCTCTCTTTCTGTGAAATACCTTCCACATCCTTATAAATCCATTTATGTTTGTGTCCCTCCTTGAGGTTAACCTGTGAAGCATTTGCTGGGATCCATCCTTTAGAGGCATTTAAGATGCGCTTAGTCTATAAAATACGGGGCACACTCAAATACAGGGAATCTGGCTCTGCTAATGACCCAGTGTGTCAGCGAGAGTTGAACAATCAGGGTCAATGCAGTTCGGGCCTTGTGTGCACCCTGGATTACTGAAAGCCCCGCGTATAATGGCACTTGTTATCTCTGCTGGCCCACTTTAAATATTTCACTTGTGTTCCCAAATCCTGATGATTTTTACACTTAACTGCCCACTCTAAGTGGAGGAAGGAGAGAATGGGTTCAGTCTTTGAAAGAGGGGAGATAGTGTAAGAGCTGAGAAATGAGAGAGAGTGGGACATGAGAAGAGGCTGGGAGAAGATGCTGGAGATGGGAATAGGAGGAGAAAGTTCAGATGGTTTGAAGGAAATCATGGTGGTCAGGATGGTGTAAGGAGGGCCATTCAGACACCCAAATGGTGCTGGGGAAGGTACACTGTCCAACATGAGCTCCTGGTCTGTGCTGTATTGCACAGTCTCTGGAGGATGCTGGCACCACCTTGACTATTGTGCCCTATGAATGCTGCTCAGCCAAGGCTTCAGTTTGTTCCCTGGAGCAGCATCGGCAATGCTGGCAACAGCAGTAAAATGAGAGGGTCAACTGCTGGCAAGCTGCTGTAGTTAAAAAACCCCAAAACAACAACAACAAAATTATATACATAAGAAAAGGAAAATGAAGCAATGATGGTTGGGCAATTAAGCTAAAAGCATTTAAGAGTGTAATCCAGCTATGCCTATCAATAATTCAGGAGTCCAGGATCATTCTAATTGATTGAACACCTTCCATAGTAGTCAGCCACTAATAAGACAAATGAAATGTCTTTTTTATTGTCAAAACTCCATCTCACATTTGCACAGGCAAAATCCTTCAGGGCTTCTCATTTGAGGAGCTTGGGTGTTTTTTCTCTTGATAGAGATAAATTGAAGGCCAGCATCTGTTTTTAAACTGCAGTAAATTAAGCTGATCTGCTCCTTTGACTGCAAGTGGATGGAGAACCAGAGGTGTGCTTAGCAGGATTTACAAGTAAAACTAGTGTGGGTTGTCAGAAGTTGAACCCAGTTCTCAGAGGATGTGTTATCACTCTGTAATGTTTTGAGTGATGAGGACACTTGGCACTGACAGGCACCAAGGGACTTACTGATCTTATCCTAGAGCCAGTGTCTCTTATCTCCCTTCCTCTCAAGAATAACTACATTAGGATTCCTGTTTTCATAATGGTAATACTGATGTTTGTCTTTTGACATGGCATAGATATTTAAAGAGAGCTAGACAGATGTTAAACTTATCCAATTTATGTGAACAAACCACACTGCAGGTTGTGAGAGGAAAAAAAATGGTGACTTGAAACAGTTCTGTGTTTTACAGCATTCTTCCAATATCATGCTATGTGGTGTTTTGAGGGACCTCTGTGATGATGAAGTAAGGCATGCTCAGTAGATTTGCTTGATTTTCTTTCCTCTGAACTGTGTCCCTGAGTTGATGGGAGATCATCCCACCCCATGTGAGCTTGTGGACATCATCTCTGGAGCATTGCCCATAGTTAATCAAAAGCTGATTTGGGAAAGAGTTGAGGCTTAAGTTGTTACTGAAGTATGTACAAATGCTCATCTGCGCAGTGAAAATCTGTTTGTGTGCAAGGCCTCTTTGAGCCCAGATACTCACCAGTTATGCTAATGCATCCTCTTCTATCCACAGAGACTCTGGGACTGGGTTCCTAGCCAACATAAATCAAAGTAGCTCTTTTGGGGCATTCTGAGCTGAAGATCCAGCCCTGGGGTGAGGGAGCAGCTCTAATTATGATGTGTGCAAGTATGTTTAATTAGGAAAGGCCACAGGCTGTGTGTGTGTACTCTGAAGTCCCCACCAAGTTCGCCTTTTCACTAGTGTGGTACCAGCTACTTTCTGAGCAAAAAGTCTGGGGATCTAGTAGCAACTGCTCTGTTATTAATTGGCAATAAATTAAATTAATTTTCCCCAAGATGAGCCTGTTCTGTCCATGATGCTACCTGCTGAGCAACCTCCTTGTCCTTACCTTGAACCACAAGTTTTTCTGTCCTACTTTTTCCCCCACCCTGAACAACTTGTTGGCCATCCAAGGTCAATCCACCACATGATTATGTGTATTGATTTCCAGAAATCTGTTGTTGAGGAAGCTTGACTTCCACAAAAGTGTTCTAAGATCCTTACTGAAAGTTCAGAAGTACGCATGTGTCTGCAACTCCAGTCCCAAACTAAGTAGTGTTGAGATGGTATCACTCTAGAACAGAGGGCATGCAATGGAGAGTCATGATGTCTTAAAGACAGGAGCTCCAGTGAACCCTCAGCAGTGCTGCTCTTTACTTATATAAGCTTCAAAGCTTCCAAGTGAAGCTGAAACTGAGACTTAACTCACTACAGGAATAGTTCTGGAGGGTGTTATCCAGGGTTTAGTCCAAAACAGTTTCAAATAACCCTCCTAGTGAGTTTTCTTCCTTGTTGAGCAGATTAATGCTTTATTTCATTGCATGGCCCTTTCTTAGGGGGATCTCAAACTCATTGTCTGATCTGTGCTCTTCATGACTAGTCTCTGGAAAGTGCAGATGTTAATTGCCAGTGTCAGAGGAGAACTGTGAATAGACAGGAACCATCTCTTGTTACTCTGTCATTTATGTAACCCTTGCTACTGTGGGATCTTGGGTCACAGTAGAGATTCTCAGGTATAAAAACCTGTGCAAATGATGGCTATGACTGCTCAGAAATGTCACAAAGTATTTTGTCAACTCTCATTTCTTGAGCTACTTTGTACTGATAAGTTGAGAGATAATATGGTTATGATATAAAAATAATATAGTAGGTCACTGTTTTCCACCCAGCAAAAGAGAAATGGTGATAAGTATAGGTTTTTAGATGAAAACTTTCTCAAACATGGCTCCCTATTTCTTCTCACTCAGTTTGACTATTCGTGTTGGCTGGGAATAGAAAACTGAAGTGATGGATTGCTCTGATTATGCCTAGTCAGGTGAATTAAATGGTGTCTCACTCTGCTGCCTCCTGCAATCTTGCTACTCAGTGTGCTTATCAGGGCTGATGTGCAAAAAGGTAGATGTCTGTAAACAATAAAGGAATAAAAGAGGATGTGAAAGATCTCAGACTAGTCTCAGGAAAAGATTTGCTAACAACTGGAAAAGTGTTGAGCAGATTAAACTGAGCCATGTTTAGAATAACTAATTTGAATATGCCTGTCAGCTCTGAGACTCAGTAGTACACCCTGCTTTTCATGGGTCATTTGTGAAGAGATGCTTGCAGTATGTAGAAAATTTATAATCCAGCTGTTTAATGTTAACATAGAGCTTAGCTCAAATGCTCATCTCTAGCTCAACCATAAGTTCATGTGTACTTGAGTTACAATGCCATGAGTTCATAGTCCCCAAGAAAGATTAGCCTATTTTCATCAGTGTGAGACAAAAACAAGGTTTCATGGATTTAAAGTGCTGCCAACCAAGACGGGCAGGTTTGAGATTTTATTTCAAATGTTGTGTCAGTGTTGTGTACAAGATCTGTCTAAAAGCATGTGAAATACTATTCAAAGTCTGTCCAAACCAAGCATTGGATTTCTCTGTTTCTCTGTCTAAATTCAGGTTGTTGATGTACAGAAAAATTGAATTCAGTCTGGGAAAGTGCAAAATGGTTTGAAACTGTCTAACGCATCAGACTATCAGTGGCTGGTTTATTTATCCTAGGAGAAAAAAAAATCAGACTGGTGAGGTATAGCTGATCCTTATTACACTAAGAGAAGACAAACTGGGAGGATTGTTGTCAGACCTGAGGACTTTACTTTTATGAGAATAAAGAGACCATGAAGAAGTTGGAATTGAAAACAGAAAGATTTTTTTTTACTCTAAGAGCAGTGACTTTTGGAAAAGCGTTACAGCTTGATTAGTGAAGCCAGAAGCCCTGTCTGAGGTGGATCTCTGTCTTTCAAGGAAAGAGATTTTCATTGCATGTGAAAGCAAGTTCTGAGTTTAATATCTCTCAGGCTTGAGTTCCTAAAACACCTGAGTTAGCTTTGGCAGTTTCTGTGGCTAGAACAGCATCCCAAGAGAAACACCTCTGGTTTTGTTTTGGTGAGAAGTACTGACAGTATCTATGCTCCGGTGTGCACCTGTTTCTTTCAGAAAAAAATGTTGCTATCAGGAAAAAAAAAGGATGAGGTGGCTCCCTTTGAAAGTGCAGACCCACTCAGTGTGACCAGTCTAGCTCCAGTGGTGTAATTACTCTCATCCTGCAATTCCAACAGATCTTCTTATAGGCAGCCTTGAACAATGTTTCAAAACTTTAATAACCTTCACATTTCAGATCAGTGCTTCTCTTCAAAAGTGCAAGGATAAATGTACCTCAAAGTTCCAACTGGCTCAATGGAAAACTCAACAGGACAGAGGTCTTTGGCAGTGTATTTCCATTATCTTTCTTGGGTTTGACGTCCAAAATGTTTTAATTTTTGTTCCCTTTTCTTTTTAATGTAATATATGTCCCCCTTTGATGAAACCTATCTATTAATCCAAGTTGAATCGTTGCTTAATTTATATATGATGTAACAGGGAGATTATGATGGACTCTACTTGCTTTGGCTGCTAAGTCACTGAAGACAGGTTTCAACTCAAAAAGCTACTGCAAAAGTACTGTCTGTAGGGAAAACAGACTTGGCCAAACTGCAGCCAGCTAGAGCCAGATGATTTATTTGGGAGTGCTAATTTTTTTCAGTGCTGTAACTGTTATAAAGAAGTCTATGATTGCAAAAATCTAGATGCAGGAAAATTTACTTTGATCTGGCTAATTCCTTATCATGGTCGTGAAGGGACAGAGGATAGTCTGGGAGAGGGAAGAAGAACTGGTGGTTGCCGAGGCATAGAGTACCCTGAAGAAGTGCTTTTGTATCTCTATAACTTTGTCTAGATCAGAGCCTGTACCACTTCATCTGTATTGGTAAAAGATGGACTTCCTAAGTGGTCTGCTGGCATGCTTTTTTTCTAGCAGGGACCAAAGTTGAGAGCACAGTGGAAATCAGAAGCCTTTCCTTTAGCTGTTCTGAACGGGGGAAGCCCTGGTTTCTCAGACAGCAGAGAGGAGAATCTGCTCAAAATACCATGTACCTATTAGGATTTTTTTACAGTTTGAAAATATCCCTTTTTTTTTTTTTTTCTTTCACCTTCTTTGAGGGAGGGAACAATCTGCAGTAGACAGAGCACGAAATAAAAACAGATGAGGAAACTCCTGGCAAGTTGTCTAAGTCTCTTAGTTACACAGAGAGGAAAGTCATAGAGGCAAAATGCAATTACTTCAGTGAAAGCAGAGCTGAACCGCTTTCCTGAATGTCCCACTGCATCTCTCACTGGATGTCTTCTGTTTCACCAGACCAGCTCTGACAGCATTTGATGTCATCCTGATTTGCAGGCAACTCTGTGATCTGAAGTGGGCGGTGGCATCAGAGGCTCAACAGATGTAGTTACTACCTCATTAGTGATTTGAGCCACTCTGATGCATGCTGGCCTTTGGTAACATTTGTTTAGCATGGCTTTTGTTGAGATTGAGCTTCTTAGGCCCTGGCAGTGTCAGACTGAGAGCTGACAGCATCCAGCAGGTCTGAGAGCAGAATCCTGTTCATTCCACAAAGTTTCAGATTTGATGAGTTTTTAGTTTGAAAAGAACCTAACCATTTAACAAATTGAAATTAGAAATGTCTTGTGCTTCTTTTCTGTCACCACATCATATTAAAGGAAGAAGAAACCCCTAGATTTTTGGCCTCTTGTTAAAGTGTGACCCTCTACACTCCTTTACAGTATATTTTCCCTTGATCTCCCAAAATGCTGTGTGGATCATACTGCCAGCTCTGCAGGTGGTGAGTCCTTCATCTTCCCCCATCATGGAGAGTCTCAGATCGTTGCCAACAAACCAAAATCTGTTACAGAAGATTAGTAGTATTGCCCCCAAAATTGCTATTTACATAGGGGATATGTGCTGTTGAAGGAGCCTTTGGGATGTAAAGAAATGACAGGAAATGTTTGCTGGGCAAGTGGAACATGCTGTTACAGTAGTGGCTAGTCAGACCTACATACCCAAAGAGGATATTTTGCAGTCCAGAGAACAGACAACTCTGCTAACATGGTCCATCTGTAAGGACTGTGCACAACTCTAGAAAAGATCTTGACAGTTTCTGAAGAATAAGATGGGTCTCAAAAAACTGCAGTGAATTGATCAGGTAAGCAACTTCTTCCCAAGTGACATGTTGTAAAACATCTATTGTCATCCTTGCTGCAGCATTCAGCACCAAAGAGCTCTGTTTATTGCCCATGTTGACTAAGGGATGAAGTGGTGAGTATCTCTAAGAGGTGTAAAGGAACAGGCAATGATGGAGAGAAATGGAATGTGTTGGATTGAGGCCTATAAAAGAACTCTGTGATAAAAAAAGCAATATAGTAAAATACAGACTCTGTATCAAGAAACCCTCCCTAATAGTTGAATGTGCTAGACAGGGGAATAATTTCCTGAGGGAGAGAGCAGAAACTCTGTTATTTCAATCATTTAAACAAAACTGGACAAAGCCCTGGAGAATATATTGTAAAGGACAATCATATGCTGGCCCCTGGGAATAGTTAACAGGACCTGATAAGTCTTTCCCTAGTGGTTGCTATGATTCTCTTCAGATTGAGAACTTGGTCTGGGTATGATTTGTCTTGAGACTAGATGTGATGTTGAGCCTCAGGTCAATCCTTTGACTATTTCAGAGAACAAAATATAGAGGCAGAAGGGGAGGAAAGGCACGCAGGGGGAAGTCAGAAATAGCATGGGGAAATGTTGACTCAGAGGTGCTCCAGGGCTTTGAAGACACCTGACTGCATCTCAGTTCCAAGGAGACACAAAACACACTGGTTGAGATGCTGATGTTTTACAGTGAGGTGGTGGTGAGCAGGCTCCAGGAAACTTGATCATTTGGTATTACCACAGAGCTCCTATAATGTATGAACTCCAAGAGTTGTGATCAGCCTGCTTGTCCTTGAAGCTTTCTTTTTCTTGCTGTTACAAGAGTCCATCTTGTTGACTCATCCATCTCGCTTGTCCCTGTGATGCACACACACTCTCCCAGTGTTGTGCCTCTCTGCTGATTTGTACCACTGTTGGATTTCTTCGGAAAGGTGGCCGGGCTTAGCTGCGGTCCAGGGAGCTGTCAACTACTGCCAAGCTGGAAATCCAAAACAGAGCTGCCACTGGTTTTGGGAGGAACTGTGAAACCCAAGAAGCATGCAATATTCGCTGCTATTTTCAGCATTAGCCTTCTCGCAGAGCAGGAGAGCAACCTCTGCTCTCTTCACAGCCTCTTTTTTATGTGTAGACGTAATGTCGTGTCCAGACAATATTAACTGGCAAGTGTTGGCATCCTTGACTTCCTGGGGAGCGCACACTAGGTAGCAATTACCTTGGATGCTCTGTTACCTTATTCAAACGAATTGGCAGTGATTATAGACATCTATTAGTAAAAGTAGAGGCTGTTCAACAAGAGGAGGTTTGACTTAGTCAGGTCATGTGTGCCGTACCCATGAGTAGAAAGATTGTCAGTGGTTTCATATGGTCATTTGAAAATGTCTACTGTCATTTGCAGGCTTTTTTTAGTGGCTCTTTACAGCGTGAATTTTATGCAGAAAAAATGGGAAAGTTCTCATGCAATTGTGTCCTATGGGTGTGACCTCATTTGCCTTGATCATCTAAGAATCCAAAGGAAGTCACCTCTAGAGGGACATCTTCTTGCAAGGAATTGTATTGCATGTGATTTCCAGATGAAGTCAACCAAACTTGGAGTCCTCAGAATCAGAAACGAGCATGGCAGTGCATGGTCACTAATTTGCTGCCTTTGTACCTTGTAATTTAAATTAGTGTGAGAATCATGCCTTCCCAAGGTACGTCCACAAGAGGACTACCCAAAAGGCTGTCACAGTTCATGCCCTCAGCCATTATAGCTGTAAGAGTTAAGGGCTGTGTTGCAAGCAGTTGCCCAAGCACACTTGATGTAGTACTTTATGGCTTTGTCTTCTAATGGGACATGGTTTAGCAAAATCTGGTCATGGTCAGGGAGGGAATTTATGCCAACAGGCAGTTTAGGTAATGCAAAGCATTTTCCATGTTAGTGCTTACTGCAGCTTGGTGAGGCTGAAAGAAAAACTATGGGTAAAGGATTACTGTCAGCTAATGCTGCAGAGTGGGAGGTTCAGGTTTCGTAAGCAGGTGCCAATGTATGGTGGCCAAAGACTAGGCCAATAGAGGGAGCGAAGAAATGTGACAGAGAGAAGTTGGCACTTTCTTGACTGAGCAGTAGTTATCAGTCTTACCTGTTATTTTTGATGAGCCCTTCAGCTCTGCTGCTGGGCTGTCACACTGAGTTTACTGACAGGCAGTAGATCCAGTGTGCCTGGTGACCTTACAGAAATGGCTGCACCAGGGGGTAATTTCCAAGGCTACAGTTGTCTGCCCAGTTTCCAGATGTGGACATGTCAGGACTAGCCTCCTGCTTGCAAGATCAGATTTGTCTGTGCCTTTACCTGCTGCCCTGCGTATTACAGAGAGAAGCCATTCCTTCTTCTCCTTATTTCCTTGCTGGCCACTGCCTGTGCATGTGTTTGTGCCTGCCTAACTGGGCCAGAGCTTATTTTGAAGATGTTTTTTCATTAACATCTTCAGAGTTTGGTTTCAAGATTAAGAACAGACATATGTGCTCATGGTGGAGAGAATAAAATGAAGGAAGCCTGCTGTGTCCCTGCTGCCCGGAACAGGAGGTCTTGTGCAGGTCTTGATACAATGCAAAATGATGAGTGCAATTTCCAAGGTGATGTAGTCTTACCTCTGCAGTTTTGAGCCTTGTAGACTAGGGTTATCTGTTAGACTTGGTGTTCCTGTGGGTCTTTTCCAACCTGAATGTTTCTGTGATTCTGATTCTGTAACATGGAAGACAACTTGCAACAAAGCAAGGGTCAGCTGTGCCAACCTTGTTGAAGGAATTCAGATTTGAAGGTGCACCTGGGGGTTAGCACATCCTTCTCCTACACAGTGTCCACATCTGCACAAGACAGGATGATATAGCCCCATGTTGGTGTGTGTTCCTGTAGGGAGCCATGGGCCACATTTTGACCTGACATTAGAGACTGTCTTTTGAGCATGAAAGGGGATGTTGTGCAAGGTAAGAGACTTTGAGTTCATGTGCCACAATGAAATGACTAACAAAGGTATGTAGGAAAAGGGAGTCCTGGAGAAGTTTGGGAAGAAAGGCAGCAGGATTCAGAGAGCCCATCCATTTGGGAGCAAGAAGAGGGAATGGATAGCAGTGCTCACATGCCAGGAGGCTGTTATAGTTACACAGCAGCTTTCATCCAGGTACAGCAGCACCCATCATATGCTTTTGATTTCCTTACGGGAAAATGCCTTTGTCCTGCTAAATGAATTACCAGTGGTAAGTTGGATGAAGTATCTCCCCAATCCATACTGAAACCTCTTTCATCTGCACTATGAAGGCCGCATTGTTTCTTCTCCCTGCTGATAGCACGAGCAGCAAATGCAGTGGAGAGCCAGCCTGTTTTCTATGGCAGTTTCTCTGACGTAGATGAACCTCTGAAGTGAAGTGTATGACACCAGGAAGATGCTTTAATCTGAATTATGCTTGCCCATCTGAGTAACAGGTGCTGTTACCCTCATTTCATTATCTCATGGCCAGGACTGCTGCCAGCATGAGTAAGAAAGGTTTGAGTCACAGAGATGGAGCAGTTCATTTCTTTCCAGAGGCTGTTGTCAGAGATGACCAGGTCCAAACGTCCATCACAGCAATGAATGATGTATAGATGAATGAGGCGAGAAATCTACTCCTGAGAGAAATAAAGCATCCCTCATGAATAACACAGTGTTGCTTCAAGAGACAAGACTTCTCAAACATTGAATGTGAAAGTGAATGAGGCTGCTCTGAGACTGCTCCACATTGGCCTGCACACTCCCTATAAATAACTTACCACTGCCACATTTAATTTTTTCTTTTAACGCTGCCCATGCATTTGGCCTGATACCAATGCAGATCTACAGACCCACCTCTCCTAACTTCTGACAGAGCCTGCTGTAGAAAAACAGCCTTTGCTTTGCACCATTCAGGCTTCATCTATGCTACTAAGTAGAGCCGGAGGTCAGCAGGAGTAGACATGGAGGTCAGCAGAGATGGTATGGAGAATGCTGGTAACATCTAAACACATGTACTGCTCCAGAGTGGTGCTCAGCTGCAGTGGTCCCTGGCCAGAGTTAGCCTCCACATGGGTGGACCAATAATAGACATTGCCTGAGGCATTACTGGTTGGGCCAGGGTAAAGCCATAATGGGAAATCTGCTAATGATTTAAGAACAGTAATAGGTTGGTGGTGTCCCTTGTCTCAGTTTAGTTTGCTCAAGTAGATACTGCCTTGCACTGTTGGAGGTGGTCACTAAGTAGATGAAACACACTGAAAGTATTTTGTTGGTTGTTTTTTTTCCCCCATAATGTTTCATTTTTCTTATGATTTTACTTATTCTGGGCAGTCTGCATCATTGCAATAGCGTGGAATTGTTTATTGAGACATGTTTTTGCCCCAGAAACGAAGTGTTATTTAAGAGGATGTCTGTTGGAGGACAAGACAGGTGTTATGGGCCTTTCTATACCCTGCAGGTGAGTGTAGTGCAAAGATCACTGAAGTAAATCTAAGCAAGCTGGTTTGTCCACAGTGCCAGGGATACTTGCTTAGGGCCTGCATGCAGGTATGGCATTTTATTTAATACAATGTGTGTAAAATCATAAGTGACAAAGAAGGAGGTAGGGGAATGATTGTTTCTGGTGTCTTCTGTAAGGGAGGTGGAGACCTGAGATGGTAATAATGGGAGAGAGGTAAAGGGAGTGATGGTGTTTTTTTTAAAGGAAACATTGTTGACCTATGTACCTTCTTGCCACGGAACATTGCAAGTGCTAAAAGTTTATATACATTCAAGGGGCAATTATGGGAAAGCTCAAGGAAAAGAAATCCGTTGTGAGTTACTAAAATCAGTGAAAAAGTTTCTGACTTAGGAAATCCCAGTGCTCCAAATGATGAAGCTTGGTACATGAATGCTTGGGGGAACTGTCACACATCATTGTACTGTCCCTGTACTCTTCCCCAGCCCTCTCCTTGTGGTCATTGTTGGGCTTAGGATACCTGTGCACTGTGTTCCACTGCATGGTATGGTTGTGGGCTGATATCTCACCATGATATCCCTTTAGAAGTAAAATCTGTTTGGGTTGTCCTCCTGAATGGACCTGACATAGATTGTAATGAGGAATCTCCTTTTGTGTCTCATCTGAAAGGCACTATGGAAAAACAAGTTTGAAAGAGGCTGAGTGGATTTTCCCCAGACTTGTAGCTACACTCTGGCAAACAAGAAAACAGTATTATTTTCTAGAATTACAAACAGGTGCACATGATCTTTGAGAGTTTTCCACTGGAGAACAAGCAAGGCCTGGAAAAATCAAAGGCAGGGAGGACCTCAACAGAGCAATCTGATGTCAGCCCTTGTGGTCTGTCTCTTTGCCTCCCTTGCCAATACCTTCCCACATTTCTGCTTGATGCCTGCAGCCCCAGCCTTTCCATCACTGGTCAAAGACAGCTTTTGTGTTGCCTTGGTGCTCTGCAGTCTAGAATTTGGATAATTCTCTTAGACATGACAATTGTTCATGCCAAACTATTCTTCTTGGTGTCAACCCAGATAAGCTTACTCTGTCTTTAAAGTCTAAGTGGCTGGGAGGGATTATAAAAGAGAGAGTGCTAATGGCATAACTTCCAGTCGAGGTTACAGTCATTTAGACTGTCCTCGATCATTCAAATTATATCTCACAAAATAGCAGATGAACCTTCCTGCAGTGGTCGTGTTGCTATGTTAGAGTAGTATCAGTAGTGTTTACCTAGATGCGCTCCAATGTAAAGGATCTCTATTTTTATCTCAGCCTTATGGCTTATAAATGGATGCATTTGCTACACATACATTTAAGATCTTCTATTTGATCTTTTTTTCTTCATTATAGAAGAGTGATTTGTCTTTAAGTCTTGCATTTCTCAAGGCTCACACAGAGCCATCTCTTTATACTCTGGTAAAGGGCTGTGGCATTCATGAAGGCAAAGTTAGACTACATTTTGGTAGCTGAAATCTGCTACCTCAGCAGTCACTTCTGCTTTTATTTGACATGAGTAAAACCCAAGGACTTGGAGACTGACCCTGTGTGCTGCAGAGGGCTATTTCCTGGAGTTAATGATCCTTTGTGCCCCTCTTCCTCTGGCAGTCACTGGCAACCTCCTTTTTGCAAGAGGCAGTTTAGGATGTTAAGAAGACAGAGGTTTAAATTTGCTGTTTCTTGAATTTTAGAGAATGTGTGTTTGCTTTTTCATGCATTGGGCTGTTTATTGCTGGATAGATTCTGTAGTACTAAAAGGATGGCGAGTTAAGTTTTTTCTCTGGTGTGTTTTGAAACCCCTCATTTTGCAGGGTTGAAGGTAATGACTGATGTGCCTGTTCCTTTAAGTCATGTTGTACTGGAGAGATATATGACTCTGATCCCCTACACATGAATCTATTTGTAAAGTCTTATTTCAGCATCATGAATCAAGTTCTTTATCCCAGCTTCATGGTGAAACTACAGTGAAATCCATTTATCTACTATGGTGGAAAGTGAGTATGACATGGAGTAGAATAGAAATCAAACTTTCTGGATAGTCTCTCTATGTGAATTTCAGAGAAACTATAGCCTGCTGGCATCTGTGCTTTGCTATCTGTAAAACAGAGATAGATATATTCCTGTCTTATAGGAGTGCTATGAGTCCAAATTAATTACAAAGTCTGTGACAAATCTCAGAAATGCAATTGTGAGATAGTATGTAAGCACGTAAAATACTAATGTTTTATAATCTTCCTAAACTCTCTGTGGATACCTTTAGTAAGAGGGCTATAGTGATACCAAAAGAAGTCTTTTTTCACCTCAACCATTGCCTTTAGAATCCAAAGTGAAAGATGTTTTCACCAACTGCCATCTTCGCAACCATCTGGAAAATCACATTTTCTGAAGATTTCCTTCTCTTTGTTAGCTGTAACTACAGCTATAAAATGGGAAGATGTCCCTGGTTTAATTAACACCCCTGTAGTTCAAACGCTGATCTTAGTAATGAGAGGCAATTATAGCCTTTATTGAGGGACAGTCAGGTGGAACAAACCCAGCATCAATCTACTGAAGACACTTCTCTTTCCAGGTAATTTAGAAACTGCTTTTTACGATGAACAGGTTACCTGTTCCAGTACAACAGGTGAATCTCCTTGTTTAGTAACCTGAAAATAACTTCCTAGTTGAGTTATGTGCTTATTTTATAGTTTGTTTTTTATGTCCTGTCCATCTGCCAATAGCTAGGAACTGAGCTAAAGAAAAAAACTGCTGCTGTTTTGAGAGCATTCTTCTTGATTCTCTAATTTTGTTTCTCTTGCCTACTGTTGCTTTTCATTTTGAAGGTTGCCTGGTGTTCATATTTCAGTTCTAGCAAAACTGCAGAATGTGGTGTGCCCACAACATGAGGGCTATGAGAGTTATGGTTTCTGCACCTCAAAACTGATGTAGTAGAGCTCGAGAAGGTGCAGAAAAGGGAATGTGGTTTCTGCTATATAAGCTAAAAAGCTGTGGCTCCATTTCAAACAAGACAACACTGACAACAGAGATAAAGCTAAGTTTAGACAAAATCGTGAAGGTGGCAGATAAGATAGATGTAGAGCTTTAATACTAGAGCTAAGGGGCACTAGCTGAAACAAGGCAATCTGCTTGAAATTATGGAGTACCTGTTTACACAGAAGATAATTATCTTCTGGAATCTTTTACCACAGGAGATTGAGAAGGTGGACAGTGTCAACAGTTTCAAAAAGGCCATTAGACAAATTCAGAGCATCAGGTCCATGACTTGAGTCTAAAGGTGATGAGCAGGACTGAGATAGTATCAGGGAAATGGTCTGCAAACAATGACCATTTTGGGCTCTGCCTTGAGTATCCCAGTTGCTGTCTGGCCTCCCACTTCTGATACGTAAAAGCATGGATCTGCTGTGTGCCTTCTTTCATCTGGCAGCCCTCAATGGATGTCCTGAAATATCGAGAGTCTTAACTGATGCTAGATACCTCTTCTGCTTGCTATAAGGTGCTCTTGGAATGGTCAGTTAAATAATTTCCTACTGCCTGTTTTCATTACATCCTTGTTGACTATAATGGGAGTTTGGTCACTTAGCACAAATGTAAATACCAACATTTAGATAGATTAATCTTGAACTGAATTCTGTCCCAAGATTTCTGTAAGAATTACTTCAGAGAAATAGGTGTCTCCTGAGAAAATATCACTGACCTGTTTTACAAACCTAGGCGTTGATGATCGAAACAGCACTTTTGAAGAGCATATTTCTGTTCACTGATTTTAAGGGGAGTCAAGATAGTGGCACCTGCACGGTCGATAGACACCATGGCTAGGTGGGTCTCAGACATCCCATTTTGGTACCATCACTTAGAACCTCAGCTGTAAGAAATGTGATTTTTTAAAAGCAGCGTGATGTGAAGAAATGGAATTGTAATTTCAAAGCAGCCTCTCTCCCAATTACAGTTTGATTTATAATAAAGACGTAACCATGATTTTACCATCTGTAAACTATGCCATGAAACATGCTACATACTCTCTCCTGCATTTCTTTAACATTGTGATGAAATTGCTTTTTCCAATCTAGCCAAGAAAGCTGTAAAACAATATGGTAAAGTTATATTAAATCTCTAAAGTCCTGTGTTCAAGCACTGACTGGCTTTCATGGGGTGTCTTAGGAGAAAGAGTATGCAAGAATTTGAAAAGAAGTGTCTTTGATTGGTGGGTCTGTAGGTGTTGTTAACACCATGCCGCCAGCAGTCACAGAATTTAGATTCCATCAGTGTATTCTGGTTTTGGGACAGGGCAACACCTACTCTTCTCAAAATTACTGTGGAAAAATCCATCCATTTCCAAAGTTTCCACTATTGCATGTGCTAGAGGACAAAAATTGAACTGAAATTTCACTAGTGAACAAAAATTATATAAGCTTGTTAAAGAGATCGCATAGTCTCTCAGATCTCTCAGCTCTCCCACTCTGGTATGTACAACTTTGTCCTGTGTCTTACTTGCTTCAGATATAGGATGTGGATCTGGAGGCTGAAAGATTCTGTGACCGCAGGGTTCCTGTGACTTTGGATCTGTGATTCCTGGGGCTTACATCAAGTGGGAGCTGTGGTCATCATCTGCCTTTCTGACTGTCTTTTTTTATTCCCCTTCCCAGGTTATGGACATGCTGCCCCAGGGACGGATGCAGGGAAGGCCTTTTGCATGTTCTATGCGGTCCTGGGGATCCCACTGACACTCGTCATGTTCCAGAGCTTGGGCGAGCGCATGAACACCTTCGTCAAGTACCTCTTGAAACGCATCAAAAAGTGCTGTGGGATGAGGAGCACTGAGGTCTCCATGGAAAACATGGTCACTGTGGGTTTCTTCTCCTGCATGGGAACACTCTGCATTGGAGCAGCAGCCTTTTCCCAGTATGAGGAATGGAGCTTTTTCCATGCTTACTATTACTGCTTTATAACATTGACTACGATAGGGTTTGGAGACTATGTGGCCCTGCAGACCAAAGGGGCCCTTCAAAAGAAGCCTCTCTATGTGGCTTTTAGCTTTATGTACATTCTAGTGGGATTGACAGTCATTGGGGCATTTCTAAATCTGGTTGTTCTCAGGTTCTTAACCATGAACAGCGAGGACGAGAGACGGGATGCAGAGGAACGGGCATCCCTGGCAGGGAACCGCAACAGCATGATTATCCACATCCAAGAGGACTCCCAGCATGGTCGGCCACGGTACAAGGCCGAAGTAACAGACCTTCAGTCAGTTTGTTCCTGCATGTGTTACAGGTCCCATGAGTACACCAGCCGGGTGGTGTCCCACCAAAATTCGTTCAGCTCAAAGCTGAACCCCCAGTACTTTCACTCCATCTCTTACAAGATAGAGGAGATCTCACCAAGCACATTAAAAAACAGCCTTTTCCCGTCTCCTGTCAGCTCCATCTCACCTGGGTTGCACAGCTTTACAGATAACCACAGGCTGATGAGAAGGCGAAAGTCTATTTAAAGGGATTTGTCTTCATTTGCTTTCCTTGTTTTCCCCAGTTCTTATCTGTTGTTTCATTTTTTTGTTCCTTGAGTGAGATGGAGCGAGGCCAAAGGGAGCAGAGAAAGCCAACCCTCCTCTGAGACTCAGCTCTTGAGCATGAAGCATGGATTATTACTGTTCCAGCAAAGTATGCCTTACATTAACCCCCTTGGTGGATGTCAGAGGATTCAAGGTGACGTGAAGTGGGTACCAAATCCAAAGTTGCACACACAGCTGGGAGCCTTCATGTGCCACTGGCACTCCTGACCTAATAAACTATTTTCCTCATGAGCAGGTTGCAGTGTGTGTGCGTGCTCGCGTGTGTGTTGGGTGTGTGTGTGTGTGTGCAGTTCCACAACCAGTGCCATGTGACAAAAATTAAAGCATCAGGTATTATTTTTTTTTTTCCCCTTGAAGCAATTGTGTTCCAGCCTGCTTTTAACTTTTAGATAGCTTCCAAAAGGAACGGGGAGGGTGGGAGGGAGCCAGTTTGGTTTATTTTTTGCCAAGACCAGCATGCGCCATAAACTGTCAATATACCGGGTGTATCATGATAAATTTTTTAATGCTAGATTTTAGATTGTATTAACATTCAAAAAAAAAAACAAAAAAAAAAAAGGTGGGAAAAGATGGATCATTTTAGCTTGCCAGTTCAAAATGAAAAAAAAATAAAAAAAAAAAACAAAAAAAAAAAAGGTGGGAAAAGATGGATCATTTTAGCTTGCCAGTTCAAAATGAAAAAAAAATAATAAATAAAAACAAAATAAAGCATGCACTTTGTAAAACTGGTATGCATAATAAAAACACGAGAAAAACTAGCAATGGGATTAATAATGGAAAGTAATCCTCTTGATTTAACTGTCTTTACTTTCAATAATTTTCAAATGTTCCAACAATTTTCAAGTAGTATTTTTAAAAGAAATTGAGGGAATTGTTGAAACTAAAGAATGTTTTATGTTATTTTAATTTTATTTATGAAATTATTATTATTATTATTATTATTACTACTATTATTATATTATTTTGTGCAGCAATTACCTGCATGAATAGGAATTACATTTTTTTTTTGAATGCTTGGATTAGGATGGGTATAAATAGGTGGATGTATATTTTTTCTTTTCTAACAGTGACAGGGCATTCCTTGTTTTAAATTAAAAAAGATGATTGTGTCTAAATGCTTTTGATTTGTAAATAATGGAAAGCCTTTGCTGGTCTCAGGAAGAATTCAAGGGACAGTATCTTGTGTTTGGCTCACTGGGAACTTGTGAGATTAGATATGATGTAGCTCTTTTGCCAGGTGGAAAGGCAAAAGGCGTTTAGCAGTCATGGGCAAAAGCCGTTTGGAGGGTAACATTGGAAGTGATTGCTTTGGCAAGTTGAAGTGGAGAATGTTGAAACCATGTTGTAGAGTTGTTCCTTGGAGATTATCCACGTCTCAGTTGTTCATTTGGACCAAATAGACTTTACAGAACTGAATTAGAGGCCTCATCCAGCTCCCTTTTAAGACAATAGGAATTTGCAATGATTACATGGGATTTAGTGCTCTGGGAGATTTATCTTTGATTTGACAAGGGTAGGACTGGGAGCTGCATAAACCTGCACCTTTGTCTCTGGTATAATCCTACCTTTTAATCACATCCCGTCTTAATTCACCATACAAACCCCATCTTTTTTTGGCACTAATCACCTCCTGCTCATTCAATCTTTTAGTTCTGTCAGTGTAAAAGCAATAATCCTTTTAAATTTTTTTTTCTTAAAACTAGGTGGCATGTTTTTGTACAACCTCAGCTCTGAGCTCTGTGTGCTGATGGGTGTTGGTATCCTTCAAAGAGGCATCTTTAAAGAGCGTTAATAGATAGAAATAAGGAATATCATTCCTCCTCTGTTCTCTTCTCCCTGGCTTTAAATTATTAGCTGTATCAAATATGTTCACGTTCTCCTAATTTCCGTATCTATATTTCAACAAGTAAATCAAAAGCAAGTATCTATGACTTTGACTTCCCTATGCAGCTTCCTTTGGGATTGTAAATTGCTGTGACATGAAAAGCTCCATTACGATTAGTGAAGAAATTCCTTAGGATTTTTAATGAGGATGGACTTTTTTCTGCCTAATATGTGGGGATAACATCCTTCAGCACGGTAGGGAAGTATGCTGGGTGCATTAATGTTGTGCTGCTGACACCAGGTCCGAAGGCAATTGCTGATGAAGAAAACATACATAGAAAAGCAATTTTGGGATGTGTTAAACCACCTAGAATCATAGAATCAGTCAGGGTTGGAAGGTACCACAAGGATCATCTAGCTGCGGTCTTTTCCAATCACCTTAGTGATTGCCACCTAGAAGCTGGTTTCCATGAGAGTGGCCCACAAAGTTCACAATGCTGCCAAAATTTGCTTTTGTAGTCTTTGCTGGTGGTATTTCAGAAGTGCAAATAAATACAGGCTTCTTTCCTTGCAAAGGAGGTAAGAAAAAGAATGCCTGGTATATACATATCTGTATCACATACAACTGATGGGTGGATTTGACACAAGAAAAGCAGGATAACTTGGGGATTTTGCAGAACTCAAGTGAAACTCTCTCTGCCTAGCAAAGAACCTTTTAACAGAACTTTTAGCAAAAAAATGTAAGGAGTTTTGTGAGAAAGGGTTGCACTGCATGAAATGTTAGTTAGCTTTTTCATGTTCTTTAAGAAGACAATATAATTCTGATGCATATAAAAAAATTGTTAAACATCCTGTAAATCATGTTGAACTCCAAAAGCTCTTACACACTTCAGCTGATTTGTTTTTGCATCTTCCCTCTGGAACCTTAGATGAAGCATAAATTTTAATAGATGGGGGTTTTAACTAGGGGTCCACTTACCTTGGCATAGCATGGGATATCTGCCACTTAGAGTTTTTGCATTAAAGCTCAGTGGCTTTATAAAAGCTCTACTTTAGCTTAGTTGAGGTTCATAGATGTGGTTAAAGAAATCTGTGTGAATTGTTATGCAGGAGCCAGGGTAGATGTCTGTTATAATACTTAGAAGTCTAAAAGCTGTAATGAGTGTTTTGCTAAAACCTATCCGATTCCTTTAGGATTTAAAAATATGTTTATTTCATTTTCTGAAATCTTAAGACCTTGCAATTCTGTCCAGTCTCTATTTCTGTTACGTATGAGAATTCAAAGTGGCAAGACGTCTCATCTGCCTTGTAAGCATGCATACATTCAGATGTTTGCATGAGCTCTTGCAGGACTTTGCCAGCAGCCACAAGTACAAGAACTCCCATGTGTACACATCAATACACCAAGCAAAAATACATTCAAAATGCCTCTCTCTTTCACTGTTTTTTTGGTTCTTGACAGATATGTGAATAAGGACTTGGGCTGTCTGGAGCTGGAACAGACAGTATTGTGAAAGGGAAGCTTTTGTGCAAGGTTAATCCCAGCTTTTCACTTACACATGAAAAATCAGTCAGTGGAAGGTGAGCCGATTTTTGACTGCTCTATATCTGTCTCCTTGTTGCCTACACAAATAACAGTTTTCTTCCCACAGCACTGCTTTTCATAGACAGTTTTCTCTGGTACATTCTTAGTTTTACTTCACTTAAGTCATTGTTTCTTTCAGAGCACCCTCTCTTGCTTGTTACTCACTCTTTTGAAATTCAGCTTAGAAGCAGGTAGTAGTGGTGTGTCTTATGAGAAGACATCCTAAAGCCCAAACGCCTAACCTGTGTTTCTGTAGCACACAGACGTCTGCTATCACTTTGTGATGCACTCTCACTCCCCAGAGTCTCATTTCCCCTACCCTTCCTTATTATTAAGCATTAGAAATAATAATAATAAATCAGATTAGTCTATTTATGTCACACTAATGTGCTCTTCATCAAAACAACACAAATTTAGCTCCCTGCTGTCGACTTTGATTATATAACAACCCTATTATCCTATCATATTTCATATTATCATCAAAGGGAAAAATCAGTTTGATCAGTGAAGCACCAAAATAGCTATGACTGAGCATGCTGTGATATGGAAGCTAAAGAGGAAACTTAATAGAACAATACAAGCCCAAGTCTCTGCTTGGTTTTCTTTGCTGCGTGAGGAAGGTCCTGACTGATCTAGCTGGGGCTGCTTTGCGAGAATTTTGTACAAATACATGCTCTACATGGATGGCTGTAAATGGGACAGCTCTAGAAGGGGTGTTTGGGGTGTTGACTTGAAGGGTACAAAATAGCTTCTTGGTTGCTGGTAAATGGTTAAGACATACAGTGACCTTAGTCAATAGCCTTCTTTTTGGACTCCTGTGTAACAGCTCATTAGGATAAAATCAACAACATTATTAAAACAAAAAGAAAAAAAAGGAAAGTAGCCAAGTAAATCTACTGTATTGTAGGCTGTCTGCAGATTGTCTCATAAGTTTCCTAGTGCTTCAGCTGAAGAAATGCCAGGGCAGTAATCAAGATTATTGTGAATCAAATCCAAACAAGATAGTTCCTTATTTTTCTCTGGCAAGTTTGAAAGCTTTTGTTATGGGCAAAAAGCATCATTTTTTTGCTAAAAGCTAAAAAAAAAAAAAAAAAAAAAGAGCAGTCAGTAGAATCAAGATGGAGAATGAAAGTGTTCAAGAACAATTTGGTGTTTCCAGACCGGAGGGCAGGGGCTTGGACAGAAAGAGCTTTCAGCTGAAGTTTATGTTCTCACTTAGCTTTATGTAATATTCCTGTTAATATTAGGATGTGATTAAGACAGTCATTTAATTTTTTTATGAGGAAGCCAGACCAGAGGGATGTGTTGGAGTGTGTCCACTAGACTAATGTTATGGACTTTTTAATGTATATTTCAACAGGACACTATCATTGCCTGGAATATTGCACAAATTACTATGAGAATGACTCCACTGCTACTTTCAGTAACCAGAGATGCATGACACCTGCGGAACTGAAGAGGAAATACTGTCTTTCTGACCAGCCTGCAGGTCATCTAACTTTGGTATCCAACTTTATTGTATGAGAACGATTAGCCGTCACAGAGGTACACCCACACTGAAATTAATGACATTGGACACAGGGAAATCGATTACAGATGGAAGGTGCTTTGAGACTCTAAACTGAGATGATAGGATGAATTAAAATCATGAAAATGGCTGATGCCCTTTGCCAACATGCAGTTTTCAGTTATTTAAGATGCAGATAATGAACATAGCAGAGGAACTTTCACCACTCAAGAAAGTAGAAGGAGGGCAAAAAGGAAGTAGCAAAGAAAAGTATTGTTCTGAGCAAGATTAGTTGTATTATTTCCACATGAAAGCCTGGTAAGGTTGTACTGAAGACTGTTGTAGCTTGATCTGGGTAGAATCATCCTGGGAGCCTGACTGCCCTCTGCTCATCAAGGTCTGTACCACAGTGCTTTACTGATTACTGCTGATAAGGAGATCATGAAGTTTCTGATTGAACAGTCACGTTTTTGCTACTGTCTTCATTGAAACCTGGATTTTATTCAGTCGGCCCATCCTCAGCATTGCTGGTCCCTGTGGCATATGATGTTAGTGATGCTATTTCCTTTACTGATGCTTCCAAGAGCACGGGCTCAGTAGAGCGTTAGCAAACTCTTCCCTTCTCTGAAGCCTGGAGTAACAGAACTTTACTCTGAAGCCACTGGATACTTTATTAAAGCTAAACCTGTTCAGACCTGCCTTAAATCTTTCATTTAATTGGAACTCGAAATGCTTTTTCTTTTCCCCAAAGAGGCTTATCCAAAGCTCTCGACTGATCCTCAGTCAAACCATATTGTCCTTTGCACAAAGTTCCAGGTCATGTACATACACACATCAGTATTACTTTGGGGAAAAGTGCAACATAAAGCTTCAAATTGAAGAGCTTTCAGCATTTGTGTCCCAGTTACACTGGGAGCTCCACAAAATATCTCCTTGTGTGTGCTGGAGAATGCAGACATAGGAAGTGCATGATGGCTGCATTCGCACATAACCTAGGTAGATGTTACAGCTGCTGAGGTGACTCCTGCTGTACCATTTTCTGAAGTTAATGAGTTTATATTGCTGTTGCTACAGAGAGAATCAAAATGCTGTAAGGCTATTTTTTTCTTACACAGATTTCCAATATGACAACTAAGCAGTGAGTCCTGATTTATACTGCTTTGCTGAAACTGGTATATAAGCCTTCTTCTGTTTACTACTAGATACTATATCCTAAACCTAATGGAAAGCAGAAAGACCTAAAGACAACAGTCAACCTGTATAATTTATGCAACTCTATTTTGGTTTATGGAATCCAGTCATCCAAAGCTGCCTGCTAATTTTAGGCTGAAAGTACTATCCCTGGAGCCTTCAGCTTTCATTTATCTCTCCTTCTGTGAGTACTGTAATTAATAAATATCCCAAAGCTCTCCCTCACCTTGCTTTCTGACAATGTATTGCCTGCCATACGTTAACACACACAACACATTGGGAGGGTGAAAGGCTAAAAGAAAGAGTAATGCTGCAATTTAATTGGTGTTGTCTTTTAGTTCACTTTGAGAAATGCAGAGCAAACAGCAGCATGATAACATTTATCATAGCTGGCTAATTCACAAGTGGAGCTAGCAAATACAGCTGCAACTGTGCCCTACAATGCATCTTCCTCATGCATGAGCTCAGATACAACTAGCCTAACTTTGATTCATTGTTTATCTGTTCTGTGGAACAGCTTGCTGTAATTGCTGTATCCAGAGCACTATACTTGAGGCTAGAAGAGATCCGTTTCACAGACAGTGGCCCTCTGGCTTTCTCCATGTGCCTTCCCCCCTTGCCTACCCAGACATTAACTCATTAGCTTGCCATTTCATAAATGCATGTTCAGACCCAAGATCACTGCATTCTGTACTTCCCCCCCCCTCATCTATTAATAAAAAGCATTATGCTACAGAACTGCACCTCGGGGAAGGAAATGTTCCACTCTAATTATTACTGACAAAAGAAATCTACAGATTGATTAAAAACCATATGTGGGATCAAATAGGAATTGCAAAGTGCAAAAAGCTGCATGGGTGAGATCTACTTCTTCCCTGACTGGCATGCAATACATTGGCCTGCAAGGAGAATTTGGGGCTGTGGCTTTTTGGAAGAAGGCCATCAGGAGAATAAGAAGCACAAATGACATAAGCAGTCAGAGACACAGTGGTTTGGCTGATTTTTTTGTAGATCATTGGCAAGGTCTGTGGCATTGTTCCAAACTATGGAAGACAGGAGATGTGGGAAGGATGGATAACTGCTTCACGATGGAGTGGATTGTTGCTGATGTTGGTGTCAGACAGGCAGAAGGGGAAAATGGTGCTTTCTAAAGTGTTTTCCCTCTACTGCTCCTTGAAAGAGAACAGTTACACGATCACTGCTGTTACTTGCAGAAAAGCCATAGTGTGGCTCAGAAAGGTCCTTGCCCATTTCTGATAGCATGTCCCCAGAGCTGTGCCCTAGAAATGTGTGGGAAGTGCTAAGCTTCTCCAGATGTGTTCAGGAGGTCACAATATTGAGTGTTTGGACAGTGTGTACATATCAAACCGTAATAAAAACTGACCTTTAGAGAAACAACATTAATTCATTATTGGCTCTCTCGACAGCGTGAAAATGCAGCTCCTAAATCATAATTATTGTTAAAAGGCTAATTAATCTGATAACGGTATTTAATTAGATTAGCTGAAGTAGAGTGTTTAAATTATTTTGGCCTCCTAGAGTCTGAAAGCACAAGTCTACAAAGTTATTTTCAAAAGGCCTGTTTGGTAATATCACAGCTGACATGGGGCTCATCCACAGCTGTGCTATTGACAAGCATTATCTTGGCATGTTGACTGGAGCTGGCCATGGGACTATCTGGGAGAAAGATTTAAGCTCAGACCCAATATATGCGGTCAAGCTCTTAAATCCCACTGAGCTGAATAGTACTGATGTCGAAATGTCTTTGTGGAGATAGGCTTTGGGCCTGATTTTGTCTTGCCTGTAGTGGAAAGAATCAGTGGTGTATCTTAGATGGGATATGCAGATGGATGAGCAAGGGGTTGTGTTTCAGGATACCCATATGATTCTGGTATCCATTTGGTGTGATGGTCAGAGATCTCAGCTGTACAGTTTGGGATGCTTCTAGGCAGAGGGGTTGCTGGATACATGTCTGGACCACTTGGAGAATGGAGAAGATACAGTTGAGTTTCTCTGTCATAGTCTGGATTGATGAGGACACTGACACTGTGGCTTGTTATCTGAGCAAAAATGGCAAAGCAAAAGATTGGACTTCTTCCTGATCTCTGGGTGAGGGTGTAGGAGGGCAGGGCTAATTTCTAACTTGCACAATGGACAAGAGCTCAGGATAATGTTCTCCTCAGGACCAAGAGAAGGAACTTTGGAGACAGAGCCTTCAGATAACTCCACAGCCATTTAGTCTGATGTTTCTTTCTATGTATCTACCACATTTCTCTGTTCCCTCTAATTTGAACCTCTTCTAAGGGCCCCTTCTGAATGGCAATTAAGAGTTCAGCACATAGTAATGGGCATGTTTCATTTCTTCTTTGTGTCAGTCATCCAGATGGATTTGTGGGGGCAGCTCACAGCTATCCATCATGGTTGTGGCCACTGGAAACTGGCTGAACTCTTCTAGTTGCTTTGGCAGCCATCATTTTTGCCAAAAGATTCACCAAGTTTAACACAGGAGCAAAGATGTTTGTGTGAGATCCTTTTAGCAACCCACAGTTGTTGTTGGGCCTTTTTTAAATCTTCACTATGCCACAGTTGCTCTGTGGTGACTTACATTTCCATGTAACTTCAAAGAAAAGAATTTCTCAGTCACACACTTTTTCCAGCAAAGATGGAAGCCATGTTACTTCTTTTAAGCATATCTTTTCAGTTCCCAACATGGAGGGATACTGCAGTCAGAGGCAGCAGTAGGCAATTCTTCTTCATTGTTGGTACTGTGCCCTTCTTATTTGCCTGGGAAAATTGTTACAGTAGTGTGGTCACCACTGGCAGGCAGCACTGCTGTGTTCAATGCAACTTAGTGATCGTCTCATGCCAGTTTACCTCCGTAGAAACTTCTCAGCTGCATTTACATTGTGGCAGATACTTTCTGTATAAGCTGTTATTGCAGGAATAATGTTCAGATTTTACAGGACAGAAATGCTACCTGCATAACAAGTGAGGGATCCCAGTGTCTAGGTTACAACAGGTGTAAGGCTCTGTTAATCTAACAGTTGGCTTTATTAAGTAATTTCCTGAGCACTGCTCTGAGTAACTCTTTTGGAGTTTAGCATTAACAAATTTGTCTGATTGACACAAAGTTAGTTTGAGTGTAAATACTGTTGGGTTGACCCTGTATGAAAAAACTACTAGTACCTGCTTCAGAAAGGGTTCTGCTTACTACCAATCTTTCTAACAACCAGCTAATAAGCAGAAGTGATGAGATACTGGCTTGTTCTTTAGAACACAAACTAATTTGCCTTTCCTTTAGAGAATGTAAATTTCCTGTAATACACTATACAACCAATAATCCATCTGCTCCTGTTTTGCAAGGTCAGGAGTGAACTGTGGAAGAAAAAACTCTTTTTCCTCTTCCCTTGACTTGTTAAGATTTGTGTGGCTGTTGGTTGCCAATGAGGAATATTGACTAAACCTTTTGATCCTAGTGATATGATGGCAAAGGGAATTCTGTGGAGCTCGATGGGTCAGTGGGGAATGGGGTGGGGNGGCCAAAAGAATGTGGATACTGTCTCTTTAAGGTGCAATTTCTTACTTCAACAAACTGTTCATCTATGAGAAACAGGGATAAAAGTGTTCAATTTGGGACCTAAGGAGTTTATATGGAAATTCTTGGATTTCTTCCAAACACACATACATGTTGAAATTAAATTGTGATTCCTACTTTGGAGAGTGAGCCTTCCTGCTCAGACAGAAGCGTGTGTGTATGTGTGTGTTTGTGAGTGTGTGCTGATGCTATGTCTCTTTTGGATCTCTTGACACTTTTTGGTGCATTTTTGTACTTCTTTGAATGTGCATATGCAGGCTTACCGATGATGTATTGACGGCATTCTAAAGGCCCTCAACAATCTGAGATATAGCAAAACTCTCTAAATTTCTACCCTGGTTGGCACATTTTCTGTGCAGCACAAAGAGCATTAGGAGCAAGATCATCTAGAAGGAGGAGTCGTGGAGACTGCACAGGGAGTTTGCCTCCTGGAAGCTGTTTTCACTGCTCATTTGAGACCTCCAACTTCAACATACTTGTTGAGCTGGCCCTAGCAAAGGAGAAGGAGCAGGTCATAAGCACCAAGATGCAATTGTTAAACTGGTGATAACTTGATTACAGAAAACCAAATTGAAGACTCTCGTGTTTTCATTTCTTTTTCTGGCTTTCTCCATAAAGGGAGAAGATGCCTTCACACTTGGCCTTAGAATGCCGTACTGGAGTTAGAATGCAACAACAGTCTAATGAAAATAAGATGTATTGCAGCTTACCTAAAGAATGAAAACTGTATCACACAAATGTTTACAAGTCCAAGTAGACAGCGAACCCCTGTACAATATGTAATTTATGCAAGGGATTGCATCTTTCTTTTGTAATGAATGCACTAAGCAACCCTGTATATATTTTACAATGTCTTTACAGAGAAAAGAAAAACAACAAAAACAAAACAAAACAACCGACCGAATCATTTACTGTAGTGTTGTAAAATAATGCACTTTTCTAATTTTTTCATTAAAAATCCTATGGCACGTTTTCAAATGTACATTGTTTCTTTTATATTGAATGTGGAAATGTTAACTTCCTGTAAAATTGCACTACAGAAGTAAAATCCACTGATGGAACTTATTTTGTTAAAGAAAAGTCCCTTGACAACCAACAGATGTTTATGGTTATACGATATCTATGTGTGTGCATATATGTGTATATAGTGTATATGTGATGTGTATATATGTATATGCACACACAGAGAGATCTTGTTATATCTGTATATAAAATTATATAGGTCCAGATTTATATATGATTGTATTAATATAATATCTATAGATTGATAGATATATAGATATGTATATATATTCATACATACACACACAATGTACAAATCCAGAAAGGATTACTCATTAAATTTGAGGGGGTTGGGGGGGGGAGGGGGAGAAAGATGTCATATACAGAAGATATTTTGCATTGCAATAAAAGCTTTTTTTGACAAAAGTATGTGCAGAGTGAAGTATGAACCTTCATCGAACACCCAATCATGCTGTTCCTGAAAGACTACCGTGAAGAGCAAGTGAAAGGAAGGTGTTAGGGGAGGCCATCGGAGCAGCATTAGTGCACAGGAGATTGGAGTTAACTGTTGAGACTCCTCCCACCTTAACTTTGTGGAGCCGAAGGGCAAGATCTTAGTATGCCAAAGTGAACTTCACTTCTCCTGACTTGAGGAGATCAGCATTTACTTACAAAATTATTAATCTAGTGCTTCCTAGGAAAAGAAGGGAAGTGGATCTCAGTGCTGATTTTATCTGGAAGGTGTTGCTGTGAGGCACAAGCATGATTTCTCATTTGGAATGGAGCGTTGGGCACCTTGTACTGTTCCTGCCATCCAGGTAAGTCATAAGTTGAGTTCATGGCATCACATCGTCCTTACGATGCGATTTCTACACACTGCTGCTCATGGAAAAAATCTGTTCCAAGAGCTAATACTTCACATTTGAGAAATATCTTACCAATAAAAAGAATCCCCTCTTTTTTACTTTCCTCGTGATGCTGCGGCCAGAAGCTGCACAGTGACAAGAGAATGAAGTGGCTTATATTTCCTTCCAGCAGCCTTGATGAAAGAAAATGTCTGCATGAACAGTGATGAATGGCTAACCATTAGAATAAAAAAATGATTGTAGCAAATTTGCCATGGCATGCAGTGATATAACAGAAACAAACCACCTTTTAATGCTCCTGCAGGAAGAAACCATTGCCTTAATGCAAAAAGTACTTGTTAGAAGTCACTGTTTTGTATTGTAATGAGAGTGAGATTAGATTGTTTTCATAGCCTTCACCTGTTCTTGCTGTGCACAAGACCTACCCTTACAAATGAGTGAAGAGCCACTGTATCTTGTGTGCTGGGACACAGTGTCATGTACATCTTTAGTCCCTGGGTTAAATTAAAACAACAACAAAAAAAATGCTTGTAAAAATTCATTTTATGATAGTGAAGACAAGCATTCCTATGGCACAGAAACCAGGAAAAAACCAGCTTTAACAACAGAAATAAATACACCTGAGCAATCTCACCTGTGGTTTCCATGCTGCCAGCAATGAAGATCAACAATTTCTTTAGTTTTTGAGTGGTATTTGCCAGCTTATTTTATCCATCTTATTTCTCTCACCATCTTAATTTATTCAGTATGCACAGACAAGCCAAAGTGTTGCTGAACCCTGTCCACTCTTTTTGCAAGCAAAAAACCTTTTAGAGTAATTAATTAAAGCAATCAATAATATAGACTAGAAGACCACATCTTAAAGGGCTCCAGGTAGTGCAGGAGAATTTGAAGACCTTGTACCCTGAACATCTTAACGAGCACAGGAAGGGCTCTCTTAGTAAGACTTCAGAGGATGGGGCACAAAAGCAGGAGAAAATCTCCCAATCTTTCATCTGAAGGCACATAAATCTGAATGGAAGTCACAAATGCCTGATTGTTCAGGGTCTGGCTGCTGCCATGTGCCTGGGTCCTGCCTGTCTCAGGGGACCAAAGAAAGAAATGAAGCATCCTGCAGCAAAACGCATGAGGCTGCTCAGTACACATCAGCTGCTTGGCTGACAGCAAACAAAATATTTCAGCCACTGAAAATGGGTTTGTGTCTGTAATCATGCTGTGACCAGATCTCTGCATCGTTCTCACCCAAGGCAATGTCTTTAGTTCAGCTTTTCTGTTATGAAAACAGTGAGTTTTGAGAGTGGACAAATGAGGGGAATTTTACTGGATGTGTACAAAATAATGAGCAAGTAGAGAGAAGGTAAATGAGATCTGCTCTGCTGTGCTTCATCACACTCCCAGGACAAAGTGATGCCCAATTAAACACAAACTGAAACATTTAATGCTGGAAGAAGGAAGTATTTCTATTTCTGTTATTAAGGGGGAAAAAAAGAAAGAAAAAAAGAGAAAGACATATTTCTAAGATCTTCAGAGCCAGGAGAAAACTCTTGCTCATTAAAAGGCAGAAAATAAAAGCTCTGGAAGCCCTGTAATCAGTATATCAGTCCAAGTTCAGCCACTGAATGAGTTATAAAAAACCAGTTGCTGCTCATATTCAGACTGTCCTTGGCTCCAGAATTTTACTGCTGGGAAATTTTGGCTGTTGAAGGAGAGGAAGAAAATGTTCCTATAGATGAAGTCAATATACTGTGCCACTTACACAGTGGCTATTAATGGAAACTCTTGGCTTTAGCACTTCATATGGATTCAGATGAGGTGCCCTGTCTTAGCGGTATGGTTATTCTAGGTCTGGCTGGAGAGAGTGTGTGTTGCTTGTTTTCTAATGGGATAGAAGTCCTAGAGAGAGAAACTACTAACCTATACCACCTCAGATTATGTGCACTCCACCTGGAGGTTAATCTTTCCATTCTAACTCCTAGTTAAGGTTGACAGGAAGAAAAAAACTCAGCTGATGCAGTGCTTCTACATACCTCATACACTAATGGTCTTGTGTCACAACAGGCTCTGGTTTCACAGTGGACGTTCAAGTCATGAATGAACTTGATTGCCAAAGGGAACAATCCACAGCTATGACATTAGACTTTGGTTTGAATAAATGGTGTATCTTGATCACAGTGAATTTCAGACCTGACCCATTTCCACATTGCACCTACCTGCTGAAGAGTACCTGTGGAAAAGGAGTCACTAGATTGCTACTGCTCTAGAGCAGAAAGCGCCTCTCAGTATGTCACGCCATAGCTTAATCTGGTGTCTTCCTCAAACCAAAAGCCAGACGCTGACTTCAAGCAAGGAAGAGCAGCTTATGCTATTCACTTGTGTCCTGTACATCAAGACCAGCAGCTTTATCTTGCATTTCACTGTTGCAGTGCCTGATGGGTGTTATCAGCTGCATTTTGAACAGTAGGATGCAGAGGCATACTTTATTGATGATAACACATCTGTGGAGCTCTAGGGCAGAGGGTGGTTGTGTTGTACACAGGAGTGAGAGGAAAAGAGGTCAACTTGCAGTCTGAGTAATTCTGTAACTCAAGCTATGGCTTACACTTCTCGATGCTAGCATTCAGTGCTTTTGCTGTGCTTTCATTATTTCTGCTTCTTAAAGTATAAAAATATCTCAGTATATAAAGGGAGTTGCTAAGACATGCGATCACCCTCCTCTTCTAAGATATCTTTGGGAATGTTGTCCCCGTCTCTGTCTTTGAAGAAGTGAGTTGAAGTAACGTTCCCAAGAGGCAGAATGAAACCAGGAGCAGAGTTGGAGTGAGAGAGCGACCTTCCTCCATTTTAGACTCACGTTGCTGTTGTGAAACACTGCAGTACAGGTGATCCCAACTTGCATTCCTGTGTTAGTCTCTGTGTCCCAACACTGCGTTCTGACTATTGTGCTGCGAACTCTGCATTTCTGAATAGACCTACTCGATTGTCCTGGAGGCCCGTATACCTCGAAATTCCTCTCCCTCCGTGGTTTGAATGGGAGAGGAAAAAGGCGCGAACAGACCTGTTTACCCCCACCCCCACCTGCCCTGCAGGCGTGAAGGTGGGGGGGGGCAGGGGGACCTTTCCGGCACGAGGAGTGCCCTGTGCCGGGCCCGCGCTGCACTCGGCTGGGGATTGGCTGTGTGCTCTTCGCGCCTAGGCAGTGGTAACTTAGCTCTTTAGGAAGGGTATAAATATTGGCGCGACTGCCCGCCTTGGGGTGCTCCTGCCGTGGAGTTCGTGCCCGCCTTGGGGTGCTCCTGCCGTGGTGTTCGTGCCCGCCTTGGGGTGCTCCTGCCGTGGAGTTCGTTCCCGCCTTGGGGTGCTCCTGCCGTGGAGTTCGTTCCCGCCTTGGGGTGCTCCTGCCGTGGTGTTTGTTCCCGCCTTGGGGTGCTCCTGCCTTGGAGTTCTTCTCCCCACGCCTGGATAGCTCTTCTCGCTCTGAAGACAAGCTCTGAAGGACTTCACCTTGAGCACCTTATTGTGCAGCTTTATCTCTCTTTAATGATCCTGGAGGTTTCTGAAAAGACCCGCGGGACAGACCTTTGAATCGTCTTCCATTCAAGCCAGCGTGCTTCTGTTTTGTGAGTAGCTTTCGGCTCAGCCAAATCAATTCCTGCCTCCATAACATCAATGGATTTGTATTACTGTAAACAAGAGAAATATTTGGAGCAATGGGTTAAATTGAGCTGTATTTTGGTGAAAGAGCCTGACAGTATGACCCAAACTGTGGGGCTATTATGTCAAAGCCAACATCACTGAGATGGGACTCAGCTGGATACAAATGTGGTGAAAAAGAAAGGAGAGAGAGTGCAGCAATTAACAGAATCTGAATTATTTAGCTAGTCAGATTGAATAAGAGAGCTTACCTCAATTTTTCATCAATGCACTAAGCAGTTTAATCTAGGCATAGCCTACACTGAGACTGAACTTTGCTTATTTGAGTCACCACAGCAAATTGATGTGTTATATTGCTTTACTAGTTCTACTTGTATGGATCTCCTGCCCAGGCTACTCGCACTGAGCAAGTAAATCGCAGCACTGTTCACTGACAGCCTGGTTCTGTCCTTGGCTCTGACTTCGTGGTTGTGCTGCACTCATCCTCCTAATCCTAAAACCTTTTTTTTTTTTTTTTGTTTCCTTCTTGAACTATCTTCAGATAGTTCAGATCTTTTCCACGCATGCTGTAAATTTGCCTGTCCAGAAGATATGGTCACCAAGGAAGAGTCCTCCTACAACTATAAAACATGTAGATAGTGGATGTGGATGCTAATAGCTTCTGGCTCATTAGTACAAGAGCAAGTATCTGTGGGAGGTAATTGCTGTAAGGGTAATAATACAGGAAACATCCAAACCATCGATATCTGTGTGAAGGTGAATCCCCAGGTGCTAAATCATTTAAATTAATCACCCAGTGCTGTTACAGGCAATGATTAGTGTCTGTTCTCCCCAGAGAGATGGATGGAAAGAGAAGGCTAGAACACACATCGTGCTGCATTTGTTGCCTTGGGAACTTTCTCCACCTTCTTGTGGCACCTTGTAGGCCAATCACCTTTGCAAGCTGTGGCGTTGTCAGGATTCACAAATGAAAACAAATCAATCAAGTCTGGCTCATCCACTGAGAACAACAGGTGACTAGTTGCTGTTTTAGTACAGGGAAGAGCTCTAGGACCCCACTTGGTAAGTGAAATCCTGAGCACAGTTTGTGATGATATCACAGCTAGATAATGACTTTGGCTTGCCTTTGATTGCTTAAATCCATGGCATGCAGATATCAGGAGCAGAGGTCTCAGCATTGAGTAGACATCTATTTTCTTATAGCAAATGAGTTTTAAAATTTACCATTACTTTTCCATGCTCCTTGAGATAATCTGGTAGGGTCCAGGGCAGAAAGAATTTTGAGCATCACATTTTGTTTCTCCGAGCCTTTAGTGGAATGGCTGAAGGAAACCATGCTCTGGAGCTGTTCCTGAGCTCTTTAGACTTCATGTAGTGAAAGAGATAGCACAAGAGTTTACATCCATCATGTAGTGTCTCAATAAGCTGTTGTGTATCAGATGAGCTGTAAAACCTGATCATGGCTCTCTCCTCAACCCATGGCCATGTGTAGTTGCAATAGAGCATGTATTTCTGGCCATCTCCACTCCAGTTAAGTCTCTGAAAGAAACTGGTATATGGCTACAGCCAGTCAAATACCCTTACACAGGGAAGGCAGCTAAAACTCCATTCTGGTCAGGATCAGAAACACTCTTTCCATTTCAACTGCCATGAGCTCTTAACAAGATCCCCAAAGATACCTAACAAGCCCACCTGAGGAATCAGCAGAGCAAGAGGTGCTGATCTCCTCTCTCTGGTAACTGGCAACAGGACACAAGGAGATGGAATGAAACTCTGTCAGGGAAAGATCAGACTGGACATTAAGAAAAGGATCTTCACTAAGAGAGTGATCCGTTGCCAGGAAAGTAGTCAAAGCACCAAGCCTGAGTGTCTGCATCATGCTCTGATATGGTTTAGTTTTAGGTAGCCCTGTGAGGAGCAGGGAATTTGACTTGATGATCCTTAAGGTCCCATCAGACCTGAGATATTCTATGGTTCTCAGTTTTTTTAAAATGCACAACACTTCAAAGCAGACTCAGACAGACTGGAAAAAATGCCTGCTATTCTTACTTTGATTTTATATTCATGATTGCATGTTCTTTTGTGCTTAATGCCAAGGAAAAGTAGGGCCATGAGCTTGGCATTGTACATGAACAACACTGAGCAAAATTGCTGCCTCAGGATGTTTATGATCTAATATGCATCACTCTCCTAGGGGTGCTACCACAAATTAATTAACCTCCATCATACACTGCTACTCTAGTACCTTAAGTAGTGGTAAGCAGGTAAGTCTGCAGGTGCTGCTGTCTCAGAGCGGGAATGAACACCACCTGTGGTTTGTTTTGAGCTGAAGATCTGGCATTCAAAATCGACTCCACCTAGGAAGGCAGGAGTAAAGGAGGCAACACAGAGATTAAAAGGTTAGGAGAGCAACTATCCAGGGCAGGTGAAGAGTCAGAACCTGTATTGTGTGTCAATGCCCGAGTATTGATAGTGGGGCAGTAGAACAGGAATCACCTACAGCCCTGGAGAGACCCTGTTGGAGCAGACCTACACTGAAGCCCTTGGACGGCCCCAGGATGCAGTAGGGGGATATTTTGCCCATGACAGTAACTGGTAAGTGATCTTTCTGTCTTTATCTTGAGCCATGAGGTTACTCATACTGTTTTTAATCCTGCTTTGGAGGAGTGGAAGTGAGAGAGTAATGGGGTGGCAAGCTTAGCCTCCTGTTGAAGAGGAAAAAGTTGTAAATAGTTTGATCTGAATTTAGTACTGGCTCAACTTGGAGCAGAAGGTTGGACTGCACTCCTGAGGTCCTTCCCAGCCTGAAGAAGACAGTAATGGAGTAGGCACCTAGAACCAACGATTGTTCCATAGATATAGCAGCAGTGACATAACAGCTGCTAAAACATAGTCTCTCAATATGGACAACACTTCACCAAAGACAATAGATCTGTAACTCCAAATGGATACCATAGAAGATCTGTCCTGATGTCTATGAATTAGGAGGGAACTTAAATTAACATAATCTAAGAGCTCTTAAAATGTACCTCCTGCAAAACATAGTCTCTTGTGGATGTTTTTGTAGCACCCTGGTCTTATGTAGTGATCACACATTCATTCCTGTCTTCCATTCGACCCAAATGTTGTACATGCGTTTTCACTGCCTCTAAGGGAAAGCTGCGTGGAGGCTGTGGTAGGTAGACATTAATCATTCAGGACGGGGAAGTGACGGATGGCTGAGTGAACAGGGCATGCTGCGCTTGCGTTCTCAAGACAGGTATGATAAGCAGGAGCCAGGTTTGTAAGGACATCGTTATTAGTGTAGCTGTCTGATTACCAGAGAAACAGCAACAGAAAACACCATCTGGTTGCAACTACTACCTGAACACCTCTTGCCTGTAACAGCTCAGGGAAAGGTGAAGTCATGCAGGAGATGGATGGCTCTGCAATGGCTGCAGCCCCGTGAGTTGCCTGCAAAACAGTGTTAGATGCTGAGCAGAGTGCAAGACAGAAGGAGTTGGGTTGTTCTCTCTGCTTCTTGAGGAAAAGTCTCCCTTTGCCAACCTAGCTCCATGGAAATTCATGGACATATAAGCTCTTTGACCACTGATGTGGGCAAGGGTTGTGGAAATCAGGTGCAAAAGGACACCTGCACTTATCAGTGTTGTCCCATTTTTGTCTGTGTGTTAGAAAGGTGACAGAAGCTGGTGGGTCTGGACTATTAAGTCGGGGTGAATTTTGCTGTGTACCACAATACTGACACTAGCATAAAGACCTTCAGAGAGAGGTTGTGACAAGTAATTGTCTGGGTTGTAAAAGCAGCACTCAAAATTATGACTTTTTTTTCATAGCAGAAATCCCAATACTGTGAAAATGACCAAGAACTTCCTTCCAGCCAACTCCTAAGATGGACTTAGGTCTCTGCTGTGGCATATAACTTTGAAGAGAGACTGAGATACTTTACATAACTCATCAGGCAGTGGGGAGCTACTTATCTCCACTGATTTCATCAGAAACTGTGCTCTGGTGCCCCTTATTAGAAAGCAGTGTAAATAAATCATAGTCACATCAGCTGGGCACCGCTGCTTCTGCAGAGGGGACTCCTCTCCAGTTCAGTGATGCTTGACTCAACAGATTCACTGAGAAAGTGACCACAGAGAGGAAAAAATTATACTAGTCTGTTTTTGAAGACTCTTCTGCATACCCCTAGCATATACATATTCTATGAATATGTAAAAAAATCTTTCCCAAAATATAACTGAGAGTCTGTGACGTACAGCCAAGATTCTCCTGCAGCAGCTGATTTCATGGCTCTGCTTGTCTCCACTGCCTGTTGCCTTCCATTTTTGTTCAGTCTATTCCTTATCTGTGCCGTCCATGGCTGAAAGATAAGGATATTTCTCATCTGTTTAACTTCTGGATAGGAAGCTGCATGAACTCACACACCACCTCTAAAGATGCTTCTGAGGGGATATGTTATGGCAGTGATTTAGAGATCCAGAGGAAAGAATAGAAACATTTGCATTCAGTTTTTCAATAAGCAGATGGTACATGGCTTGCTTTATACTACATTAAATTTTGAAGTCTCTACTGAAAAATAAGAAAACTTTCCTTGTTTCCATGGCAATATCCTAGTGAGGTACCAAGAGTAGATGCTGGGATATGAGGTACTAAATAGTTCTCTTTCTCTTCTTCATGAAAGACAGTGCTGAGATCGATGTGCAAAGAAAAGCAAGTCAGGAAATAACACAAAGCCATTGAAGAATTATTACACAGAGTATGAGAAAATGTCACCACTCTGTGAATCCACAGAAGGAGAATCAGATTTGTCCCTTTGTTTTAGCTTGGTGCAACTCAACCAATCTTCAGTAGAGCGGTATTGACACTAAAAAGATGGGACCATTCCTACATTATAAGGGTGGTTATGGAGAAGATGAAGACAGACTATAGTTGGAGAGTGCAGCCAAAAAGAATGAGCAACAACAGACATAAGCTGCAGCAAGTGAAATTCCCATTAGGTACCAGGGTAAAAGGAATTGCAAGGAGAGTGGTCGAACACTGGAACAGCTTTTCCCAGTACTGACCTTGAAATAACAAAAGCCCAGCTGGGAGAGCTCTTTATCAGCTTGCTCTAACATTGATGTTGGCTCTATTGTATTCAGAGATAAGTAACCAAGTTCTGCTTCCAATGTAAACTATTTTGTTCATTTATGATTCCCTGTCAGAGTGTTAAGAATTATGCAAAATGAATAATCTTTATTAATTTTGATATCCAGGTGAAGAGTGTTAATAACTTGAAAACTGTTTATTAACACTGAATCTCACCAGAAAACTTATTCACAAGGTTTGGAAATTTATACACACAGGAAACAGGCAGAACTAGAACACTTATTTCTTGAAGTGGCAAACACAAACATTATATGGGAAGAGAAGTTTCTTATGGTTAATTATACTGCTTATCCACTAGATGGACACAGAAAGCTCCTTTCTGCTTACAGCAGAAGGCCATTAGTGAGTTACAAGAGGCTTCAAGTATTTGCTTACAAAATATTACCAGACAGTACCCAAAGCACATGGAGGGGTTGCTGTTCGTGGTCTCAAAGCCATTAGAGGCTCTGGAGTTTTCCCAGGCTCTTTTCTCAGGAAGCTGGGAGTCTATAGCATAGTCTGTGACCTGGTTCCTCTTGATTCCCAATTCATCAGAAGCCCTACAGAGGGGCAGACATAATGCAATGCGATGTGCAGTCTTGACACAGTGTCACACTGGCTATGCAGGCCGATTGTGTGCAGGTATTTAGAGCCTGTTCCTGGTGAACTTGAGGCAGCAGAGTTCACAGGCAGTTTCAGGATGCAGTGAGGCAGCAGCAGCAGCAGCACACTGTGCTACCTACTCTTCCCTTTTTATCAATAAAGCCCGAGAATAACGGGCCTTTGGACATAGATTAGCCAATCAGAATGGCACTTTGCCAAGCTTGACCATACTAGGTGAAATCAGGGCTTTTGTTTTTCTTTCTTGTGGTTGCTTCCTCCAGCACAGAAGGAGGGAGAGCAGGGGAACATGTCTGAACAAGCTAGAGTCCTTAGACTCAGTGGCTTCAGGTTCTTGGTTACTTCTCCCCGCAGGAGAAGGCGGGGGGGAGCAGAAGAACATGCCTGGGGAAGCCAGGACATGTATAAGCCCATTTTCACCCTGTTTAGGCCTACCATGACACAGAGGCACTTTGAGAAGCCTTATTTTTCCTGTTTGCACTGTATGTTCAGCCTAGTCTGTGGTTAAGGTAACTGATCTGCAAAAGGATGCAAAAGAAGTAACATCATTCTGCAGTTTCATAGATTTTGCTGTGAATGGGTAAGGCAGATTTCCTCACTACTACTCTCTCAGTTGTTGTGTTGCCCCTGGCTCACACATTACTGTACACTTGACTGAGCTCCGTGTTTACTATTTACTTCAGTAGCTTGAGACCTTCGATACCACAGCAGCCAAAGAGACACCTCTTCAGATATAACATGTGCCTGTCAACACATTACAGGAAGGGATAAAGGATCCCCGTGGGTCTAATGCTCAGGGAGTGCAAAACAGATTCTTGGCCTACAGAATATCCTATCAGAAAAGTGAGATAGAAACCCACTTGTCACAGCCTCATCTCCTAATATCAGAACAATGCTGTCTTCTGTAGTGAAAAAGAACCCACAGCTTGTGAGGTGGTCAGTGAAATCGGGAATGTGTGAGCTCTGCATATTGTTTGGCTGACACTACTTTGAGGAAAATTTAGAAAGAGCACAAGTTCTGTTCCAAATCCAGGAAAGACCTTTGCAGGTTCATCTGACATCCACTGGGATCCAGTCAGATCCTCACATAATCATAGAATTAACCAGGTTGGAAAAAAACTTTGAGATCATCAAGTCCAACCTAACACCTTCTAATTGACTAAACCACGGCACTAAATGCTTCATCCAGTCTCCTTTTAAACAGCTTCAGGGACAGTGATTCCACAACCTCCCTGGGCAGCCCATTCCAATGCCAGTCACTCCTTCTGTGAAGAACTTCTTGCTAACATTCAGCCTAAACCTGACCTAGTGCAGTTTGAGACTGTGTCCTCTTTTCTGTCACTGGGTGCCTGGGAGAAGACACCAACTGCACCTGGCTACAACCTGCCTCTATGTAGTTGTAGAGAGCAATAAGGTCTCCCCTGAGCCTTCTCTTTTCCAGGCTGAACAGCCCCAGCTCCTTCAGCCACTCCTCATAGGGCTGTGCTCTAGACCCTCACCAGCCTTGTTGCCCTTCTGTCCTGAAGATTGGCATGTTTTAGCAGAACACTGACCACCTTCTGGGAGTACACCAAACACCAACCGTTCACTATCTATCTAGGAAAAGGAATGCTTTCAAAGGCACTTTCTTCTGTAGCAACAGATGGCTTGAAGCTGCTGTAAGTAAGAATTACTAATGAGGTCCTCCTAATTGAGCTCCTGCAAAAGGGCAGAAGAGGGAGGGGAATGTGCCCTAGATTCACAAAAGTGCTCATCTGTACTCATGCTGTCCTTCTCTGATCAACTTTAAGGGAAGAAGAAGAATCTCCCTGCCTGCTTGCAGAGATTAACTTCAGTCAGCAAAGTTAAGTGAATGAGACAAATACAAACCCAAGCAAATAGCTTTTTAAAGGATGGGAGCTGTAAGGTGGTTTTGTTTTCAGGGTTCGTTGCCGGTACATTTTTGTGGTGTGTGGAGAGCCGAGATGGAGCTTACACATTTGTGAAAGCAATGACATGAGTGGAGCGCTGTGCGGAGTGCGTGAGGCAGAGAGACCCCCTTTGCCATCTCTGCTGCAAACCCTCAGAGAATCAATACTAATAACATTAACACACAAGGAGGCTGAAATAAACTCTGTGCACCAGGTCTGTGATATGTAAATATGGTCTTTTCAGAGAGCGTGGAGGCTAATGAGATGCGACAGGGAGAGCAATTCTCAGACCCAGAACTAATCAAGAAATTATATTCCTGAAGTTACTTTCTGTGGTATATAAATTTCATTCTTCTGGTTCTAAAACTAGAGATGGGATGCCCTACGTGAGACTCCTGTGTGCCCTATATTATGTACACAATATAAATTTGATTAGTGTATTTGAGAGACCAGATTATCGTATACCAGTATATTCAGAGATAATTCAACGGGCTGGAGAAATGACTTGATAGAACTTCATGAAGTTCAGCAAAGGAAATTCCAAGTCCTACCTCTGGGGAGGAGTAACCTCATGCAACCAGCATGGTATTTAAAACCTGAGTGGATATGTCACTGAGCAAGTTCCTCTAGCTGATGCACGGGCCTATTGGCAAATCAAATAAGTGAGCTTTTGAAAATGGGAAAGGGAAGCTGAAGACTTTAGAGAATAAAGAGACTTTAAAAGAAGTGAGATATAGGAAGGTGTCTATGGGGAAATTATATGCCAAGGGAGGAGTAACCCACAGAGCCAGTAATGGGCTGCTCTGCACTCGGTGTTCAAAGAAGTGATTATCTATCCAATTAGACTCCAGGGCTTCAGACCCATTTTTTTCTAATGACATTCTCCTATTTGCCACAAAATAACCCTCGCCAACTGGTCTGCTGTATGTTTCGGGGGTAGGGTGGGACTGGCATGGATTTCTGATGATGTTTCTCTCAAAAGAATTTATGGGTCACTTAATCACAAATCCCTTAACAGTAAAATAGTCTTGATCAAAATCCAATAGTAGGGCACACATGTCAGTATTTAGCTGGATTAAATGTGGTTGTCAGTTTATGTGGTTGTGTGGAATCCGAAGATGAATAATGAGGCTTCACTCTGGCTTTTGACTATAGCCAGTGCAGGAATGAAGTTAATTTTATTTTACAGTGACTTAATAATTTATCCCATCACCACAGGAATATTCATTAAATACCTTTACTGACCATCTGGACAAACAGAAATTGCACTAGGCTATATCCAAAAGGTGTTACTCTTTGGAGTGCTAGCAGAGCTGAGCTATCCTAGGGGATAGAATACTGCAACACTCTTGACTGAATTGGAAATCTGGATCTGAAGAAACTGCAAACTTAAATTCTGAAAGAGCCAAGGGCTCTATACATGGGTTGCCTTTTGTGAGGCAGCCAGATGGTGAATGGGTTGTGTGAGTCCTTGAATAAGAAGGCTGAGAAGCATCTTTCAGCTTATTAGCTGAATCACAGAGTGTGAAAGAAACTTTGAAACCTGCTAGACTAGAAAGTAGCATATTTATAGAAACATTTCTGTGAGCTGTATTCTCTATTCCTAGACTACGTACTCTCTCTGGTATTACTACTACTTGCTCTTACTTTAGCCACCTTGAAATGAAGTGAGTTAGAAATAATGGGCTAATGTCAAGTCTTGTCATGCCAGCCCTTAAAATGAAGTTCCTGAGATACAGTGCTCAATTCCCAGAAAATCCCAAGACAATGAGAGTGTTCATCTCCTCACACCCCACTGAATGCCTGGAAACGTGGTACTTGGGGGCAAGGAGAATCTTCTCATGGCCACTAGTAAGCCAGAAGGTCTTTGATGCGCAGTAGACCCAGGAGCTTTGTGCTGAGACCACTGAATTGGCAAGGGCTCCAAGGCTCTACAGAGACACGGGCAATAGGCTGATATCAGGAACAGGATCATTCTACTAAGGCTTTGTCCTGAGAAGATGGTCCTCTCCCTGGAAGAATTTCTTGGCCCAGAGGCCAGATTCTTGAGTTACAAGCATATCCCATGAATATTTGGAGTTGGGGGAGGCCACCGTTCATTTATTGCAGCTTGCTTGAGAACCAGCATCAGTGAGTGCTGCACCTGCCATGAAGACAGTCCTGCCCTTTTTTTCATAATGTAGTTTTGTAACACGTATTGTTACCAGTAAAACAAAAGTAGCTGAGGTCATTGGCCTGATTATGGAGGTAATGCTGTCAAGTTCCAGATCTTTCCTTGAGTGTCTCAGTTCTTGTCTTGATGTCAGGGTTAAGTAGGATAGTGATAGTGTGAGAAACAGTTATAATCAATCAAAGTCCGTTCAGTGAGAAGCAAATCACTATAATGCAGAAGATTAGTCCTCTCAAATGTCTACACCACTGCAGAATGTTAAAAGCAATTCCCACAGTCCTCAGGGAATGTGCAGCTATCTACCCCGTAGTGAGTTTCTGTTTAATTTACTTAAGCAGTATCTCCCAGGGAAATATAGCACCTGAAGAACAGTTAAGAACTTGATGGGGCACCATCTCCATCTCTCATTACCCAGAGAAAGGTGGGTGAGATTCAGCCCTGAAGGTGTTGAGGGAGAATAGGCCATGCATGTAGGGTGTTAGACAAGCAAGGTATGTGTGAGAGCTCAGAGAGCAACCCCTTACTGGGAGATCTATGTGCCATGGTTGGGGCCAACTGAGTGGCAGCACAGCTGAGCAGAATCCTTTCTGTGGTGAGACACTGTCAGGGAGATCCCTGGTGGACTGCTGGGGTGGAGGGAGAAGGGAAAAGAGAGAAGAGCCCTTCATGCATCCTCTGGCACAGCAGCATCTTGGTTATTCAAGGACAAACCTGAGCTTGAAATCCAACGTTGGTTTCCAAAAAAGTAACATCCAGTGAAATTTCTGGTGGGTGCTGTAGGGCAGACACACAAACAGACACTCAATAGCAGACACAGAGAGGGGCACAGTACAAGGCAGTGGCAGTAAGAAGTGTAGAAAGAATAATGAGAAGAAGCTAGGTAGGAAAATACAGTTGGATGGCCAAGGGAGTTTGGCATCAAACTAGGAGTGGAGGGTACCTTGTGAGGGAAGATGAAGCAATATTTATGACTCCAAATTTTTTTATCTTGAGCCTTTTTTTTAGTGTATGGTATCAATCAACACTTGCCTGTGGCCTGTAGCAAGATGGTTCCTGCTCTTCTCCACACTTCTCAGGCCTGATGCTTTCCAAGTCACTTCTTTCCCCACTGAATTGCTGCTGAGTGGAGAAGGGCGTTCAGCATATCACACAGAGTGTTTGGCAATGTCTTAAATCAAAGTCTATCTTGTGGCCAGATCTTGACATGGGTGGGATGTGGGGGTGAGGGATTACAATGTTTCAGCACAGCAGTATGTTCCAGTGCCACAGTGTTGTGAACAATTGCTTGGAATGGTGAGTCAGTGTATTACTGCTCTCCTCTGCCAGGTGATCACCACTCAGGACTGAACATGAGCTTTATAGCAGGATCTGGAAGCAGTTGTGATATTTAAAATCAAGACAAGCCACTGCTTTGCAGAAGAATGGAAAATAAATAGAAAAAACAAATTAGTTGAAAACTTAGAATTTAGAGGGACTAAATCTCTCCTTTGCAGGCATCTCCTGAGAGCCCACGGGATCCTGCTCTTTTGGGCTCAAATGTCTATACTCTGCCAAAGGTAAAAGTCAAAGTCAGATCTCCTAGGGCTTGGGCAATGCTTTTATTCCCTCATACTTAATCCAGCAGTCCTGAATGAAGGGTCTCCATCCATCCTAAATACTAGCTGTAGATTCAATGGAAAGAGGCATACCTTGGTGTCAGAAAACTTGCAATTTGCCACTTCTAGATCTGATATTATTTTTGTATATCTCTATAGGGTCTAGCACCTTCTGATCTGGCCCATTGTTTCAACTTGCCTACACCCATGCAAATGGCAGAGGAGATTCAACAGTCTGTTCCCTGGGGCTGGGTCTGGCTCCTCTGGTTTGGATGTTATGGTTGTCAGTATTGGATTCTAGCCCTTCTCATTTTCCATGCCTTGTGTGCCAAGGCTTGGAGACATGCAGTAGACTTGCAGTAGGCTAGGCATCCCCTGCCTAGGGATGACAGTGCACAACAGCACTTTTCCAACTGAGCAGGTGTTTGAGTTATTATGGAATTTATTTTTTTTCCATGAGGACTCCCTTTCCTTCTGTGGAAGTTATTTTTTTTACTTGCCCTCTTAGTCAGATGTTCAGCCTGATGCAAAGTGGCTAACACAGACAGCAGTATCCAAGTTTGCTGCAAGTATTAATGGCTAGTTGAAGCAGTAGTGCATGTGAATGGTGAGCATCCTCCAGCATGTAATCAGCTGGTGTCCTCACTTCTACAGAAACACATAGATCACCAGCTGATCCAAAGTTTATTGGGGAGGAAGGAAACAATACCTACATACACAAACATAGATTCTACCTCATTTCAAGATTTCCTAAAGCTTACAGTGAGATTTGAATGAAAAAGATTATTTCTGAAAACAATAATCCCAGTAGTTAGAAAGAAATATAGGAAGGCAATGTAATCTCCCTGCAGGTGCAGATAACCTTCTAGGGCTTACACCTGGGACAAAGAAGGTAAAGCATAACTCACAGACAATAGAGAAAGGATGAAAAAAAAAATCACTGAAAAGCTTTCATCAAAGAAAATTGAATTTAGGGTATGAATTTGCCCCATAAATCTAAGAGTAAAAATAGCCAAGGCTGGCTGATAGTGGTCTGAAAAATGAGTTCAGTTAGAACAGGCACAGCTGTGATGGATAGGGAAGCTGCTTCTTATCAGGTCAGGCCAGTAATGGAAAAGCAATGGGATAATCATCAAATAATTCTTTTTACTACCTATCAGTTGCACATAAGTGGTTGCCTTACAGAACCAGTTAACGGGTGACAGTAAATCTGAGCAGAGCCAGTGCACTCCAAATGAGGACCTCCTTGTACTCCTCCCTTACTCGTTTGGCTCCATAGTTTTTTTCCATCTCTGTTGTTGCCCAGGTTAGTTGTTGCCATCTGATAGTGTCCTGGTACCTTTGGGAAACGAGCTAGAGATGCCACACCAGATTGAAGCAGGCATGCATCACCAGTAAGGTTCCCTTCTCACACTTAAGTGGTTTCTCCAGTGTGACTAAGCTGAGATGTTTTAGGAGTTTTTCAGCTAAGACTAAAGCTGAAGTCATGACCATAGCTTCTAAGAATAATGCAATGCCCTTGTTACTATTGTTACTACTATTACTAATACAGGTGATATAATATACTGAGGAGGGCATTAGCACTGCTGTCATCAGTAAAAGCGACAAGGAATAAACCACAACCACCACCATGTCCCCTTATTCTTCCTGAGCACTAAAAATGACCCAGCAAGAATAAAAAGAACAGCACTGGATTCTCAGCACCATGTGACCTTGGATAGCTGAGTTATCCATGCAGAGGTTTCTTGGTGTGTCATTCTGGAGCTGGCGTTCTTTAGGTTTGCTGCAGGGGTACCTTTAAAATGCACTGTGAGTCAGGAGTGTGTGTGAAGATCTGGTAGGCTTGTAAGAGGGGCTGTGGTGGGGCTACAAGCAATTACTGAGATGCTGTTAAGAGTCCAATGATAAAATTGGTACCATGGCCGTGTCCTCAGAGATGTGTGATATGTCTCTGAAGATAGCTTACGATTTTCAGAGCAGAAATGATGCCCATATAGCCAGATATCTGATTGTTTCCTGTGTTTCCAAGTCGAAACACACTCCTGTTTTGTAACATTTGTTTTGCTGAAGTACTGAGTAGGCAGGTCAGCACCTTGACCGGCTGCTGACATTTTCAGTTTAAAGGCAATAACCCCAGAGCTGTGCAGAAAGGGTGGCTACTGGTATGGCACAGCCCTAGTTGTTTCTGTTACTTAGGATGGTTTTTAGAAAATAAGCTTTTTTCCAACCTAATGGCATGGTTTTGGTTGTGACAGGGTTGCATCCACCAAGTAAGTTACCAAGCCCCTGTGAAGTGGATGGAAACCTGCAGCCCCTGTGCTCCCTGCTCTTCTCCCTGAGGAGAAGACACTGGCCTTTCTTGCTGACAGAGGCTGTCTTTACTGTTTAATAACTTTTTCATTGGCATGTTATTGTAGTGCTAATACAGTAACTGTTAGTAAAAGGCAAATGCTCACTTATTTCTGCATGCCCTTCTTTTAACACCACACACACCTATGCCCACCCCTACTCACCCCACAACCCTGCTCACCATTGAATTAGTAGTCATGTTGTCTTTGTAGTTTTCTTCAGCAAATTGTCTTTATGGCTCCAACTCTTCACAAAGCTTTGCAGATTTTATTCCAATGTACCACCCTACTAGGTGAAGCCTGAGCCGACTCATGAGTTCAGTTATGTGACTACAAGGGAAATATGGTTGCAGTTCCCTACATGCCATGTCACACTGCACATCTGCCAAGTAGGCTGTGGGAGTCTTCTAAGAAGTGCCTGCCCTATTATTCAGAAAGCCAAGGGCTTTTTGTTCCCTTCAGTGGCATCTTGACTTAATAATTAATACTTAGCACTATGTAAACATGTGTTAATGAATCCTCATGCTACCCCAAGGCTAGGGGTTACATGAACAGGGAGACTGGGACACAACAAGGACCTTGTGTCTTCTCCAGTTATGATAGTCCAGGAAACCTCAAGACTGTGATGTCTCTAAAAAAGAAATTGACTTTAGAAAAGAGACGGAACAGAAAGAGGTTTTATACAGGGACAGTAGGAAGAAAAACCAAGAACAGTGGGTTTGTGGTTCTGGATCCTGATGTTCTTGATGGTGTGGCAGAGAGCCATGCTACCCAGCCATTCTAGAAATAGGCAGGGATTCATGCTGCCAGGAATGGGGAATGCTAAGAAAAAAATCAACTTCCACATCTAAATTATTCTTAAGTCACCATAACTCTCATGGCACATCCTCCTTGACCTGCTTGAAAGTTTGATGTCATAGACTGAGATACACAGTGATTAATCAGGCTTGTCACTCTTGTCTCATAAATCAAGAGAAATGTGGATCCTTGAAAAATTCAATAGCCAAGTGCCAAGTGCCAGAGTGAAAAGAAATATAGAATTCAGGTCAAGGAGAAACAATCCCGGTTCAAATACAGGAAAAAAAAATCAGTTGGATCATAATCCCCTGAGCATTTCCCCTTAGGAGTGCAAGAGACCACCTGGAGTCTCACTCTCCGCAGAATAACTACGTGGAGTTTAGAAAGACACAGATGATGCCAACAACATGTTCCTCTTTTCCGCCTTCTCTCGCACCCCACAAGCCTCTAAACATTTATTAGCGCTCCTGTACCACAACGCTTTCAAAGTGCGGATGCCGTAGCCAGAATGATAACCTATTGATAAGCAAGACAAACCTGGTATCAGACACCTGTTTCATAGCCTTGCTTTGAGCTAGCTCTATGAATTGCACATTACCTAAAGTTGATGGACAAATACCAAGAGTTTTTTGAGTATGTCTCTGAAGGAAACAAGTTCCTAAAATGCATAGGTCAGGTGAGGCCTGGTCAGTGGTTTCCACTATGTTGATGATGCCTAAGCAATGGCTTGAGGTGCTTGTATCAGCAGGAGAAAAACTACGTGTCAGTGGTTTATCCAGTTCACTCAAAGCTCTGGCAAAGCCAACAGCTAGATCCAAATCTTCCGACAACTTGTGTTTCCATATCCAGCTGGACACAACATTGAGCTGCATTTGTGAGTCTGTGCACGTTCATCCTTTTTACAATGGCTTCAAAGGCTAAAATACTATAGCCCAAACTGTCCTCTATTATCAGGCTGTGGATGACTTTAACCTCTTGTAGGTCAATGAAAAGCTTGGCAGAGAAGGGACACCAGGAGAAGGGGAGGCCTCTTCTTCAAAGCAGCTTAATCCTGCTAGGGAATTGCTTCTGAGCCTACTGCTGAATGTCATCCTCCTCTGCCTGCCTCAGCACTCTGGTGAGGAGTAACTCAATGGCTTAAGCTTCCCCCTGTGACTCGGGCTTCTCCCAGATGATTGCAGTGATGACGTGGCAACAGCAGCTCATCTCTGACTCACTCCACTGACATCTCTCTGAGAAGCAGGGTCAGGAGGGAGACCTGCATTTCCTTCATTTAAATTCCATCTTTTCCATGAAGCTGGCAAAGTACGCGTGAGTCTGTCTGCATGCCATGCGAGAGAAACCTTCACACTCCCTCCCTCTGGGAAGTTGCCTGTGGTATCCAGCACCCCTCTGAGTCAGAGCTGGCAGCTCTTCTACTTATTGGTTTTCCCGGACTTAGACAAATGCATCACATGGGAAAATGGTAAATGAAAACATGTTCAAAGGATGGTCACTGGCACAGTGCTGACTGCCATAGCTTTTCACACAACACAAGGCAAAAGAAGAAACAGTTGCACGTTGGACACTCTTCTCCAGTTCTCCAGGGCAATTGCCTTGGGATATCTGATAAGTCACCTTTATCTCAAGCTGAATTATAAAAGGCCTCTTTGTGCATATGTTTCCATGATGTTCCAAGCACTCTGATTCTTTGTCTGCAAAGGTACCAAGAAGTGGAGCCTCCTGGAATCCCTAGCTTGGTGTCTGACACAGTTCTGCCCTGAACATGTTGTGCCTTTGCAAATTATAATCCGATTTAAAAGTGATACTTATCTGAAGTGGGCCAAATGACTTACACTTCATAATCCTGGACTTCAATAAAAGTCTAGGCATCAGACACGCACTATCTCTCTGTCCAGAATGTAGTGTTATAATCTATCAAGGACCCTTTTCTAGGAGAAGGGATTAAATTTTTTTGTGTGTAGCACAGACATTGCTTGCATGATCCCTTAGCTTTCAAGTCATTACACCACTGACTGCTCCATTTCTCAAGCAACTTCTACAGCTTCGTTTCTGTGTCTGATCCCAGGAGTTTTATTTCCCTGGCTCACAGAGCATTGCAGCAGCAGTCTTCGTCATCGAGCCACTGGTGACAGCGATGTCTCTGAGTTCAAAGTATTATCTACCTCAGGTGTCTCTGCAAACAAACTTCAACCAAGGTCATTTGTTTTTCTGAATAGAAAGGATAATATTCATCAAAACTGGAGGCTTCTCTGGTGCAGGTTTTTTCCCGATACCCACTGAAAATTGGTGTTCTTGTCTATGAATTGGACTCATGCAGATCTCTGTATACACACTGGTGTTAGTACAGTGGACAAGCATTTGGAAGATGAGCTCAGCATGCTGGTGTCCTGACACTAGCTCTTGCTGTCAGCAGGTAGTAATGATACAAACCCTGGGAGGGAAAATATTGCTCGTGGGGTGTTACCTGTAACTGGCCCTTGCTGATGTACAAGCTCCTGTGATAAAAAGATAGAGTGAGCCTGTTAAGAATCTGGAAGGGCAACAGATGAATTGTGGCTAAATCTGTCTGCACAGCCTTGCCCTAGCCACAGCGCTGCTCATGCCACAAGTTGCAGTTCTCAAGAGAATTTGCTCTAGAGCAAGGAAAGGCAAAAGCTATGTTGTCAAAAGAAAGTGATGTTTAGCATTGGAAGTCAATAGCAAATATGTTTGGCTATAATGACCCTTCAAACAAAGAGCAGAAGGAGAACAATATACGAGACAGGAGCAAACAGGTGAAGAGTGATGGAGGTGGATCTGGAAATGTGGGTTGAATCTCTGACTTGCCGCACCCAAGCAGCCTCAAATTGAGCGAGAACTGTATTGATAGGAGTTCAGTCTTATCACACTATTGAATGCAGTCACCTGCAGACACTGCTGAGTCTCAGTAAGTGCCTTGGCTTCAAATAGACACTGAATTAGCTTATGAGTACGTTGCAATGTTTTGCTGTAAAGTAATACCCCTCTCCAAATCTGAGCAACCTTTAATGAACTTGCTCTCTGTTTGCTTTTGAGTCTTTTCTTTTGCAATCTGAAAAGAGGACAAGGATTTCTAGTTCCAAGTTGACACTGTCCAGACACATAATGGAAACAACATGCTTTGCTTCTATTCCTCTGGTTGTGGCATAGAAGGCATAGTGAAACAGGTCTCAAAAGAGCTGCAGTTAAGATGAGAGGAACAGAATGAAGGTGGTGATTTTTTTCCTCAAGTGGCTTCTGAAATTAATTTGTCTTCATATGCTTTTGCCTCCAATGCCTTAAGACATGGGAATGATATATTCTGCTTGTGAGATTCATTTTATCTATAACTCCCACCACTGTGTGAATCCCCTCACCTGCAGGCCCCACCTCTATTTTCTAATGTTACTGCCATACAAGACAGCAGGCTTCAAAATAGCTGTTGGGAAAAATCTTGTCCAATAACTGAGCAAGACTGAGATGGCATTTAATTTTTATGGCAAACAGGTTCATTTCCTCCAGGGATGTTTGCTTGTGTTTGGACATAGCTATCTGGAAATTTATTCATGTTCTGAAGGCAAAATGGAGTGTCATTCCAAAAATCATAGAATCATAGAATGGTTTAGGTTGGAAGGGACCTCAAGGATCATCCAGCTCCAACCCCCTGCCATAGGCAGGGACACCTCCCACTAGAGCAGGCTGCTCAAGGCCTCATCCAGCCTGGCTTTAAACGCCTTCAGGGAGGAGGCATCCACAACCTCCCTGGGCAACCTGTTCCAGTGTCTTACCATGGGGTATGGGCAGTCTTCAGAGGTGTCAAACGTGAAGTCTGCATATGGAGGGAGATTTGATGATTCTGTTTAAACAATTAAAAGTTCCGTGGCGAAGCTCCGGACAGCTGTATTATTCATGAGTGGCTCTTATACTTCTGGCTTCTTTGTGCTACAGATTCTTGCAGAAAAGTTATGAGTTAGAGAGTTATAAAACGTTGCGGGATGTGCAGACTGTAAAATAAATCCAGGTTGCTTTAGGTACTGTCTGGCTAACTGCGCAGGTGAGAAGACGGAGAGTGAAAGAGAAAGATTAGTACTAATACATTGTTTTAAACCTCAAAATATCATGTGAATTGTAGTATTTTGATATGACAGAAAGCTTCAAGACCTGCACAATACAATGGCACTATGAAAGCAAGAATTTGGACTGAAAGCTCTCTGACAAGATAGTGAACACGGTGGTGGGTCTTTTTATTAAGGAAATAATGAATTTGCATATTGCCTAATCAACAGTTTCAGCAAAGCTAAGACTTTGTCCCTTCTTGAATACTTTCTGCATTTGGGTTTGGCAGCCATGTCTTCCCTGGTAAGAAAACGTGCTTTAGCCTCTGATTGTATGAGCAGGTGACATGGCACGTGGCATGTGACTGAACAGTCTTCCCAATCATCATGTCCAAACTCTCTGTTGAGACCAGTCCAGTCTATGCTGCCTTCTGCCCTTAGCAGTGAGGCTGCACCACCCTGTGAGGCAGGCAACAGTTACTGCCCTTGTTAGTATAGACCAAAATCATGTAATGGGGTAATCTGATGACTAAATTGTAGAGACTGGATGCAGGATAGTATTGTCTGGTCCATGCTTTGGCCTGGTCAGAGGCACAGGGAGAAAAGCCGTCTTCCACACACTGTTGAAAATGGTATGGCTACTTGTGCAAAGCGGGCTGGTAGGGTGGCACTGTGAGGTTTTGTGACACAGTTGTTAGTCACATATGGTTGATGTTTTTCTTAGAATGAGTCCCAGCTGCCAGAATCAACAGCAAGGACTTGATATTCCCAGCCTTCATTTGAAAAGACAAGAGAGCAGATTAAATCAAGTAATTCTAGCACACAGTGTCATGAAGGAAAGATTGCATGAATGGAAGTCTCCCTTTGGGCAGAGAGGCCAGCATTTCATAAAAGCTGTTATTTTAAGCCAAACTTGTAATCTTCTGAGAACAGACACACTTCTTTGTGAGGAGTGCTGATAGCAGGTTAGAAGCATCTGACTCCTAATGGTTTCTTCAGTCTGCCCTGTGTATCCACAGTAAATAAAATAAACTGGGGTTTTTTTTGTTTGTTTGGGTTTGGGGTTTTGGTTTTGGTTGTTTTTTTCTTTGTTTTGGTTTTTTTTGGTAAGACAAAATGCATGTAAGATGGAAGAATTTTGGAAACAAAAGTTCTTGTTCCATGTCCATTCTCCCTACACAATCTTGAATGGTAGTCGTGGCTTATTAGACCCATGGATTGACTTTTGGTTAACTGCCACTGAGTAAAATGATCATGTAGGTTGAGAGCTGTGTATTGACTTACATGGGAGTCTGAGCCTCAGGGAAGCAGAATACAGATGTTTGCAGTCACTACTCTCTAAATGATACCCTGGGGATCTTGGATATTAGTGATGGTAGCTCCTCACTGTGTTCTGACTGAAGCAGAGAATGAGGAGAATGGGTAGAAATCATGATGTGTTTATTTTTAGTCTGAGGTTGTAGTGAAATTGGCAGGAAATGTGGCTGTGTGGACATGCTGGCTGTTAGAGAGTATTCTTTAATCCCTTTTAAGTTATGACCTGATGGCCAGTTTTGACCAAATCAAAAGAAAGTTTGAGGTATCAGAGGTCAAGTTTTCATGTGTATAGGAAAAAAGATGCTAGTAGTGCTCTGACAGAGTGGCAAGGTAACTCCTACCAGAAGCAGGAGAATTCACACAGGGACACAGCTCTAGGACATGGGACCCACACCTATTGGCTTTCCCCTTAAGAGCCTACTAGTTTCTAAATCAGGTAGCAGAAAGTAAGTTCAGAGATACTAAAACAGATGTTGGGGACAAGTGGAAGAATTTGCTTGAAAATGTTATTTACTTTGAGCTGCAGTATTTCAAAAGAAGTTATATCTTCTTGCCTTGACATTTCAAAAGAGTAGTTCTACTATTTTATGTCAGAGATATGGAAAAATTGGCCATGTAGATCAAGTTGTGGTTGGTGTGTTGCATTTCACTGAGGGTTTTTTTTTTCACTGTTTATGCCCAATCAATATTTTGTAAGATTTCTTGACTCGTTTAATGCCAGCAGGCACCTGAATGCCACACAGCTGCTTTCTCGCTCCTCTCTAGTGGAATGCGGAAAGGAATTGCAAGAGCCAAAGTGAGAAATCTTGTGGATTGTTCAAAGCAAAAGCTGTGCATAAAAGCAAAACAATATGAATTTTCCATCCCTGGGAAGTAGGGCTTCATCATGCATAATGGTTACTTGGGAAAACAAACACCATCGCTCTGAATGCCTATCCTCTGCTTCTTTCTTGATCAATCCCCTCTCCCCTCCCCAGGCTTTATGTGCTGAGCATGATGTCCTACAGTATGAAATGTCCCTTTGGGCAGCTGGGGTCAGCTGTCCCAGCTGTGTTTCCTCCCAATTTCTTGCATACCCTCAGCCTACTCACTGGCAAGGCAGCATGAGAAGTATAAGAGACCTTGACTTTTAGACACTACTCAGTAATAGCTAAAATATCTCTGTGTTATCAACAGCTTTCATCAAATACCCAAACCGTATCACCATATGAGGTACTATGAAGACAATCAACTCTATCCTAGCCAAAATTAATAACTGATTAAGGAACTAAAAATTTATAGAATCATAGAATGGTTTAGGTTGGAAGGGACCTCAAGGATCATCCAGCTCCAACCCCCTGCCACAGGCAGGGACACCTCCCACTAGAGCAGCTCGCCCAAGGCCTCATCCAGCCTGACCTTAAACACCTCCAGGGAGGAAGCATCCACAACCTCCCTGGGCAACCC